>JBBMJY010000012.1:4954668-4982307 GCA_037833715.1 Toxotes lorentzi | reverse complement strand
ACCAGACTCATCCTGTCTGAATTCTTTGGCAGGTGTAGCGATGCAAAGGATGGAGGAACCCTCTAAATTCCCCTGATTCCCCAGTAGAAGATGGACAAGATTGTGTAAGTACAGAGAAGCTGAAGGCCTCATGACAAGGAGACTGGCCAATCTGTCATCGTTCATGTTATCACTCAGAGCCCAACAGGGTTCAAGAGATGTGTAAATGAAGGAAACAAGAAGCACCCCCCACCCCTCCCATTATCACATCACCTCACAGCCTGGTGCCTCCACACCTCATTGCTCTGTAATGAATGTATGAGCCTTCTAGTGTGGGGAAACAAGAGCACCACATGTTTTGTATTTAGCTGGCCTGGCTTAACTCTAGTGAGCACGGCACAGCACCTCTTTATCTCGTCCCGTGCTGTTGCTATTTATCCTGCTGCCAGTGCTGACAATAGCACCATTAGTCATCAGCAGCAATGGGAGGCGAGGGGCATTGGCAGCACCTATTACACACAGGCAACTGCCTATCGTTTCTCTTTAATGCACGTCGACAGACTCGCATAGCAAGGGCCAAAACCTAAACCGCAGCTGACTTAGAAGTGAACAAACACCCAAAGTAACTCCTGAGGTGAAATGAAATCTAAACTTCTTGTGTCTTTCACCTTTTCACATTTCTAAATCAACAGGACAATGAGTAGAGATTCCCTGTTGTTTCATATACAATTTATTTCATTTGATAAAGGCATACACTTAGTGTGAGACCAACATTCTAGAAGAAATGTACATTTTCTCTTTTTTTTTTAAACAGTGATCTCTTCTTTACAAAACATCAAATCAAAGTTACTGGTTGGAGAAAAAAAAAAAAACAGTCCCTCTGATCAGTCCTCCCAGTCTACAAGGACTGCCCACAACGACATGAGCATTGTTGTTCCTCTGATGGATACTACAGCAGAGAAGTAAAGCCCCTCATGGCCTTCAGACACAGACTATATTTTGGGGCGGTATTGATGGCCAATTTCAGTGTTTCACTAACAACATTTTCCTTTTACTTCTCACCTTCACAGCTCGAGGCTTTATCCACCGGTATCCACATTCACTTTGTTCCATCTGATCCCATCAGAGTGAAGTATTTGTCCCAAGTGCCCCACACTGTGTGATTCCTATAACCTTTCTAGACGAGGCTAGCGCTTCACACAAACATAAAGCAAAGAGATTATCATCAGGTTCCAAAAATGGCAAAAGTAAATTGGCCTCTCGAACCTTTTCAGACCAAACTGCATGAAATGAATCTCATTGTTCAGGCTCATTAAAATATGGTAACACTCATGTTTGCAGCCCTGCATATCCAGTACAGTAGTTTAAGAAACACTGCTTAAGTACTAAGATACATTAGGGAAACCCCTTTCTGAGCAGCTATGAAGAGAATGTGTCATTCATCTGTCTGTACAGCACTTTTGGAGAGCAGTAAAGCAATGGGAAAATTACTTAAAAAAAAAAAAAAATCTCTATTTGACAAGAAAAAAAGAGATTCAGAACAGAATGGACTTTTTTTTAAAATTGACCAAACTAATAAATGACAAAAATATCCTTAACTAACACACTGTCTTTGTGTATGGTTGGTTGAAAAAGGTTTTAAGAAAATGACTGAACATGCACTCACTTTATTTCATATTATACAGTCATATATACAGAGTGGATTAGAGGCTTGTCGTGGAGAGGATTGAGGCTTTTCAATGATTGATGAGGACTGGGCCAGAGCATCACAATAAGAGAACTAAGCTGGGATAGGAATACCGCACTGCTCTTCCCAAAAAGCATCTTGCACCAGAATCACATTTTTTTCTGTTAATTTATAGTCCAAATTCACAGGCACACCAAATCAGATTTTTAATTTAGTAGCACAGATCTGATCTTTTCATGGCTTTTCATACGATTGATTTCTCTCAGCCTGAAGAGCCACGAGTGGATCGAACCGGTAGCACAAGGGGTGAATTAGAAATCATACGTTCTGTCGAGCTGTTGTCCATAAACTCAAAATTGCTGTGGGAAAATACAGCCTGCGATGTGCTTTGTTTGAATTGCATGCACACGTGGTTTCCGCACTGCCACTGTTTTTACTCCAGCTGAAATGAAATGAGGATGTATATGTCCTTGATGAGCACTGCTGCTCTGGGACTCTGATAAATTCCTGCTGAAGAAAGCATGTTTGCTTATTCTGTGTTAAACACAGAATAACTTGCTGAATTTGGGGTGTATACAAGTTTTGCACCACATTCATGTCCATTATTAGAATGCATAAAAAGATGTAATGAAGCTTGTGCTTTAAGTAAAAAAGCTGAGGACAAGATTTCCAACAAAAGAATTACTGAGGCTGGGGTTTCATTCAGTGCACTCTCAGAATAAAAGGAACATTTTCTTCTACTGGGGACAGACCCAGTTTCAAAAGGTAGAACAATATAATTTTTTTTTTCTGAGGGTGTATCAAATGACAGAGTAAGGCAGTGGAAGAAGTATGAGAGTGAAAACAGGGTTGTGTCATTTACAGTATCTAAAGTACAAGAGTGGAACAGAGTATGGGTTAATAGTGGGGCAAGAGTCTTTTTTTTTTTTTTTTGTCGGTGCAAAGACCAGAAACAGTGGAGCTGCCTAGATCTACGTGTCACCCCTCCCACCCCCCCTCGCTGAATGTCGTGAAGCCAGGCTTTACAGACAGTGAGCAGTCCAACCCAGACCCATGGCACAGCAAGAAAAAGCTACATTCCCTGCACAGTTCAGAGCACTGTGCTCTGAATAAGCCGTACTGTACATTTTTAGGGATGTGGATTTGTGCACAGGTCTGCACTGTGTGGGAAGAATAGCTTTTTATGCTGTGACACACATCATGTTATGCAATCCTCATGTAATCTATCACTCAGGTGTAATGAGCCAACATCTACAGCGCACAGCTTGGCTCGTTGGTGCAGTCATTGTGGCTGTGGTTACTGTCCACGTCCCTCTTCCTCAGCTCTCTGCCTGCCTTGTGCTGCTGATTGCTGCCGCTGTGGCTGTGGCCGTGGTGAACCGGCGACGAAGGCCGCTTGCCATGCTCCTGGTGGTGCCCGTGATTCTGGTGATGGCCGTGAGTGTGCTCTCTGGTGCCACCGTGAGACTGCACGTCACCCCCGTCAACAAATCCCACCTCTCTCTTGGTGTCGTCCACGGCCTCGAAGTTGTCGTTGTGGTTGCTGTCGATGATGTCGCTCTCTGGCACCACCTGCAGGTAGGCCCTGACGCGGTGGTGGCGGGCACCTGCGTCATCGCTGAAGTCGATGACCCGGCATTCGTAGGTGCCCTCGTCAGACGGCTTGACCCGGGAAAGGCGGAGTTTATGGGAGATGTTGCTTCCTACAACTTTCACCACCTGGGCAAGATAGACAAAAAATTTATGCCACAAGTGACAACTCTGAGATAATGGTTTGTCTGAGGCCAAAACACAGCAGCACAAGTGAGGTGTGTGTTATAAAGTTAACTCAACATAAAATGAACTACACAGTAAGATTAGGCTGTATTTTATTGATTATGGGTTATATTTGGAAAAGGAGGAATGTGCTATTTCTTCTCATTTAAAAAAATGATGGTCACTCGCTTGAAGTTAAAACCTTAAAAAGCTTCTCACAGAATCTAATGCTGCTAACACTCCACACAAACATGGCAGAGTGCACAATACAAATGAGCATCAGGGAACTTGACTAATACTACTAACCATTAAATCATCAACTGAATTGCTGTTTAGCCAACATTTCACACACCTCAAATGTCATATCAACATTGGTTTAACATCTGCTGTAAATGTTGGGCTGTTGCTCATACTATATAATGAGCATATGAGTATTGAATGACGTATAAATATAAAGAGTATAAGTATAATGAATAAGACATCACTGATATCCTGGTATCCTCTGGACGTTTGCTTGTTTTTTGAGTTTCTTTTTCTTTCTATGTTTTCTTCACTATATCCTTCTGTCTCCTCCTGTGTTTCTGCCTGTCTGCCCACCAGCTTGTCTTTGCCAGAGCCTGACGTCCCTCATAGTCTTTGCCCTTAATTTTATATGTAGCTGAAGATGAGTCTTCAAAATGGAATACCTGCAGAATCACAGCAGATGCACAAAACGGAAAAAGAAAAAACAAAACAAAACAAAAAAAAACAGCATCAATTTCTCCTGTAATACACACAAACACTTATTGGTACTATCTCACAGATGCTGTCAGTTGAGCTGTCTGGCAATGAAACTGGACGTGTGGTAATGAGAGCAAAAAAAATGCACTCGCTGACTCAGTCATCTACCAGCCACAACATGCCTACTTGCACTGACTGTGGACTTATTAGGACCCCTTTTACTCACTCGATGCCTGTAATTATAGTATAGGATGAAAAACAACTTCTAGATACATATCATCAAAGTAGTTGCAGCTGTTTTTTTAGTTTGCTCACAGTCTGTGATCTTTGTTTTACTGGGATTTAAATAGAGAGATAGATATTTATTCATCCCCCTAGGGGAAATTCACAAAAACTTTCGAGCCAGCCAGGAGTCGAACCTAGAATCTTCTGATCCGTAGTCAGACGCGTTATCCATTGCGCCACTGGCCCATTTCATACCCCTGCTTTGTTATGTTAGGCCCTGCTTCCTGATAGTTATCTAACACCTAAATGGAGTATGGACCAGGAAATTATCACTGAATTACATGTCACTTTAAAAACGTTGCTGTCACATTCATGTCATTCATTTAGGACAACTGCGTTAGCCAGGAAAAAGGTTAGTCTGTGTTTAATACTGCAGAAATGTTATTTAAAAAAAAATTGGCCACAAACAGAAGTAAATGGTCTGTAACCCTTTGGACATTTTGGGATTTATGCTTTTTTGCTTCTGTAACATTTCGACAGTGTGCTACTTGTAATTTCAGTTCATTGTAATTTGTAATCTGAATTGATAGTACGTGGAGGATTGGTTCCTACCTGCATGTTGGCAGACAGACAGGAGAGAGGAGACACAAGTACGAGACGGACAGGTGTGGCTTAGGTCAGTTGGAATAGACGTTGTTAAATGCCATTTGGTACTGATTAAAGAATACACTGAAAACCCACAACTCTGTAACCCAATTCATTCCCATGGCCTCAGGGCACGCTACAGGACCACAATATAAGGGTTACACTTTCTTTCTGACGGTTAGATGGGAAGACTGATACCCCTGTCATCTTTGTTAAGAAGGAAGCTTAACAAAGCATTGAAATTGGAGTCCAGCTCTAACCAATGTTTAAAAACATATCCACCTACCAGCACCAATATAGCTCACTAATTAACTTGTTATATCTTATTTGTTTAATCTGTACCAAAATCTTTACAAAAAACAGAAGTGTAAAGCTTTATGTTTACCAGACTAATTTTTGGCTGGGAACAGTGACTTTCTGTTGTAATTTTTTTTGTCATGTGAGGCTGCCAGGCAAATAAAACTCAAGTCACTGCTCCCAGCCAAGAAACAGTTTTGCATGTAATCTTTAAACCCATAACTTGTCATTGTTATATTTTTTGTACTTGTGAATTTCGATACTCTTGCAGGGGGCTAAGCTAGCTCTTTTCCCCTGTTTCCAGTCTTTGTGCTGAGCTAAGCTAACCATCTCCTGGCTCCAACTAAGTATTTCCTTTAGTCTTTTATTTGTAAGGGACAGCACACATTAATTAACATCAGCAAAATATCAATGTGTCAGATTTAGCCAAAAGGCTAAATATCATCTGCAGTCCTTGGCAGGTTGATGCTGTATTAAAAGAAACAAACAAGACCTACAAAAGGCAGAAAAAACATCAGAGCACAGACTGTACGAGAGGGATCAATCTATTTATCTAACGCTCAACTAGAAAACAAATAAACATATTTCCCAAAATGTCAATTAGACTTTACTGTGTTTAAAAGGTTAAATAGCTAAGCTACTGTACATGAAATGAAAGTTATAGCATAGACATGATGCTGAAATCGCTTCAGTAGTGTAGCCTGGATACACCCCACAGCTGCACCTCCTCCCAGCCAATCACTCACACAGACAAAAGTGCTGCTTAACAAATTCTATTTGTGGCCTCGAAAGTATGAAGGGACTACATCTTGAAGGTAAAAGCTTTGCAAGTTCACAGAGCAACACTGTTGAGATGATGAGAGTCTGGGGACATCATGAGATGTGACGCACCAAGATATAAATACGACTTTGTTTATCACCCACCTTCCTCCCTGTGACGGCAGTAGACGTTGAATTGTGTGTGTATGTGTGCCGGAGACAGTCCCTGCATGTGTGTGCTTGGGACTATATGTAAAAGCTTAACACTTTGTGTTGTTTTGTAGCAATATTCATTAGTTTGTGTTGGCATATGTGTGAATATCTGCTGTGTTTCTGTTTGACTATATGGATGTGGGCCAACATCCATTATATAGAGAAAGCTCATAATGATTTTCCAGCTGCACAGCCTGCAGTGTTTGGCTCCACCCACACACACACACACACACACACACACACACACAGACGCACACTCAGTCACCAAAACCACAGCTGGTGCTTCATTACAGCGAATAAGCAGCAGCTAGCCTGGTGGGAGACAGGAGAGAGGCTTCATGGTTTCTTTGTGTGTGTATGTCTCTTCACACACAAAGAACAATATAAATGTGTCTTCATCTTTACATAGCTCATATTTTAAACATTATAAACCTTTATATTTTACTTTGATTACCCACATTCATTTACTGCTTTTACATAAGATGCTTTGATGAGCAAAGACTGTGATAAGCCAGTAGGATTTGTTGTTCATTTTTGTGAAGTTGGCGGAAAGAGATAAAGCAAGAGGAATAAGTTGCGGTGGAGACAATGTGCAGTGGTTCCAACATTCAGCTCACTTTTGCAGTTAATTAGAAGGAAAAAGTCCAAATTTTGAGTCACGTTATGGCTGTGCTGTCTTCCTCAGTAAAAGGCCCTCCCTGCTTGTTGTTCACCTGGGTGAGTTGCTAAAAGTCTCTATGGATACCAGAGGAGTTATAAAAAGTTCTGCTGAATTCCCTGCCTGTCCCCCTCTCTGTTTATTATTGGGATTTGGTGTTGCAGTCATAAAGATGCAGGGGCGTTTATGAGAATCTGAAAATGATGCACTACGGGCTGTACCCCCCTTGAGGAGGATACTTAACCACCCACGAGAACCGGCGCTGTCTGCTCTTTGGCTGACACTGTGATTCTACAAACCCATCACGGATGAAGTGCACATGTTGATGTGTCTGTGGTTTGGAGTATTCACAGCATAGAGAGCTGCGACTGAAAATCCAATCTATGTGTGTAAAGCGGCACGAGTACAACATCTGTGGATCATCCGCAACAAGAAATTTAAATGTAATCATAAGGGCCTTGTGCTTCATTTCATCATATAACACCAATGAAAACATAAGGCTTTTTTCTCAAACAATAACAGACGATAGTGGTTAACTCACACTTATCTTCGTAGCATCCTTTGGCATCTCCTCCTCAGGAGCCACCTAGGAAAAACAATAAATAAAAAACAAACATGAGAGAAAGCATTTAATCTTAATCCTTCATTTTCCATCATTAGCTGATTTTTCTATTTTCCGTTCAAACAAGAATTAATAATGGACTTTCCATAGTCTGATGACAAGAAACTCCAAGTGAATACTAATTCTTTGACCTCTAAATATGAACATTGTTTGCTACCACGTTAGCCAGAAAAGTGTGATGGAGGCTGTCTGTCTGTTTGTGTTGACAATTTTCTGCCCCCTTGTGGCCAAAAACTAATTAACGCTGCTTTAAAGATATGAAACCAATCTCAAAGGTGAAACCAAAGGAGATACAGGGTTGTTGCACCAAATAGATGCCTTTTAAAGGTTAACTATAAAGAGGTAGGAAACACAAGTGGTCAGACAATGTTAAATATTGTAAATAAGCTACATTTCATTTTGAATTAAAAGCAAAAGCAATCCTACATTGTTCACAACAACAGAGAGCTCCACAACTACAGCAAATAGTTTACTAACCAGGGTTAACTCTGATGGATGTTCACAACTGACAGTCTGGGTAATAATTTTAATATTCACCTTCATTTTCTTGTCATAAAAGACTGTAAATATTCTTTAAGATAAAGACCCAAAGTAGAACCTGCTGGTTAACGGAGAGTTTGTTAACAAAAATGAATTATTTCATAAGTCAGCCAGAGCTCCTGTTATAAACCTACTTCATTGGTTGTCCAGGGCTGTCTGTCCGTCCAGTCGAGATGGTTCCTGATGTACCACCACTGGATCTCCAGTGAATACGAGGGCATTCCTGCCCCTCTGAAGGAGCAGGCCATCTCCACATCCTGACCTCTCTGGGCAGTCATATCGTGAGGCACCTCTGTGAACATGGCTGTACAGACACAGAATGAGACAGGATTGACAAAATGCTTTTTAGATGATGACTTTCAGTGCACGTAAAAAAGATTAGCATAGTAGAAGCAGATCTCCAAAATCTGTAACTTTTATGCCAAAAAATATTGAAATGTAATGTTTCTCCAACAATTTTATTTTTGCAACATGGAAAATCCCCCGAAGCAACATTATAGATCATGCTGTTGGCTATGGTGTTGCCTCAGAGGATTTCATACTCAACCCATCAAAACAGAAGCTTGCTTACACAAAGTAAGACAGGATTCATGGCAGAAATCTAACACTGGCTCAGAAAATGCCGGCATTTCCTCACGAACTAAAAGTGCTGTTGAGGCTGCAATAGGAAACATTTAGTGAGAAATACCAGGTCATGTATCATGAAACAGTTAAATTATTTCCATGCCAAACCTTTGATTTACTTCAGCAATGATTGATTAATCAGACTGACTGTGTGTAATGAATATACACTGAAACCATATTACAGCAGCCCTAACACCGAACACATTACTCACTGACAAAAGAGCTCTTTCTCAGTTGCATTTTCAAGATGCTAAGTCACATTATAACTGTCTGTGATGGTGAGACTGATCAAAGTGATGAGGTGGAGTGTTTGCAAAAGAAAGTGAGAGAAAGAAGAAGATAGTATTCTTGTGCACTGTTTGAAAAAACAAACAAACAAACAATTGTTACATAGGGAATAAAGATGTTAATTTACAATTTTGCAACGTTCCACTGCACCTAGGGTAAATACATCACTTCAGTGAAAAATAGCAGGTGAAACACTGAAACCCAGGCTAAAACTTCATCATTTGTTTAGTTAGCATGTTGCTCATCACAGGCCTTTACTTCGAATGGAAAGTACATGACTGCATTTAGCCTACTATTAACTTTATCCACTATTTGTTACCATTAAGGAGATTTGTCAGAACTTGTACTGTAAACTCCTGCATCATAAAATTTATATTAAAGCAGTATTTACACTTCACCAGTTGGTTCAGAGTGATAAAGTTGGAAATATGTGACTTGTGAAACATGTTGACAGTGAGAATCCAATGCACCATTACTTTCTGCATTTGTGAATCTATGTCTCTCATTAGAGGAGGAAGCTCAGCTTGAGGTCCTGGACTTCATTTCTGCACAGGATCCAGAATCTGAACTGGGACACATCTGGAGTGGCATTTGTGCCAACAACTGGACCGGCAGTGGAACAGTCATCAGACTTGGAAAGGCTAAAGCTGGATGGTAAATGCCAAACTATCTTTTTGTGGATTCTGTTATCCAAATCGTATTACAGTACCATGAGTATACTGAATTTTTTGGAATCCCTAAATTTGGCATCCAGTAAATGACATGCTCTGATCAGTGAGCCCTGTGGGAGCAAATCCTCTCACTTGAACAACTTTTATTCCTTTTTCCTTTTTATATCTTCCTGCAACATAACAGGCAGCTTTTCAGCCAGAGTCTTCTTGTCATCCACATCAAACCGCAGACTCAAATGTAACAGACTCAAATGTAACACTGACAGTGAGCCTCTTCTTTTGAATGGAGCTCAGCAGGTCACCCTTTCATACTAGAAGACGACTTTTTAGCAATATGACTGCTACTTATCTCACTTAAAGGGAGGCTGTGTATTTTTATCTAAACAAGTGAAAATTATTACAGCATGATGGCACTGTGAATTTCCCTTCATCTCCCAAGACTCACATTGTCAGTTGCTTTATTTCTGGAGAAAGAACGTTTCTTTTTGACCAACTAGTGGTTTAACAAGGGAAAAAAAAGAAATCTTACTTCAAGGTCCACTTTTTGGCTTTTTCTGGAGCTTTCAAGCTTTCAGCTGCATCTCACAGTCTTCCTCAACAAATGGTGTTTGTTCAGACAAGCTTTTTTCAGAATGCCGGAAAGCGATGTAGTTGAAAGCTGAGCAGAAAGCTAATGAATGGACCACATGTCAAGATTTTTCATTATTATTATTTTGCCATTATTTGAGAGAAAAAGAAATTGTGTTATTTTTTGTGTGTCGGTGTAGTTTTAATATTACACAATCAGCCATGTTCCCTCTTTAAAAACTGATTTTGAATCATTTCATATAGTCATTCAGTGGCCTCGAGAAAATGTTGTATTATGAGAAAACCCAAATTTGAAATCGTATTTACTCCTCTTCATCGTATCTCTTCACTGAAACCAGGCTAAATTTCCTTTAGTATTACTAACTTGTGATCGACCACACTCGCAGGGGAAACTCTGATACAGATACACACGCAGGAAGAGATATAATACATCAAGAATTTATTTACAAAAAAATGCTTAACATTTAAATGAAATATTATAATGTGGAAGGAAAATTAAATGCCTGTCCAGATTTCACATGGCACGACCAAACCTTCCTCATATCAGAGGTGCATGACATTAGCCATAATGTTTTTTTAAATAACAGGCTGCAATTACTGGCTCCATACATCACTGCATGAAAATAATAGCATGTTACACTTTCAATACTGTGACTGTCACAATATTTCCCACTTGTCATGTGGGAATTCCCCATGAAACAACTCGATCAGGTTGTGCGTTCCCTCTTGGGAAATCCTGTGTTACAGATGAAGAGTTTTGCTCCACCACATGGTTTCCTGGTCCCTTAAGCTAAAATCTGCTTTTCAATGTTACTAAAGTTTATCTGTATTTGAGCTCTTCCCTGACAGAAGAGTGAGACTTCAGAGGTTTGTCTGTCTGCATTTTTAATTATCAAGCTATTCAAAAGCAAGTATAACTCCTTCTGCAAACTTTAACTTTTGTCAAGTGCCCATATTCACAGATTTGTCTGACTTATTCAGTCAATAAAAATGAGTCAAACCTGTGTCAACTTAGTGCCGACTTTCATCTGGGCTCATAGATTAACCTCGGCTGTTCAACTGGTCAGGCTGTGCTATGGATCTGCCTTGTATTACGAGAGCAGTACAAGCCTCAAGTCATACATCCCTCTTGTACATTGATCAAATCTGCTTGTATTTTTCATTTGTGAAACCTGAAACGCACCAGGTATTGATTTGACATTACACAGCCGGAGCTAGCAACAATGCCCACAGCCCCTCTCTCATAGATAATATTCAAAGCTGGGACATAAAAACTGCTGTGTAAGAGACAGAGCCTCTGAAGTTGCTCTCAGCAATAATAATCTGTCTATTTCCACTTAGCTGTGAAGCCCACAACGCAAAATCCATGCGCATTTCTGGCCTAATGCTTCACACATTTAGAGACCACAAGAAAATGTGATAGTCATCAGCAGACATTATAATGTAGGAGAGATCCATCCATCCATTTTCTACCGCTTAATCCGTCAGAGTTGTGGGGGAGCTGGAGCCTATCCCAGCTGACTATGGGCCAGCCAGGCGACTATGGGCCCTGGACTGGTCGCCAGTCAATCGCAGGGCTGTCACACAAAGACAGACAACCACACACAAATGCACACACTCACACCTATGGGCAATTTAGAGTAGCCAATTAACCTAATGTGCATGTTTTTGTGATTGTGGGAGGAAGCCGGAGTACCTGGAGAAAACCCACGCAAGCACAGGGAACCCAGACCGGGGTTCGAACCTGAAACCCTCTTGCTGTGAGGCGACAGTGCTAACCAAAACAAAACAACCTGCACCACAGCGCCGCCCTGTAGGAGAGATCAATTTCACAAAATCCACACAGCAGATTTTAATCTGATCACATGAGATCTGTTCCTCAGTCTGTCTGTCCATCAGTCCTTTCTTTCTTCATGTCAATAATTTCCACACCCACTGAATATTCTACAAACCGATTTTACTGTAAAAATTGAGACAAATGTAAAAGAAAATCTCACAGATTACTTCTTTAAATTGAATTATCTTCTGCTGTAAATCTCTGTTTTCAACCAATTTTTGTGTGACAGTGATTCCTCAAACAAGTGGCTATCTAATGTTGTATCTCTTTGCAACAGTCATCTCTAATCTGCACACTGTCATAAAAGGCTGCGATGAGTTGGGTCTGCTCACCCTGAAGCATTATCATTATCTCCAAAACAAACAGTGGAAGGCTCTCGGGCAATTGCTGCAAATCAGTGCTCGGAAGCTACAGTACAGCAGCCAAGTCAGACTCCGCATCAAGCCATTTACCACAGCGAGGAAGGAGGGATGGACGGAGAAATGAATGTGAGAGAAAGTGTGTTCATGAGACTGAGAAAAGGAGCCTGTGCGCGTGTTTATGTGGTGAGCGAGAAAACAAATCATCACCAGAGACTGAATTAATGAGCGGGTCGGTGTTTATGAGAGCGAGGCTCTGTGCATTTTTGACGGACTAATATATCGCGAGAATAAAGGGGGGAATTAATATGAGACTGTGCATGTGCCAGAGAAAGAGGTGCAGAAGAGAAAGAGGAAGGCGGAGGAGAATGTGTGAGGTAGCAGATAGCTGTGGGCGGAGAAGCTGCAGGGACACGTGTTATCGTTTATTTCTTTGAGAAATGGAATGTGGGAATTACAGCTGTGATAAAAGGAGAGTGGGAGGTGTTTTAGTCTTAAGTCTTTTGATGAAAATGTGTATTAGTTTTAATCAAACTGTAGTAATTTGATTTCTGTTAGTTTCAGTCTAGATTTCATGAGTGACACGTTTTTATCATCTATTTTCATTCATTTCATTGCATTTTGAGGCCACAGCTGTCGCCATCTTTGTGTATGGTTACCATGGTTTCAGGTGTAAGAGTGATTGTTAATGCAATATATCACAAATGCATGGGGTGTCCGAAAATGTTTTTCCACCACTGTACTGTTCAGTCTGAAGGAATCTAATAAAAGGTATGTTTGATTTGTGATATGGGGATATATAAATAAAACTGATTTTACGTGATTTTGTTAAGCTTTTTTGTTTTTATTCTGATGTGTGTATACTGCTTTAGTGTGTTCACTGAGAGAAACAGAAAGTCAGAGTCAGATTCCTTGTATGTGTTCTCATACTCGGCCAATAAAGCTGATACTCAACAAATTCTAAAACATGGATGCTTCGCAGCACAGAGGATCTGAGTTATGTCCACAATGTTCTGTTTTTTGCACAACACTGTGATGTCAGACTGAAATTGACCTTTGACCTTTTGGATATAAAATGTCATCTTTGTATCCTATTAGACATTTGTGGAAAATTCTGTCCTAATTAGACTATGATTTCCTGAGTTATAGCCAAAAACAGTTTGGTGAGGTCAAAGTGACCTTGACCTTTGACCAGCAAATTCTAACCAGTTCATCCTTGAAGTGAATGTTTGTGCCAAATTTAAAGAAACACCTTCAAGGCATTCCTAAGGCACTGCGTTCATGAGAATGGGACAGACATATAGATGGATGGACAACCCAATAACAAAATGCTTCTGTCCATGGCTGATGCTGACGTGGAGGCATAATACAAAAAGAGAAACTAGGTAACTCCTGAATGTAGGCATACCCTTGGCTAATGTTAGTAAACCTGCAACATGTGAATTACACAACTGAATGCAGAATGCCAAGTGAATATTAACCCGCCATCAAATTCCTGGTAAGACAGCAAACATGCTGAGTCCCACTTGTCAAAGTGACAGCGTGTTATTGGGATTAGTAGCTGTAATCACTGAATTTCAAACTGTAATTGTTTACACTATTCGTTACTGAAAAAGTAATGTGAGTAAAAACTTCCGACATAAACACATCATACAAAACAGCATTTATCCAATAACTGGACAAGCTAGCCAAAAAGCCTCGAGACATAGCTGCACATAAAGGTTTCACCGTAATTTTCATGACATACTGTCTTATGATGATAACAAATCAATAACCTTTGAAAAGCTGTAGTTTTAAGGCATTACACAGCTACTTCACTCCAATGATGAAGACACAAATTCAGAGTTTACAACACAGTAAAAAAATATAAAACTGATACAATTTATGAAAAGACAGTATCATAAAAGACGCATCCTGCCCATATGTTGTTAGTTGGCCTAATGATGACCATTGTTTGGAGGCCGAGACATAATTTACCCTTCTTTTAATTATCATTCACAGACTTAGCAACCAGATCATGGGAAACAAGTTTAAAATTAACATATGCTTACTTCTACTCACTCTGTTTGTTGCAAAATAGATCAAACATACAGAAGATGAAAGATGGAGGACTACCACTGTAGTGACTGCAAACTCAAGTCTGCACATTTTTAAAACCATGTAGAGCATGCACATAAAACTTTTTAGCTACTCACCTCTCCCCTTCTGCTCCTCCATGCCTCAACAAAACTAAAATCACATCACTTCCCCGGCGCTCATATGTTATTTCACAGTTGCCTAACAAGGGTATTGAGAGACCCGTCATGCATTTGCTTCTATGCATTTTGCCTGAGGGCCTGTATCACCCAGACTCACTCAGCATTCTCCTCTCAGTGCCACAGTGCGCTGCTGCAACAGTAAGGTTTTTTTAATACATAAGGGCTCTGGCAACACTGAGCCTCTCCACGCTTCTTCTGCGCTCGATCTGAATCCATCATGATCGGGCAGCCAGTGGCATCAGCCTCTGAATGTCAATGTTGTTCAGTGTGCGAGATGGCTGGCGGTGCATGCAGGGTGCATACAGTACTCTTAAGAGCTTTCCAGCTTCTTGAAATGGCTTCATAACAGCTGAGGAAGTGGCAAAGCGATGTGTGATTCACTAGCGATTATATGGTGATTAGGCTGATCTATGTCCTCTGTTACACTGAGAAAAAGAAGGGTATACATTTGCTGTGTTGGTTAGTCACACTTCTGCTAAACAGAATTCTATTTTCATTACAGTGCTAATTTAGTTAATATTTCCACTGATAGCTTTTATTTTTACTCAGATGTTACCAGGTAAAAATCTGTTGTGTGTGCATCGATTGTAAGATATGACTGAACAGTGGCATCAGCTTCTGACTCTCAGTGCTAATGTATGTGATGTGCAGTAGTTATTATTATATATATTATATATTATGTGCAGCTATTCATTCGAGGAGGGTTGAATACCAGGACTGATCTTTGTAATGTTTTGATAGCACTTGGAAAGTGCAAGTCAATGCAGAAAACATGGGGCATAAGAAATGACCCACATGGGATCGCATTGGCTCTATGATAGGAAAAGTAACATATGCAGTAAATTATATGAGAGAATTCACTTTCCTCATTCTCTTTTCTACTAAGGAGGTCAGAAGATATGCGACCAAATCCACAGCCAGTTACTTACAAGATGGTTTCTCTAAGCACTGGTGTTACCTAACATCATGCCATTCATCTGCGGATTTAAAATAAAGTTTCAGAAATCCTTGTTTGAAGGAAATAGTAAGTTATACCTCCTGGATCATGTGCGCTGTCTTATCTGAGATTAGCAGATGGAAACTTTGTGTGCTCTGGAGTTTTCAGTAATACAGGCTTTGCATTTGGCATATGTTGTCATAATGTTTGAGACTTCCCTCTGATATGAAGTATAAGCATGCTGTGTTTGCAGCTGATGTACCAGCAATTTCTGCCTATAGTAAATCACAATTACAGATGAAGCTATACAGCTCAGTAATATTAACTTCAGTACTAATTATGGTTACATGTTGGCTTTAAAGGGTAACATAGCAACGGAAATGAAAAGCCAAACAGCAGTGTTTTCCTGCCCTTGTCAAAAGTTCCAAGTCCCCATCTGGTTTGCGTGTGGTCAGAAGTGTGATGTTGTGCACCTGTAACCACTCCCAACAGTGATGTCACACTGTACTGACACATCCTGGAGTACACTGCTACATCACTGCAGCAAGATGAGAAGCTAGAGGGTTTTCAGGAGGTGTTAAGTTACACTTGAATAGAGGTCTAACAATCAACATGTCCATTCAATCTTTTTGCGATGGTGTTAAAGTTAAAGAAGGTCAATATCTGGTGCCTAAAGTGGGGCTGAATCAAATGCTTTTACAAATACTAACAGTTCATTTCAAGGAACAAAGTCTCAATTATCCAAGAAAACTGCACAAGCAAAGAGGAACAATGGAAACGAGAGGATCCTCACCAACACTGACTGTGGACATGTGATCGAATACGCCCTCAAGAATAAGTGAACACTAAATAGAAGCTGAACATGATGACCTTCACCAACACATGCAGCAGACATGGAGCAACATCAACACCCACATCATCATGTCACCTGATAAATCTAACACAATATTCACTCTCCTTTTAGCTCTGGTTTTGTCTCCAACATCTCTAAAATATTGGTATTTTCAGCTGCTAGAGGTTTCACTCTGTTCACAAGCTAATTGCGCTGTCTATTTGTAATTTTTTTAATGTACAAGTGGGTTTACTGGAAATTTCTCAATGAAAACAGCTGCTGATGGGGGACTGAACCAGGCAGTAAATCTACAGACGTAAAACCAAAACAATGAGCTAAAAGAGGCAAAAATGCTCCGTAGAGCTGCAGAAATAAGTGAGATTTCTCTGTGGGTTTGTTACTATAAGCCACATTTTTCAAATTTCTGTACAGAGTAATTTGATGTAATGCTCATTTAAGATGATTAATGGAGCTTTAAGGCAATCCCAGGAGCATAGGCTTGCGTGGGGTATGATACATAGATGCATTTATTCTTACTGTATCCCCGTATGTGTTTGTGTCATAAGTGTAATATAATGCTTCTGTGTTCCAAGTGGCACACAGCATCAGATTGTGTGCTTCGGATATGCATGTCCATATTCATGCGTATGTTTCTGTGCATCCACTCACATACTCACAAGAACCTGCTTACATGCAAATGTGGGGGTGTGTGTATATATGTATATACGTGTGTGTTTGTGTGTGTGTGGACCTTCACCACCCTTGCCTTTGCCAGCTCCTCCACTTGAGCTCAGTTTCCTGCTGTTTTGGCCCAAATCCCAGCTGCCGTCCTGCCTCCCCGCAGCGGAGGTCAGGTCAGGTCTGTTTTCTCTCTTAATAAAATGAAAAAGGTTAAAAGGAGAACATGGGTTCCTGAGCCAAAGGGTTCAGCCAGAACACCAAGGACGAGTCATTTCTTTTCTGTAATTCAACACAATAAAAAGTGCCACCCCTGCACAACAAATTATTACCACATCATCACTCAACGACTGTTTCCTCACAAAAACACAATGGGAGCAAAGAGTTCAACATAACAACGATGCCTTTGTAGTAAAAAGCAGCTTGAGATGAAGGTGCTTCAAGCATCTCTTGTGTCTGAATGAGACATCAGGCGAATTAAGAGGTTCATTCAAGAAACTGATAAAAACATATGAATAACAATGTACCGAATAACCCAGCGTAATCATTAGTAACAGTAAAGGACCAGCCAATCATTGTATTAGCTGAAATATTACCTGGATCTTTTTTGAGCATAACATATACTTTCACCACCTGAAGTGTCTGAGCTATATTTATAGAAATGTATGAGCTCTGAAAAAAACAGTCTTTCCATCACAACCAGGAATAATACAGGCACATAAAACTGGTTTCTCATCCATTAGGAGCCTTATTTTGTTCTGCAGGACCACATCAGTTGTCTGGCTCAGAGCTCCTGGCTGGAACAATAAGAAATTCAGGACTAGAGCTGGGGCTATTTCTGTCCTCTGTGCTATGCATAAAAAAAAAAACAAAAAACAAAACAAAAAACACATGCAGCCTGTGAGGTAAAATTTCTCCTTTTTTCAATGAGAACAGTGTAACTGGTGGCTAAAGCAGATCAACTTGAAGTCAGTTATTAATGATCGGTATTTGGAGCCAGTGAAGAAGGGTAATAATGGGGAAAAACACCATATGAATAACTGAATCTGGGGTTGTTTGATAACACAGAGCAGACTTGCACATCCACCTAGAGCAAACAAAGATTTATGGCAAAGACTTTTTTTATCGTTACCATATCTTGTGCTGCTGCAACAACTCAAATCCCCACGGGGTTTAATAAAGTATTGTATCGTCTAATTGTCATATACAGTGTAATTTAGACATACTGAATGGGGGAAAAAGTACCCATTAACCTTTGCTAAGGCCCATTTCAAAACATTGTTCTTTACACACATGAATGGGTTTGTATATACACTGCAGGCATGAACAGTACTTCCAGCCTCATTAAAAAGCTGCTTTATGTAGGTAGAATGTGTAGGTTGTTAAATGAATCTTAGCAGAAACAGAAAAAAATCAGAATGTGAAAGAAAAAAAGATAGACAAGAAAAAAGTGTCACACTGAAAATAAGAGTCAAAGTGTGAGAAAGAGCTGATAGGTGAGGACGGACACTGAGACGGCGGAGGAGCTGACATTTAGAGAGAGCTAACATGCTGATGACAGCCAGATTATAGGCTACAACATCAAACAGTCTGGAAATAGGGAAACACTCTTGGGACAATAAAGCACAGCTAACCACTTCCTTTCACTGCAGCCACAGTGTGCAATTGTGATGTGTAATATATACAAAATGTACTAAATATTAGCAGCAACTGAATAGATCTAAAAGCTATGATTGTTATTGGTGTCTCTCTTTGCAGTCAGTTTTATGGATCTGAATGCATCCACAACAAAAGAAATGGACAATACCAAAATATGAAATTTAAAGCTGCACTAATAAATGTGTTTATAGCAAAAGGGGACCAAATGGCTCCCCGTAAGATGAAAGAGGTCGCTCCTAGTAAACAACAGAGGCTTCAAAATACCTCAAAACACTCCACTCGCTTATTTTACGACTTCTCCTTTGGCTAAAATGGGGGTGTGTGAAAGTAGCAATTGTTCAAAATGTGGCCCTGCAGAGGCATCATCTACATCTTGTGTTGGAATGCAACAAAATTAAATAACTATGGTTGGAAGGTTTACATAAAACAGGTATTATGTTGCAGCAAAAAAGACACAGCAACAGTTTCCACAATAATCTAGAGACTGCAACCAAGATAAAAACATTTTGTTTCCATTTATATGGTAACAACTGGGCTGACTCCAATAAACTAACCAAATTTTGTGTATAACAAAAATTATACACAAAAAAATAATAATTAAAACGGAAAAATCTCTTTTACTCTGAAAAGGACTCTGGGTCATATGGAACAATATGTTGTGAGAATATAATATTTTTCTTAAAGCTGTGTACTTTAGATTATTATTATAGTTTTTCTTATTGTGGTTATTGATGGAGATTACAGTGACAGTGACGTTGATGACAAGGATGATAAAAAATGCAGCTGATAATAATAATAATGATATATGCATAATAACAGATTTGTTCTTCAGCCCACTGGTCAACTTACCAATTATGTGATAATAATAATAATTGGCAACCAAATCAACTGTGCGTAAAAATAGCTGAGCACTGTCAAACAAGTCAACAGCCTCCTCACTGAAACGGCAACCTGTTGTGTCTATTTAGCCCATGTTATCCACAAGCCTGACAGGTTTGGAGGAGTCATTAAGGAGCCATTCAGTCATTGCACTGCCACGGTTTCTGCCACTGTCATCTGCACTTTGTGTATCCCATGTGAAACAGCATTGGGAGGTGACATTACAGTTGAAACTGTAGACGGGATATCAGTTGAAGTAAGTGAAATAATAAGCAATTCTAAAAACTATAAAGTGTATACCCACTGCTAAACCATGAAATAGTCAAATAAATTATTTTCCAGTTATAAGGTTTTATAAATTTTGTTATTATTATTTTTTTTATTTACTGTGGCTTCAACTTGTGTTTCCAAAAGTTTTAGCATGTGTATCACTGTGAGCTACCGTGGCTACTGTTTGACCCTGGTCACTTTACGTGTTTGTAACTTGTTTCATATTACGTCCTGAGGTTTCTGGTAGGGTGGCTAATGTTCTCATTTTTTTCTTTTATTAATTTTATTAGAGAAAATAACATATCTGACTTCAAGTGTTAAATTAAAACAAACAAAAAAAAACACACGCACATCAAATATACTGTAGTTGAAAAAAAAAAATTACTACACAATAGCTGAACTTTAATCTGAATAAACTCCCAGCAGATTAAAACACACAATGAGAATTTCTGACACATCTGACACATTTCTCTGCAGCAGCTCATCCATCCATCTTCCTGCTGTACTGCATGTCTCTGCTTCTCTCTCTGCTCATTTCCATTCAGACTTGTCAGGCAGCTCCTCAGAAATAATTAGCGGCTAAAAAGTCTCTCACACGGCCTCATAACATGCTTCACGCTCTAATAATGAGCCTCTACACAGTTCTGTGGTAAACAGCAGCCATCAGTTACACAGGGAACCTGCCAGAAGCCTTAAGCCCGAGCAAACCCAAAGACAAACCAGTCTGAGCAAGCAGAATACACAAGATTGTTTTGTCTCTTTGGAGCACGTTTGCAGGGTTTTTGAGGATTCACTAATGAGAAAGTACAAATGAATTCACTGTAGAAAGGCACAGTTGGAATATGCTGTGCTTGTTGCCTATTCATAAGTCTACAACACTTCACAACTTTCATCAGCAATGCAAACAACAGACTGAAATACTGTGTTTCCACAGCATAATAAATGTAAAATAGTTTGAAGGTAGGGGAATTGAGAGATGCCACTTCATAATATTGCAAAAAAAAAAAAAAAAAAAAACAGACCTCTCTGAAAAGAAGCCAGCTTTTTCTCTCCAGCCAGCTTCATAGCCTTATTAACACTTGCGGAAAGGCAGTTAATCCTGCCCGTCCCGCTATTTGTCGTGCACTTAACATGGTTTTCCAAGTGGTGAAGATAATCTGAGCGGTTTGAGTAACAAATTTGAGAGGATCAAGGCAACTTTCTGTGTAAACAGAGAAAATCTATTCTAATTTCTGGAGAATTATCCTGTTTCTGTGTGCCTGTGTATGGTGAAATATGACGTAACATAATGCAATTTATACCTGTCGCCTCTAGTCTATAATCTATCATCGAAAATCTCTTGCTGTTCCTGCTTCACTCTGAAAAACACTAAAAATGCATCCTCAGAAATATATTGTGTCAGTATTCACACCAGGTAACGGCAGTATTTTGGCTTTTAGATGTTACAGAAAAGGACTTTTCATGGCGAGTTTCTTTTTTACAAGCCTCAGTGAAAATGCCCCGCAGGGTGTGTGTGGTCAGTGCAGCAGGAGCTGAGCTAACTAGCCATAAAACAGTGATGGATCATATGAAGCTTTAAACAGCCATGCGAAAATGCCATTGTGTTTATGAGCAGCACCTTGGTGTTCACGAGGGTTTGTAAAAGGCACACTACCTGCATACTGAGTCTCTGACTTAGTAAAAGATACCAGGGTTTAGCAGGGATCAGACATTTACTGTCGTTCATTTATTCAGAAACGAAAGCTGAAAGCTTCTTTTATGTGAAGCATTATGCCACCTGTACCTTTCGTTACTCTCTGTGAAGCCAAATCAGAGCTAAATGCAACTTTAAACACATGCGCTAAAATAATCTCAGATCAATGGTTCACTTACTTTATCTTTTTATGGAGCTTTCAGCTGCATCTAAAGACAGGAATCAGTGTCTGGTCGGAGAAACATCAAGTTGGGGTTATTTTGCCACACATACTGTTTCAACAATATGTGTGATCATATAGGTCATTGGTCCCTACCCTTGGATGCGACCCATCGGAGGGTACCAGCGGCAGGTGAACCAGACCTTTGTTGTTATGGAACAATAATAAACGCACACGGTGTGAATAAAAGAAATAATGTAGGTTATGAGTTTCAAACAAGAAATGAGCAGCAGTCTCTGGTGTAACAGTCCAACCTCCTCCTATGTGGATTTTGTTGCTTTATACATTACGTCACCTCATTTGCTGTCGTCATAATTACTATGGCTGCCAGAAGTCGCCTAACAATGAAAATTAACTTTGGGTCATGATAAGCTGCTTGCACAGACGATCTATGGGTTTTTTCCACAGGTGGACAAGGTCCAGAAGGATCTGCCATGTTCTAACTTTAGTGGCCAGTGTGGAAGAAGCTTTTTTTTTTTTTTTTTGCATAACATTACGTTCATTTGACACTTTTGCTCACAATGACTTATAATAAGAGCATTCAACCTTCGTAAGGTGTGTCCATCTAAAACAAAAAGCACGTTCAGAGAATGTTCAGTGTTACAGCACAAGTGCTTACATTTCTTTTTTGTGTGTGTGTGTCTACAGTGTGAAGGGAAGGGGGTGGGGGTAAGGGGTGCGTGTAAATAAGTGTGATAGTAAGATTAATATATGTCATAACACTTGTAAGTATAAATGTATGTTTGCATTTATATACTGTAGATGAGTATTTTCATGTTACAGTGTCCTGATACCAACCTATGATAAATCTATAGTCAGTCAGTATTTCAGACTTGTTCAGAGATGAAACAGAAACCTCTGAACATCAGCGAATGAAAAAAGTATCTCACAACACAGGCAGCCTTGTGATGAAGCTGATGGATCACAGAGACTTACGTTGCATGGCTCATAGTAAACCCACGTACATATGTGCGCAGCTACATGTATACATGCCTGCATGTAGAGTGCATTAAGCCCACATTGTCTATGTTGCTACAGTATGTTGCCTGCAGTGTTTCTCCTCACACGGCTGCTTCTCCACAATGGCTCGATTTTCTTGCTTGCACCATTACAGGGTGCTACCACACAGCAATTAAAACACCCCCCCAAACAACCAGTCAATGAATTTGAGGCCTGAGCTCACCCCGAGATAAAGCCATCTCCAAGGTGAATCTATAGCAGCTTCCAAAAGAGACAGAAAACCGCAGCACCAAGTGTAGAGATACGGCCATATTTTCAACAATACAACAACAAAGAGCCCAGACAAGAGTCTAACAAATCCTTTTTTTTGAGCCAAGGATGCAGTTAAAATGCCTTTATGCTACCTTGATGCAAATGCAACAGAATTTATTTTGATGATCAGATCATCAGATCACCCCCTCTGATAGACTGGGGTCTGTCATTGATCTACAAATTTGTAGATCTCAAAACAAGGAACACATAAAAATAAACATTTTATTAACTGCAATTCCATCTATGTCATGTCAGGCCTCACTTTGTGAATTTTTTTTACGTCGGGCACCCTAAAGAGGCGGTTGAAAGACCGGGTGGCAGAACACAAATATGTCATAAACACTAATAATGTAGATTACTCTATGACACACCACTTCCATTTTGTAAACGACAGCCTTTTGAAAGTGGAGGGTATTGAGCTTGTGGAGCAGTCTATCAGAGGGGGTGATTGTGTAAATAAATTACTACAGAGAGAGACTTATTGGATTTGAAAATTCAATGCTTTGGTGTATCCAGTTCTTACTGAGGAAATGGATTTCAGACCTTTCTTGTAAACCAGTTAATTCCTGTCAGCCTTGCTGGTGTTATTGTGGTTATTTTTATTGTTACTTTTATTGTTATGATTACAATTATTGCTGAGACTGTTGACTTTTCTGCATAGTCTGTAGTTATATATTTATTGTGTGATATGCTGGTTTAGCTGATTTGGAAATTAAATCCATTTTCTGGTTTACTCTTCTTTCCAGCCACACCCTGAGGGAGACCCAGTGTGAGTCAAAACCAGTCTGCGTTTTCACAGTTATGTGATACATTTTTTTACTTAGATATGCCTATAACAATAAACTAGTTTTAACTAAATCCTTGGCTCGTGCGAGTGTGCCTGGAGTAAGCCCAGAGGCTTCCCTTTGTCTACAGCTGACCAGTTTAACTTGTTTAACTTGCTAAAGCACATTGCTTTCACCTGGACTTCACTACTTCATAATCGTGAGCACCCGCTAATAATAATTCTCATCGTTGCCTTTGGAAAACTTTTTTTCCTTCTCAGTCATAAAATAAAGCACAACTCTGTCTATTCTTTTCTTTTTTTGGTGTTATTGCAGTATTCTTATTTTCTGCAGCAGTGCAGCCATGGGAGGAGGACTAGTTTCAGAGAAGGATAGCATAAGAGGAGATGATGGAGTCAGAGGAGGAAGAGGCAGAATGAAAGAAACAGGCCTGCAGAAATCACAACAGGGAGCATCTTTCCTCCTCTGCCTCTTTAAAAGCTGCCTCCACCAACCAATTCTCCTGGGCCAGGCAGCGGCGGCAAAGAGGAGACGTAGCAGGAGAGGGACGGGAGATATCAGCGCTCAGTATCTAATCTCCCTACCCTCTCTAATGCACCCTGGAGTATCCTCTCCAGCACCAACACAGGCAGTTAGATAGGAGTTGACAGCTGCACAGGCTAAAACCCAGCACCCGAGCTTTACTGCTGAAGGTAAGCTTTCCCTGCTGGGCCTGACTCAGAACAGAAGGGGGGCAAGTTTGGAGGTGGAGGAAGGACGGTTTAAAGCAAGGCTGAATCAGCGGGGTATGTTTAAAGTTGTATTTATCAATCACTTCTTTCGCAGAATCGTTCAAGTCTAAATTACAAAAACAGCCTACTTTACCAAGACATTTATACTGATTTTGACACTTTATATCTTATTTCTGCAAAACAAGAACAACATTCTGTGAGTAAGATGAGATTAGGTCATTTTACACTTCTTTTTCTAAAGGGAAGTATCAGCATCTTTGAATTAGTAAACAGATGATGCTTCTTGCTTACGGGAGATTGTTGAAACATGTACTTAGATTTGCATTGCAAATCCCATTGTGGATTTGTTTCACTTGTTAAAAACATGATTATGCTCATCTCTGCTGGATTCCTACAGTAATACACAGAAAAAAATAAGAAGAATCTAAGTCACCTTGAAAACCACGACTGCCAGCCACAGTGCACAGTGGCATTCGCCTTTATTGCTTTTTGTGTTTCCCCTGCCCCCATGAAAAGAAGTAAACATATACGCAGACAGATAAAATACTTTATAATGCACAATTGAAGCAAAACAAGAAGAAATACAGGAGCTTCACTTATAAATTCGTACAGATTTTGCCATTTTATTATTTAAAAAAACTAATTTTCATTACTGAGAGCGTGATTCTACTTATATTGGTTTTACACAGTGTGAGCCAATATGATACAACAACTGAACATTTTCCTAATAAAATAAAGACCACTGTGATTATTGCATTAGATTTAGTGGCAAAGTTTTGCTTTACTGCTTGATAAATTCCTAATATTATTGAGTCAGTGATCACAGCAGGCCACCTAAAGATGCCAAAATGTCTAAATCCTCTACAGAAATGTAAACAATTAGAGAATGAGAAATGACTGATGAATAATTAATTGGATTTAAATAAAACACAGTAATTCCTCTAGAAATCCATTTGTTCCAAATAATTTAGGTCTTTGCAAAAAAACAAAACAAAAACAAGCAAAGAAAAAAGGAAACGTTTAAGAATTTGCTAGAAATGATTAGGAAATAATGCATCCAGAAAATGAAGTCTTACAAATTATTTTCTTGGCATTTCAACAGTAAACAAACATCCATACTAGCGGCTCTGTGAGGCTGTACTCACGCACAGTGATGCTTTTAAAAATGTTAATGTCAACAACATGCTCACCATGACGATGGCAGCATGCTGACTTTTAGCAGACATAATGTTTAGCATGTTCACCATCTTAGTTTAGTGTGTTAACATTTGCTAATTGGCAGTTTTGTGGAATAACTGACCCAAACAGCACCATGCTGGCCGTGGAAAGCAACAGGTTTTTGGGATCTGCAATCTCTGAAGTAGGACCTGAAGTGGGACACCAGCATCGACTGACTCCATCACCACAAAAGGCCCAGAAGGGAATGTACTTCAACCTGAAGCATGAGCTGTCAACACAGCATTTATCCCTGGATCAAATCACAAGTTAACTGCACAAGTTTGTGCAACAATGGCGCCGTTTTCACAGGGGAACTGTGCTCATTTTTCAAAATCCTGTTTTGTTTCCCTCACTTTCACTGTTTCAGGTTTTTTCCTTACTAAAAATTCTTTGGTTTATCATAGAAAAGAGGAGCTGATAAAAATGTTGACGTTCATCTGATTTGTCCTCAGTAGCGCTGCTTTTTTACATTGAGCTTTTTTTTTTGCCCTGAATGTCACCTCTCAGGCTCAGGCTGCCATACCTTGTTGGCACTGGATGGAGCGTGGGAATACCTGCAAACATTAATCAGGGAAGAAAATGTCTTGCACCTCATCTGCATTTTTTTTGGATTAAAACAAAACAGAACAATCATTTAATATATATTTTTAGTTACAGTTAATCTGAATGTGAATATGTCAATATACTATATTCAAATTAAATTAATTCAAGTAGAGAACAGGCAGTAAAGCACATTGCTCCTTGTAGGAAAGATGCAAATACAACATCATCTATCATCTCTATCAAGGAAACTAAACATGATTTTAAGTTGGGTGCATTAACAAAATGCCAGAGGTTTATGTAATATTTCTATTTATGTATTTATTATTTACATTACCTATTAAAAGCAACAACTACTTTCTTTTTTATATTTAAAAAAAGCAAAGGAAGTGGAAGTAGATTAATTTAACCAAACCTACACCTCGGAAAACTTGGCAAAGAAAGATGACTCTGACTCTGATAGTAAAGGCTAAGAAAAGCTTGGGCGGTACATGGAGTCTTGAGGTCTGGGTGTGGGAGACATTTATGGATGGACAATGTGATGAATTGGATGTTAGTTCATGGACGTCTTCCTTCGACGTGGAGAATGACTGATGCTCTGTGGTTTGACTGAAAGCACAGCATTCGTAGTTATGTAGCTGTTTGCAAGGAGCCAAAAGAGTCTCCCATTATCTTTCCATTGTTAAAAGCCAGAGCTGAGAAAGCCTTTGTGTCCAATGCCAGAGGCATAGAGGCAGCAACAGGGAGAAGGGGAGGTGAGGTGGTGAGGGGGGGGGGCTTGTTGGTAGACAGGACAGCTGGAACCAAGCCTCCCTGTCTGGCAGGGAGTGGTGAAATTCCCTTCTACCCAAATTATACTTCTTCCCCTCCTCCTCCTCCTTCTCCTCTTTCCCTGCATTTCTCTCTCGATCTTCCTCATCCTCCCCCTCCTTGCAGGTTACTATTATGTGAGCGAGTCTCTCGTGGGGCGAGCTGACAGTACAGATAAAGGAGTGAAGTGGCTTGTTGGATGCACGCACACACACACACACCTTACACAATCTTTACAAGTCCATATTGCTGCCAACTCATAACACAAAATAGGCTTTTTGAGAAGAAGAATATAGTCAAAGGAGGTTTTCTTTGCACACATACAAACACACACACACACACACACACACACACACACACACACACACACACACACACACACACACACAC
>JBBMJY010000012.1:4935368-4954568 GCA_037833715.1 Toxotes lorentzi | reverse complement strand
ACACACACACACACACACACACACACACACACACACACACACACACACACACACACACACACACACACACACCAGATGTATAGGCAGTCACAAGAAGTTTACCAAAAGGCCTCCCTTACACTCCTTTCCTCTCTGCCTCTATTAAGGGTGTCGGTGATGAATGACAGAGATTACATGGACATGGAGAGCATCGAGGGAACTTCACACTCTATAAGATGGAGACAGGAGAGGTAACAGAACAGACTGTGAGAGTCTGCATATTAGGAAGCAAGCGTTTACTTTGTAAAAAAAAACCCAAAAAAAACAGGAGTTTCACATATCACACCTCCGGCAGACATGTTGTGTCAAAGGCGTAGGATTGCTTTTATTTTTTGGCAGGGACGTTTTTTTTCAGATGACCAAAATAGTTGTGTGGGTGCACATGTTGTCCGTCTCTCTTTTCTCATTCATACGCACATATGTACACACACACACACACACACACACACACACACACAGTACATAAAGAGCCTGACTCTAAAACTGGACTTGTATTATGATAGCTTTATTCCTTAATTTTAAACAGCTACTGATCACTTTTTTTTAGTTAATATAAACCTAAAGACCAAAAAAATGTGTACTTAAAATTGGCATGTGATTGATGTTCAGGAAAATGGCACAAGAAAAAGTATAAAATCCTGCAGGTAGTGTTGTGCTCTGAATGAACCAGCTATCTGCTGCGAGCTCTGTCCTTCTTTCAAGCGTTTCAATCATGTCAAAAACTTTCGGTGCCTGTTTGTTTGTGCTGTTCAGGCTGCTGCTGACAGGATTTTCAGAATAAAATGATGCCCGAGGTTAACAAACAAATCAGCTGGACAAGCTGTGGCTAATTTAATTATAAATAATTAATGTCTTACTGAGCCATACGCAGTAATAACCAGTATTAGCTCTGCTCTTGATGCACTCACAGAAAGGGGAAGGGACGCATTAAAGTAACTTTGATTACAGAATATTTTTATTAGCTAAGCTCATTTGTTAGCTACACTTTGCTTCTTTTTATCCTTTCTTCTACTTCCTTTGTTTCCTGATATCTTGATTCACTTTGGGTCTTTTTTTTGTGACATCAGGTCCTGAGATGCTTTAATCTATCTATATATTCATATAATTATTTATATAATTCTACAAAGAATATTATATATTCATCATGATTTTGTTTTATATTGAAAAAAAATGCATGGACAAAAGTGTTACACATGGTAGGTGTGCATTTCACAATTGATTCAGATTGTAAAGCTGACCAAATTCTGGCTGGTAAATTGTGTTGTGCCAAAATTACTTGTTGACTTTTTAAGCAAACTGAAGAGCAAGGGGAGTATAAAACAGCCATAGTCCTATTGATCTTTATCACATTAGTTTTCAAACTTTACATACTTAAATTTCAATTGTTCATTATTTACAGCACATAAATATAAAATTTGACCACTGTCTGTCAACTCAGGAAAAAACACAGCACTGATGTTTTAAATGTCAATTAGCAAGTCAGTTATCCAAAAAAAAAAAAAAAAAAACAACAAAAAAAAAACAACTCTAACTGACAACAAGGAAGGACAATGAATAATAAGGATATGGATAAATGAACAAGCATTTCTAATTAGGATGTAAAACTGTTTGGCTTCAGAGTTTATTAAACACAGGAGAGACTACTGTGCAAACAAGGTTTTCCTGTCCCAATATGGTGAAATAATCTAAAACAGGCCTGTGGTCTGAAGCTGTCAACCACAGCTGATAAAGGCTTTGAGATAGGGTAGTTCAGAGTCTGCAACAGCAAATCCTGATAGCGTTGAGATTTACTTACTTGCGATGCAGTTTTACTTATTTAAAGAATGTTAATTCATCTTAAGTTATTTTTCACAGGAAAAGAAAATCCATGAAAAAGCTGTTTTACATATGATGAAACGAAGTAAAAAAGCGATTCCGCATACTGATGCTCTATCTGTGAAGGGTCTGGAAGGAGTTAGTGGATCTTTAAGTTAAGCTCATTATACATTGGCTTCGAATCAGGCCTTTGCTAAATGCCATCCTCTACCTTCAGTCTCGTCTTTGCTCTCCTTGACCACTTTATAGCATCCAATAAACAAGAAATGCTATTTGTGTTTTGGAGCGAGGCAGTGACTCTTCAGAAATGGCATTTAAAAAAGAAAAATAAATTATAGCTGCATGCAGCCATAGTCATCAGTCATGAAGGGCAGAAGAATAGATTTTACAGTAGAAGCATCTTAGGAAACAGAAGCCTAAGTTTTCACATAAATATGGATGTGATAAGGCCACAACTAGGAAACATTTTCCAACAATGAACACACTTTTTCATCACTGGAAAGGTGCATTTTTTGTCATAAGCTCCGTTTCACTGGTCATTGTCTTCAAGGAAATGGAGCGAATATCTGACCCCAGAGTTTCTAGATTTGTCAGAAACAATGTAGTATGGACGTGGAAGTGTGTCCCAATATTTTAGGTCAGTCAGTAAAGTCATCAGCACACTGTGCTGGCCAAACATGTCATCACAACAGAACACAAAATGATTGCTGTTGTGATAACCTCCCAACTTCAACTGCAAATTTATTATGAATTGATAAGTTAAGTGCATGTGTGCAAGTCCCTGTTTTATACTTAGATATTCAGAGAGGATGGAGCATTCTGTTTCTTTTAAGTGCAGCAGCATCCTGAAGGAATGAGACCACCCTGTCTGTGAAGGACCGGGAAACGTTGTGTTGAACAGGACAGTTAAGAATCAATTACTGATAACCCTTTTTTCCAATAACCATTTTGAGGCCTGGCCACCAGCTTAGGCAGTCTGTTTTCATTCACTACAGCCATAAAATGTGCAGCTCACTCATAAGCCTTCTCTCTCGTGGATCGAATGGATCCCTTACTCAGATCTTCCTGGATTACATCTTATCATCTAACCTGTGACCGTTATCTGAAACATCATGACCAAGTTTTTTCTTTTCCAGGCCTGTTTTTGAACAGTCTGACAGATCTACCTGTCAGAAATTCATGAGTCTGAAGGCTTATCAGATGCTGCACAGTGATTTGTAAAATGATGAACGCCACGACTGTCAGGTAAACAGTAAAAAAAAAAAGAAAAAGATAAAGCAGTCTACCAGGAATGTGAGCTGGTTGTTTTTCACTGGCCAGACAAAATAATCCACAAATGGTTCAAACTCTTTTGCTGGAGCTGTCTTCATCGGGACACCCACTGTGCCAACAAAACAGTGGGTGTCCCGATGAAGAGTGGATGAGGTGGCTACATATTTTTTTAACTTAGCCTTTTGTCTGTCTGAACACTGCCTTATTCAACTAAAATCTGATAACATACACACGTACACATCATTTGTGACTGAATTGTTGGTGTTTTTTTTCATCTGAAAGCAGCTTTAGTCAAGAAGAGAAAAACCTGCTGGTTCTTTGTGTCATTAAAAAAAAAAAAAAACCCTGTGATGTACAGCAGTGGGTGGACAGAGGACAGTGACTTTGTTTGTGTTGACTGTGAGCGCAACGCTGGGGCTTGTTAGGAGCCTGGCAGGGTTGTAATTTATTGGTGCTCAGTAAGCAAAAAACATAACTGAATTTATTCAACATCCTGTTAGAATTTTGGTTTTGATTCAGTATAAATATCGAATAATGCATTTTGCCTTTGATAAACTAGTTGTACAAACTGAGAAGAGCGGAGCATCATTTTCAAATAACTGCAGTCTCGGTTCAGTGCAGCTCATTACATAAAAAAAAAACCAACAACTTAAAAACCACCTCAGGACTCCAGATTGCTGCACAAGTAGCTGAGGGGGAAGGAGTGAAACCTGGCCTGCTTTCCAAAACTTACCAGGAAGCTTTAAGTAAATCACATTCGATTAATCGGAGGTGAACAAACTCTTTGCCTGTGATCGAGTCGAGCCCCACCTGAATCAGTACCACATCTTTTCATCTTCTCAACAGCTGCCACATCAGTGACACTGATGCCACATTAACACATGTAGAAAGAGAGAAGAAGGGGAGAAAAAAGGAGGGTGAGAAAAGAATGAGACACAGGCAAAAAAGATAGACAAAAAGACAAAAAAAAAAAAACCGGAAAGAGAGCATGACTCTGACACGATAGATTTAAAAAAAAAAAGGATAACAAACACAAAAAGTGTCACATCTAATAGGGACACGACACATCATGCCTCCTCAGAGACACTGAGCTATCAAACCGGAACAACTCTGTCTAAAAACAGAACGAGCGGCGTCTTTGCAGCGCTAATCAGAGCCGACGTTGGGAATACAACTCCTCAGTTGTAATCTCTTTGCAGCAGCGACGCTAAGCTTCATTTGGAGGAGATTTCATTTGCAGCGTGGCTGTGTTTGTCTTTCTGAAACTACAATTTGGTTGAGTTAATGAGCTTGACATATCGTACAGCTCAGGACAACAGCAAGACATCAGAGCTTATCAGGGGCTCACTGTTACAAGCACAATAACATTTAATCTACTAGAAAGAATTACATTTTCAAATCTAATCTAAATCCAATGAGACATCCACCAAAGCATGTAATCAGAATTCAAGTATTTTGATGTGGGTAACGTGTGCATCGTCTGCGTGTGAGTTCAATGTTTCAAACAAAAATCTTATTTTGATTCTGTCCATTTTGGACTTTCCTGGAAACTACCACCTGTAGAAAGATCATCAAGTATCCCAGGCTCAGGAAGAAGTGAGTAAGACCATACCACTACTTTTGTATTGAACAAAATCTCACCTCAAACAGCTTGGTCTGTTCCATCAGAGGTGATCAGGTTTTTTCTGACTGGTCTTGAGCAAACCAGTTTACATTTGGAAGTGATTTTACCCGACTTTGTCCAAGTAACGGATACAATTTGAATCTTCATTTTTGGACCCTGAAAACAGCTGTTAAATAAACCTCAGCTCAATGTCCAATTCTCTCGCTTGTTCTGGTGCTTTCAATTGTATCTCAAGGTCTTCATGATCTATTATTGATTGTTACTTTTTAAGCCAATGCAGATAAGAAGCTCTACAGAGAGCAAACCCCATCTACTGACGAAGGCAGTGGGATGTGGTAGAAAGCTCCAACAAGAATGTAAGTGGACTTTGAACTAAGGTCGATTTGTCACACAGATAAGATACTACACTGTGTAAGTGTTAGTCTTTTTTTTTTTTTTTTGTTTATTACAACGTGGTTCATATTTTCGTAGTTCTGGCCATCATTTCCATCAGTTATTGAAACATCTGTAAGATCTGGATCAAGAACATCAGATTCAGTCCATATAGGCGCATAGTTTGTATAGTAATCTAGTAATTGCAATGCTAGGTGAAAATGCTATAGCTCTTATGCCCAGAGGGAGATGTGGTCATGTTTCTATATAGATTTTGGTTTGTTTGATTACCACCTGGGTCCAAATGTGTAAACGATCCCTGCACAAAGACCTGAGTGTTTAACATGTGCCCACCTACACATATGTTGCAGTACTCCATGCACACCTGTATGAGTCACCTTTATGAGTCAGCTCAGCCAATGAATCAGTTAGAGACAGTTAAAAAGGGCGTTTGAGGGACCATTTCAAAACACTATGTCAACTCATTATATCAGATTCTCATAATGGCAGAAGCAATAGATTTACACACAGTTTATTATACATTACAGCACAAATACATGTTGTATGAATGATGATGCAATTACGGACCATTAGAACAGTGTATGTAGTTTAGTGATGTGCAATGACTACAGAAGCTACAGAAACTGTTGGAGGACGTCACCAGTGCAGGACCAGTGGAGGACAGATTTGATTTTGTAGCTACAATGAAGATGATGATGCCATTTTCTCTAAATCCAGTTGTCTCCTGAACCGTTATTTACACCTACACCATTTTGAAATCCTGAAGACACTACTGAAAACATACTGGGAAGAAGGCAAAATGGCCACTGTAGTCAAACTACAGGGAAAATAAGCAAAGCCAAAAATCCCGAGAGAAGAAATGAGGAAGTGACTGAGTCTGGGTAAAGCATCCCTCCAGTCAAAAGGTGATTTGATATGCAATATATTCTCATCACTAATCCCTTGTCTGGAGCTTCAGGACTGAGTGGTTTCACAGTTAAAGTATCCCTCTAGTAACAATTCAGCTGGATATACAGCATGCTCCCATCAATGATACCAAGTCATGTTTAGGGCTATTGTAGCGCCAATATTGAGCAGCATCAAACTGTTCCTCTGTGAGCTGCACAGCCAGATGCAGACAGAAATCCACCTGGGGGACGGTAAAGCACAGCTCTGAGCAGCTTCATCCACAGGCTCTCCGTTGTGGATGAGGCCTCAGCATGTCTCAGCTATGAAATGAATGGGACTCCCTTTAGCATTAAGGTGCTTTGCTGCCCAATCTCCATGGATCCAGCTGTCACTGCCCTGCAGAAGCCTTGAATGGAAATTTTCTGCCTTATTTCTAAGGCTTATGTACTTTCTTGACAGGAATGACAAGACTGATATGACTTCCAGGGGGATGCAGTTAGCCTAGCTTAGCTTAAAGACCAGAAGCAGAGGTAGTTAGTTAAAATAAGCTAAATAAGTTAAGCAAACCTCTGTCCAAAAAGCTTATTCACTTTGACTTTAACTTAGCTTAGCCTACAAGCACCTCTTAAGCTCACTGTTCTTTATGCTAAGCTAGGCTAACCACATCCTGACACATCTCCAAATGTCAAATTATTCCTTTAACTCTTGTCTGAACTCAGTTCACTAGGTTGTGCCAGCTTTGTAAGAACGAAATTAATTTGTAGAAAAAAATTAAACATAAATACACATACACACTTTTTTTTGCCTTGAGAGGTTAGTTATGTTTGCTAGCTTTATCATTAGAAATTACCTCTATATACTTAAGTGATAAAGTCAGAGCTATTCTATTCAATCAATTTTGACACTTTATTAACTGTTAAAGTTATAAAAACACAAATAAATAAATAAATTTGCTGGTTCCAGCTTTTTAAATGTTTAATTTACTGCTTTTCTTTTTTCTCTCATTTTTTTAAAAAAACAATCCATGGACCAAAAGGAAAACATTTGCTAGGTTAACTATTAAATTAAGTAAAACTGAAATATATTACTTTCAGCCTTAACAATGAGCAATACTTAGAATAAATTCTGAAGGGCAATTAAATACAACTAAGTCTAACCATCAGGATACAGTGTCTATTTGAACTACAGTTGTCATCTGCAGAGCAGCCAGCCGTTAAAAACCACACTGAGAAAAGACCATTTACTCTTACCATACCAAGCTGAGTGTAATGGTATTAGCGTGTGTGTGTTTACATGTTTCGTTCTACACTGCCCACAGGTATCAGGCTGTCCAACTCAGCAGCCCTTTGTAAATGCCATGCAGGGCCTAAAAGATGGCCAAGAGCCCATTACTTGGACATGAAAGACAGAATATGTGAATCACTGGCAGCCGGCTGAAAGAGGGAAAGAGCATGACTGGATTCAAGCAAAGTGCCCCTCTCAGTCTGTGTGTGTCTGTGTGCGTGTGTGTGAACTCAATACTTTGAACGGCTCCACATGTGTATGCCAGTTAATTTGGCTTGAGTTTGGGCAACTGCAGAACCAACCACTGAATGTAGAGTCATTCACAAGCTACAGATGAGCACACACACACACACACACACACACACACACACACAAACAAACCCACTGTGTAGGAAAAAGGCTCTCCACAGTCGTGTAATTTGGCCCGGTCACTGCAGAGATGTTATAATGGACAACCCTGCCTGAAAATGGCCAGGGGCACCACGCATAATTGAGCGTGCTGTGTCTATGTGTGTACGTGTGTGTGTGTGTGCTTCACAAGGGAGGGGATACTAAAATGGCATTGCTTGCTGCTTACTTTGTTTTTTTGTTGCTACTGGCTGGATTCTGTGTCCAGCAGCACCTAATGAACGTGGAGTTTGAAGCACTGTGGTTCGTATGTGGACACTGGGTGGTCCTTAAACCAGAACAGTCACAACACATTTACCATTACAAGAGTAAATTTTAAAAAACCCTCAGCTTTCATATAGATATTCAAGGAACGAAAACAGCTCTCTGCTTATATAGTAAAAGCACGTCCAGCAGTTCAAGAAAATGGTTACACAAGAGGGTGTACAGCCAGAGTTCAGAGCACTGGCAAAGGGTTTATGTGCAGAAAATATGACAGAATGGACATTTTCATGTATTTCTAAGCTTGTTTTTTTGTTGTCCACACTGCATTGATAAGCAGTTCCATTTTATATCAAGTTCCAAGTTGAAAAAAGTCCCTTTTCAGGCATGGAGAATATATGTAACAACTGCTGACTTCTTTATCTTTATGGTGTTAAGGAGGAGAGTTTTCTGTCCAGTGATAGATTTCCAGATTTATTTTGCCATTGCCTCGTCTCTCACCTCACTCACTGTGTTGACTGTGCACAAACATAGAAAAGAACCTTGTCAAGGTTTTGAGCTTTATTGAACTGATTTTATTTTCTTTGTGCATGAGAGATAATAGCAGACTGGCACATCTATTGCAGTGCTATATAAAAGCTAGAACAAGGCATGCATTTAATCTCTCTGTTTATTTATCCTGTGCTGCTGTGGCCTTTATGTGACAGCCTTTAATTCAGACTTTGCTTTGTTGGAAGTGTTATGGAAAAGCTTTGCCGTTGCAGCTAGACATGAGACCAATATGTAAAATTGTCAGCATGTTTCCATAACAATGTTTGAAAGTCCAAAATCTGTTTAAGTATGAAGCAGGTGCAACATAATCTAAACCTAATCTGAATTCAGATTAACCATAATTCCAACTCTTCAGCAAACTTCACCCTAAAAAGCATTAACAGGCCTGTTTTCATACTCAACCGTATTTTCTTACTCTCCTCATTTTGCCATTTTATTTAACAGTAAGTAAATCATGACTTAGTTGAAGAGTCCATGACTGAACCCTTATATTTTGTCATCAAATTTCATTAGCTTCAACTAAGATAAAAAAAAAAAAAAGAAATCCCACACTGAATGACAGAGTCACATATTGATAGAGTATTTCCTCTTTCTTTGCTCCAGCACTTCACTGAGGCTACATGACGCTCACACTGAGAGAAATATTTAAACCCAGCAATGTGTTTATGGCTGCACTATTAAATCAAATGGGGCTCAACTAGGTTCTGACAGTTCAGAGGAAAGAAAAAGTCACTGCTTACATATAGGAGACATGAGTGACTGTGAGTTTTATAAATAATGCATCCTTTCCATGCTTCAGAAAATTCTCAAAATGTAAATGTTTGCTTCGATATCAGCCACATGAAACACTGTGTAAGAAGCAAACACATTAAAGCAATCTTCAAAGTCAGCTTCTCCCACATCATGGGATGCCGCCTGCTGATAATGTGATGAGCCAACTCCAAGGGACTGACACAAGACCATAACATCCCGGCATATAGAATAGAAGAGGTCCACGAGAGACAGTTGCCATGGTGAGGATTCAGTAGGTTAGGAGAGAGAGTGAGGGGGGTACAAAACAATGAAAAGTAATGCAAAACTAACAGGAGATCCAAAGACTCAAAACGTTCAGCACAGTGCTGCTCAACATCCACACACACACTCACAGTGAGGACTGTCAGAAAGTAGTCTGGCACAATAGTGCTAACTCAGGCTGTATAGCATGACATGATTTTGCTGTTCTGTTAGAGGCCACTGTTGCTTCATGGTAATATTGGATTTGCTGAAATTTTGCATCGATGTGATAAAGTACCTTGAATTTTCAGGCATATCATTAACTGAACTAGTCAGCTGCTGTCAGTTTCACCTGCTAAGCTTCCCATGCTTATTTAATTATTATCCATCATCTATACAGCTTATCATTATTAAGATGACACAAAATTTTTTCCATATGTTTCCATTCACTATTATGTTCTGTCATATTATTCAAATATGATTAAGTATATCTGTGGTGGTAGAGGACGTTTGGTTGCCCAAGTGTCTCTTTCCTTCTAATAAACTACAACAACAAATTGAATATGAAGATAATAACCCATTTTTTAGGAATGTTTAAATAATTATTTGCTTGTTGTGGAGCTCAGCCAAAGGCATTGTGCCAGAATGTTTATGTATGTGAAGATGTGTGTTACAGTAATAGGGAGAATGACATAAACACCATCCTCTGGCCCTCAGTGTGGCTCGTAATGTGGATATTATGTGGAAGCCTGCGTATGTGTATTTAACCATGTGCACAATGGACTTAATGATGATTTTCACAGGTCTCAGCAGTATGTGAATTAAGAAATTCACTGCAATGGACTGACGGGGCAGCCTTGTAATTGCATTGCCGCATTAAATGTGATTAAAAAGCTACTAAAGCAGCTTTCTGCAGCGTGTCCTTGATTCTTTTAAAATGGAACAAATATGCTTTTCTTTTTCTTTTTGTTTCATGATTAATTTACATTTCTCAGAATCCCTGTGGGGAGATGAGGCATTGTGGGATGTCACACAGCCACTCAGCACCAGGACTTGTGCTGAAACAGACTGAGAACAGTTCTGTTCTCTGAATAGAGTCAAATAGACGTAGATGACTAAGGTTTATTTACAAGTCAAATAGATGTAGATAATCTCAGAACTGTAATGACACGGTGAGCAGGAAAAAACAAAAAAATAATCAGTGTCAAACCAACATGTGACTTAAAGATACAGTTGCACAGTGTGAAAAGAAGTCTAATACAAATCAGAGAGACTCTACAGGGAACAATGATACTTCACTAAATTATATGGCAGCCAGCTGGAGGCTGAGGAGCTCTTTCAGGCTGCAAATGACTGATCATGGACCACAGATACATCACGTTCCCCTCATTGCCTGTCTTCTTCTTCCTCCTCCTCCTCCTCCTCCTTTTTCCTCCCTCAGTGAGACTGCCAACAGATGAATCCTGCCAAGTGCCTCCCCAGGAGAAGTGTGTGTGTGTCTCTCTCTCTCTAAATCTGAGTGTCTGTGCATGTGTGTGTGTCTCTCCACTTTGATGGCAACGTTGGCAGTAATGTGTCTAATGGAAGATAAGCAACACTCTCTCAGACAAGTCTTCACAGCCAAACACTTCCCCCAACATCATCATGCTGAGTGCAATAGAGGGAATACTCTATCCTCCTCCATCTCTATGAGCGCACACACACCCACATACACAAAACTCACTGTGTACACCCATGCAAAGACAGAAACGCACATACAGAATACAGAGAGTGAGGGTTTGGATCATCTGTCTCAAAGCTGCCTTTATCATCTCTTACACAAAGAGTTTCTCTCTCTCTCTCTCTCTCTCTCTCTCTCTCACACACACACACACACACACACACACACACACACACACGCGGGTTAGATGATGAGTCCCTGAGATGAGTTTCAGTCATAGAAGGACACCTCAGAGAAAGTGCAGCTTTGGATCGCCACACTCAAAGCTGCCCGCAATCATTTCTCCTCCAAAGTACATCCCCGCACAGACATTTGTGCAAATACACACACACACAAAAGAAGTGTTTTGCGAGAGAGCGAAGGACAAGCTTGGCAGAAGGCACTTATAGAGAAAGACAGAGGGAGAGTCCTTGACTGCCGACTGACCCCCACAGCTTGTTTGTGCTGATTTTGAAGAGAGCGTTCTCATCGAGGGGGAAGGGAAAGGATTCAGAGTTTATTACACACAACACAGCGAGCAGTAACAGGCGAGGGAAGGAAAGAGGAGGCAGGAATGATGGAGGACACTGAGTCCACATTATCAGGCAATGAGCACAACACCTGAACTGCTGCCATGTTTCTTTATGGGTTCGACTGATAAACTGACTGGTTGAATCAGCTACAACTGATCAGTGACGTCTACTGAAATGACTTCCTCCCTGGCCACAGTGACATAACAGCTGTCCGTGACAGCTAGAGTTAAGTTTTAATGTTCCAGACATATTCTGTTAATTCTTTGCATTGTTCTTTTATATCTCAGATAAATTATAATTCATTTACAAAGCTATGGTAGTGCAGAGCTGTTATACTATTGAATGGGATGCCTCATCTGAGCTGCAAATGGCTTAACAGTGTTTTTTTTTTATCTGAGGAGTCAGTTCTTGTATATTTGTATTCAAGAAATGCACAGTATGAGCATGGTGTTTATATGTGATTTTTAATTCAGCTAGTTAAAAAAACTGATCAGAAACACTGGAAATCTGAAAAAAATCTTGAAATGTTGCAAAAAATGTCAATTGGTTAAGGTAGAAAAGACAAAAATAAAATTTAACAAAGTGCAATGGAACAGAATCCATCATGCACAGAACGCACAATTAATACACGAAACAAACATAAACGCTGTATTTCATGTTTTCATCATGTTTTCCATTATGTCTTCTTTCTATGATTCTATTGTTTTTCACCATTTGAGGTTTGACTGGCGCTTTTTTAAATTGCGTGATCTTGTTTCACCCTCTTCTTCTGCAAAGGTTTAATGGCAGTTAGATTAACTGCAGCTTTGCTTGTAGATATAAACCACTGAGGAAGGGTGAATCGACTGAAAGGGCCTAATAAAGGGGAAACGTAACATAGTTTTAGCTTGAACGTGACTTCTTCACATATTCAAACATAGATCCAAACTAAGGGCCCTGTGCCAAATATTACATGGTGCATTTTTGATTACATTTATGTTTAACCAAATTACAACAAACAAGGGGAAAGCAGGGGCCCACAACCCACCAATTTTTGTCCTGGGGGGGCCCTGCTGGTTCATCTGGCTGTTGCCATTAGAAAAAGAAAAAAAAAAGCAGACTCACAATCTATACACACAAATTGTTTTCACTTATTAGAGTGGGCATGTGCAGACTGTTTGACTGACTGAATTGAATGTCCCTCGCTCTGCATCTCTTATGGTGAGAAAACTTATAGCATTATCACTCTTACTGGTACGTCATGTTTACCTTCATAACTCCACCCAAACTCAATCTGAGCACAGGTCTAATCAAGTTAAAATACCTGTGTCAGTCTTAAGCCCATATTTTATCACCATAATGGGAATACGTTAAATTTAACAGCTATCATGACGTACATATACATATACACAGTATATAACCTGACTCACTACTGAATTGAAAAATCCACACCTATTGATATGAAAATGTCACTGATCATATCTTTGAATACGCTTTGCTCATGAAACAATACGCAGACAAAGCCAGGAGACTTAGAACATTGATTTTTAAGTTCCGAGACAACCAAGCTGTGTATTGAGCAGAGGGAAGGTGCAGCTACAGAGATAATTTCTCTCCTCTCTGCAGTTTATCCCAGGCTACCCTGCAGCACTTGTCTTCTCAGTGATGAGTATATACTGAGGTCAGGACCTAAATACATCCACTCTACCTACTGCTGAGCGCCAACAAGCTTTAAAACTGTCAGCCTGTCCCTCGCTCCTCTGCTCCCTCACCCATCCTTCCTATTTGTTCTGACACCTTCCTTCTTTGTCCATTTTTATGTCTCCTTCTGAGCAACATAGCTACTGACAGTGTGAGACACACAGAGAGAGATTAAAAGAAGCCCAAGTATTTTAAGTCAGGAAGAAATTTTGGCTAAATCCCATATTGGAAAGAGCATTAAAGTAAACTGGAGAGAATATCAAGGCAAACTGGGTTGACTTGTCATAGTATGAAAAGCAAACGTGTTACTGATAATGTCAACTTTTTTCTACATTTAACCAAGAACATCAACTTTCCTTAACATTAACCTGAGTTATTGTTGTAAGTTGGCTTGCAGCTGCGTCGGTCTCATCCAGTCTTTTTGCCATTTTCTTAAATAGTTTAATGGTAGCTGGCTATACGAAACTAACCAACAACTGAACTATACCAGCTACAAAAAATGTATATGTTCAACAGTGTAAGTTTGTAAATAAATATTTGGCTCTTTTGTCAATTCTGGACTAAGTCAGGCAAAATAATAAAAATGAATAGCGTAAAATTCTAATATAATTTAGCTGAATATTGTGTGATTTTAGAAAAGGCAAATAATATGTTTATTGAGCGCTACTTGGGCGAGTGCCCATGTCAGCTGATACAGTTCAAGGTGTTCTCTGTGCCTGTAAGAGTGGAAAAACTCAAAAGTTTTTCATGACGGCCGTTCTTTTCTTCTGACTGCTGTGACGATGCATGGAACCCCACTGTCATGTTAAGACACCTCCATCAGCACTGAACTGTGAGAGAGTGGGAGGCGAAGAGCAGACAGGGACATTTGGTGTCTGATTCTGCAGAAGACACAAGTAAACCCCACAAGCTGCTGCTGAATCTTTGCCAGTGATACTGCATTGGCCACTGTTAAATTTTTAATAGCCTAACAGTAGTGTGATGTCACTGCCTCAGTGCTCCACTTTGCTTTTAGTGGAAGTCCTGTTCCCCTCCACCCAATTATATCTATGATACAACACACCCAACATTGGAAAAGGGCATTTAAAGTGGTAAAGATGGGGGTTGTAAAGGAGGCTTATCCATCACAGACTGTGATTGCATCTGTGCCAGACCTGGGTTTATACTCATGCATCCATCCAGTATATTCTCCTCAAATACTGTCATAGTGCGGAGGAGCAGCCATGCCTAAAGCCTTTTAAAGGTGGTGAAGCAGCCATAAAAGATTCTGTCTTGACTGAATGTTAAATGATTCACCTGTTGAATTGGAAAAAAATGGTTCAAATCCAATCTAATAATAGGAGTCAGTATGGGGCTGGTTTCTCTGGTGATGGAGGTCAAAACAGGGTGAAGATGTAAGACTGGCTCAAAGCTGTGGAGCTAAAATGACACGTTTGCCATTTTACATTAAAGTGGAGAGTATGTTTTAATTTAGATTGATGCTGAATAAAATAGTAACAAAAAAAAAAAAAAGTTTTATCCAAATGTCTGTTAGCATTGCTCCTGTTGTCTCATTGCAATCTGTTCTCCTTTGCAAAGTTTTAGCATTGTATTGGCCTGACAGCTCATTTACCATTCTCTGATTAATTAAGGCAATTGATTGGCTGGAACAATCACCTCGCTGGATAACCATGCCCTAATTAGGAGCTAAGTGAGAGGTATCAACGACTAAAACAACATCTGGGCAGATGTAGACCGAAGCAGTATGAAAATTCGAGCAAAGATTTCCAAACAGTTTTTTCTTTCATTTCTCTTAACTTCTATTTCTTTTACCTCACAGTTCCCTAGTTCCAGCTGGTGGAGTGCCAGTGAAGGAAAGGCAGGATGAATTATGGACCCCCAGGGGCTCAGAGACCACAAATACACCACAAATTTCAGTATATGCTCAGAATATCAAATGCATGCTTCTCGATTTCCCCGAGTTGACCCTGTCCTCATTCTATTTGTCTGATATGACTCACTGTGGTGAGGCTCACACAGTCAATTCACCTCATAGCTATGGACAGTCTGAAAAAAAAGTGGTCAAATTTATTCTACAGATGTGTCATTATTAAAGTGAGTTCAGGTTGGCTTACCCTCATCTTCATCCCTGAATTCTCATCACTCCCAGCCTGCAAATCATTACACCTGCGCTCCATCTGACAGTTCTATTAGATCTAACTTTACACCACAGCTTTATGCGTTGTGTTCCGAATGTTTTACTAATTATTACATTTCAAGGCCATTTAGTATTTCAATTAGGAATTATAGTACATCTGCTAACGCACTTGCATCTGCAAGCGTTTTAACTCTCTAGTTGCCCTCCTCTTTTCTTTCATTCTACCCTCAGGACAAAACAAAAACAAGTGTATTTGCACACACTCATTTCCATAAAAATCCCACACACCTACTGTTCTGAGAGATATCTCTTCCCACAAGCACATAATTCAGTTTGCAAACACATTCCGATCCTTTATGTTATGGATGCACTAACCTGCCATGAGGTATTACTCATATTGCTCTGCACAGCAACAAAATGATAAATACTTTTAACTTAAATACAGAGAAATTCTTTAACATGACATCAGTACAGAGAGACAAAACATCTAATGGATGGTAAATGTAACTCTAGACCACGATGAACACCGCTAAATCAACAGGGACCATCAGACTCATCCCACTGGGACTCCCTTACATAGCTGGACTGTCAGAATATCTAGTCAGTGTTCAAGTCACATGGAGTTAGGACCTGCTACAAAACACCGTAAGGTCTCTGGTGGTACAACCTAAAGACAGGACCCCCCACTGAGAGGATGACTGGAGCAGTATGTGAAATCACATGTGACAGTTGCAACTATTTAACTACAGCAGTGAAAGAGCAAAGATCCTCAACTGAATGTACACTGGAAACAGACGACACCAGACCGAAACCGGTCACAGCATCCACAGAGCAGGGGCGTCAGGACTCAGGGGACGACTGGAGGAAAATCATGGAGGACATCCACGTCTGACACCAGAGACAGAGAGAACACAACGGGATGATGCACCCTCTCAGTGCTGCTCACAAAATGAGTTCGAACTCAACTCACTCTTCTCAAATTTCAATTCATCACTTTCCATAGATGCAGATATGATCATACCTGACAGGATCATTTTATTTGTGTCTCAGTTAAAGAGAATGGGAATCTCACCTGTGTTGTGGCCGTACTTTGAGATTCAGTACAACTGAGACACATTTTTAGATGCAAATTGTCCATAGAGCAGCTTAGCGTGAGGAACGCAAACCGAGTCATGGGTGTGGTTTTAGGCAACCTGGGTTACATGTGTACAACTGTTTGCTGTGTCTGATGATGGAGCACATTTACAGGAGTCAGAGCAGCTGTTAACAGATCAACTGTAAGAGTCAATGCCTCAAGGGCACCGAGGCATTCAGACCTGCTCATTCACTTCCGCTCAATCTCCCTTCCTTGGCCTCCTTACTTGATTTTTCAACCCATACAAACTTAGTGCTGTCAGCACATCTGCCAAGTGGGCAGCGCAATACACCTGCGGAGATTGGCAGGCCGAACCAAAGTTGCCAGGACAAACCAGAGAGCCGCGACAATCTCTGTGTTAGACAACATGATGTAACCAAGTGTAAACACTGGAGGCCATTGAGGGAAGGTCCTGGTGAGAGAGAAGGAGACAGATCTGAACTGGAAGGAGGACTGTTCAGTATAGATTTCATGGGGATATTAAAGACACAACATCAACTTTCATCTATCAGCTGACATCACCTCTGCTCCAGCTGGTGAATCACCCACTGATCAGGAGAGAGGAGGACGAGAGGCACTGGTGAAGAGCTGCAGCTCTCAGAGAAAACAAAATCCATTGTCAGTCATGAGCACTGGCTCACTATACATCACAGACTGTTACACCACAATTATATCAAAGACACAATCCAGTCACAGTTATTCAGCCCTCCAGACTGAATAACTGTGACTGGAAAAGGCCTAAAAACATAAATTCAAATAAAGGTGAATAACAGACATGCACTGACTGAATGACAGGTTGATCGAGTCATTGCACACACCTAAACTCTTGTTCATTTTATACCTGACAGCACAAACCGCAAGCACTTTGTGTATCCACAACGCAGTCAAACAAAAAACACCATTTGCACTAGTTGTCATATCATCAGCATCAGGCTCTCAGCCTGTGCGCCGCTCTTTGTTTAATTCGCTCTCTACATGTGAGCAGATGGCATCACCTATGCCGTGCTCCCGTGACAGAAAACGTGTCGGAGGGGTCTGGACCTACCGTTCCCAGAGATGTGGTTCTCTATCTCGCCGTGTCCAGCTTGCCTCGTGGAGACACTAAGTTGAATGTAGAGTCCCATGCAATGCAAACTCCCCAGCAGCACCCTAAACGCTCCCATTTCTCTGCTCTGTTTTATCGGCTCTCCTTTCCCCCTCTTTCTTTTTCACATCGGGTGGAGGGCGCGTCGCTTTTAAATGTCTTTGTTTTCTTGTTTCTTTGTCTTTTTCTTTTCTTTTTTTTTAATCCAGGTGACTTGTGGGGAGGAAGGAAGTGAGATACCTGCGAGGAATAAAGAAACGAAGAAGTCGCCGCAGCCTCCCTCTCAGCCAGCACACTGACTGAGGTTCCGACAGTCTGCTTCCGTTCACTCGGCTCTACATGCGGCGGAGGGAGACTGTTCCCAAACGGGAAGTGGTGCGGCTTCCAGTGAGGAATATAAATTCTGAGAGGAGGGATATTAAAAACACGTCCACGTACCTTAAACTTTACCAGGCGGTTTTATGAAACCAGTAAAAGGTTCAAAGCCCTAACCTTTTCTTCTTCTTCTTCTTCTTCTTCTTCTTCTTCTTCTTCTTATTATTATTATTATTATTATTATTATAATTATTATTATTAAGGTAGATAATTAATACACGGATAAACATGTTTGCTACAGCCAGGTATGCTCTATACATGGGGGTGCTCCAACTTTAACTGAACAGTATTTGCAAAGAGGGACGGCAAAAAGCCCTCTACCAGAACACATAGTATTTGTTTAATCAATTATTTTTTTTAATGAATTTTTGGAACTAAAAATAAATACAAAATGTAATATGAAATGAGGTTTGCTCCTGTTAACTTTTTTGTTTGTTTAAAGGCCCTGAAAACTTTTTTCTCAATGAGGATTTAAATTTTTTTAAATGGGACCTTAAACAAACATGCTATTTTCTGCAAAAGTTAGAATATATTTGGTTCTTTCACATTATAGATTTTTGTATTTTCTTTTTTCTCTGAGACAGATCCACCTCCAAACCAGTTTAGTTTACTGGACACTACCTTTACTTGAGGGTCTGAAATCTGAGTGTGTAAATGCAAACACTATGTAGTGCAGGTTTTCCCATCCATCATAAAGACTTAGACGCAGCTCCTAAGCACTTTTGCACCACACCTAAGTTGAATTTATGCATAAAAACACTATGCTGAAAGTTCTCTAACACTCTGGATACCGTATTGGCCCAAATGTAAGATGATTTTTTTTTTCTGGAAATTCAGTTTGAAGAAGTTGAAGTCAGTTGTTTTGTATTTGTGGAGGAGACAATTAGATATATTCTTTTTGAATGGAATGAGTAGTGATACTGTCTTTTACTGTGGTCTGTAGTCTGTCTGCATAGTCTGTCTATAGTGAGTGATGAAGAAAATCCTGTAGTGCTTGTAAATTTCCACAATAGTTAGTGGATACTGTGTGCTCAGCAGATTACAGTTATGATAGGAAACAGAGCACAGAAGCAAAAAGCTGTCATGAT
>JBBMJY010000012.1:4924088-4934246 GCA_037833715.1 Toxotes lorentzi | reverse complement strand
TTAGAGATTCTGGGAACCATAAGCAGACCTGCATTCTGGGAGCGAAGCAATCTGTTGGGATAATATGGTACTATCAGTTCTGTTGTGAGTACAGCTGTCAATGATGCAAAATTGATGATGATTAGAAAGTGGCACAAATCTGAACTTACTGCTCACCATTGTGTAAACTGTGTCAGCCTACAAGACTGATCTCAGGGCGACACAGCCCACGGTGTCTGCACTGCGTCGCTGTCCTTGGTGCTGAAATGCAGCCTTGGTGTTGGTCATATATTGAACAGTGAAAGATAATATTTCCAGTGACAATCCAAGCCATGATATGGGCTGTTAGACTTTATGTAACAATATGTTACTGCTAAAGGACACAATAGCCACAGGGGTTATTTTGTCTACCTTGTCAGGTAAAACAATACATTGTCACATTTATTTCAAGGAAGCAAACCAGAGAAAGCCTTTTTATTACCGCAGTAATGTAAATCAGTTCATATTATGTTTGCATGCTTGTTGCAGAGTAAAAGACAGATGTGTTTTGTAATACTTCATTAATTCATTTGTATGTGGGTAGGATTCACACATAATTACATTTTAATCAAGGTCACTGAGAAACTGTGAAATGGAAATTTTTTTTGTTATAATATAAATAATGTTTTAAATACTTTTTTAAAAATGAGTGCAATATATCCATTATATGCTCATAATTTCAGTGTTGATTTTTCATCAGTCTGCTTCAAATTTGTAATATTTAAACAACTTGTCACTCATTGTGTCTCAAGACAGGAAACCATGTGGCTCTCCCTCCAGGTTATGGTCATTGTGCAAGGTTATTTTTTTCATCCAAACATAACATTACACAGTCTTTCATAAACTGTAAGTCCTGCCTAATCTATCCACAGTATTTTGTTCCATTAGCCTTGTGAAACCTGTTCTTTAGAAAATTTATCTGTAATTTCTCTTCAGACAGAACACGGTTCTTGTTCATTTTCTTTACTTACTTTCTTTACTACTTTCATTATAGTTGTTTCTGGAACATTGAATACAGCCATTATGCAGATCCATAACTATTAATCTAGAGTTCTTTAGAGTCTCCTTCAGATATTGAATGACACTGATTCTTGATATAGCCTGTCGGATTCCCTGAAATGTTTTGATATAGGCACATTTCACCTCACTGATCCCTGCTTCAGAAAACAAACCCAGGTGGTAACCAGTCCGTGTGGATCTTTTAAGCCACAGCCAGGGACCTGTAACCCATATTTGAATGTCAACACACTAATTGGATTACTTGACTCAAATTACCATCTTTAATAAAAGGCATTATCCCAGAGGTTCCTGTACTTTTTTCAGGAGACTGCTTTCCATGAAAACACTGAAAACTGCTGGTACATCTTTCCATGAAAATCAACAGTACTAAGGGAAACAACGCAAAGGGTGTTAGGAATAGAACAAAAGGACAATATACTTGATATTTTGATGTCTTTTGCAGTCTGTTTACCTCTGGGGTGTGATTAGGCCCCATTTATGGGGGTAGGGGGTGCTTTAGTAATATTTTACTATGCCCTAGTAAAACTGCTGCTATTACCAAATACATCATATCTACTGACCAATCAACCAACATGACATTTAAGTTTCATTGTGCCAGGTGATCCTACTATCCTAAGAAACAAAAGAAGAGTTCTTCCTGCTCATCTCTGAAAATCAACGATCTCCTGTAAAGAAATCTTAAAATTCAGATTCAAATCCTATCAATTGTTTTTTGTCATTCACCCACTGTCTCTGCCTGCAATAAATGCATGGGGCCGTTAAGAAGCCAGTCTTTTACCCTGTCAGCATCATCACACTGAGCGAGTGCCCTGCTGTCTGTATGAGCATGTTCATGGCTGACTGTGTCTGCTCCAAGTCAGCTAGTCGGGTTTTGCACAGACACCTGTCACACACAGCGATTTCACCTGGCAGTGGACACAGGTGGGTGCCATCTTTCCCCCTTATCATGCTTCGTTTACCTGGCCTGAAAGGGGATGCCTCACTGATGTGAGATTCCCAAGGGTTTTCTTCTTTTTTTGTTTTTTTCTTGCTGGACTTACCTCAGTTATTCTGAGGGTCTGAAGGCCTAGTCTTTTATAACAGCACATTTAAGGGACCGGAGATCTGACCTGTATAAAATGGATGAAGTTATCATATTAGCTGTGTGGCACCATACCATTTTATATACCTCTGTCTGCAGGAGTAATTTACTGCAGCACAGAAAGGATGTAGCATGGTCCATTTCATTTAGTGAGACAGCTGTCAACAGTCAAAATACCTCTCTTGAATAGACAATGAGCTCTGGTTATCAACTGGCAGCTTGCTACTTGGGACTGAGCAAGCTAACTAATGTTAAAAAAGCTAGCATCCATGTGACAGTGGCAACAGCAGCACTATGTGATTAAGCTTCCAGCAGTGCCTAAATTTGCAAGAATGCTAAAATGAATTTTGTTGTTCCATTATCTGGAGTGAATGGGTCACGAATACAGAACTGAGAGCGTTTATGTGACTCTCAAAGATGCTGCTGTTTTGCGTCTTGTTTCCTGTGTTTTAGTTTGCTGTAGTCTATATTGCGTGATGTTGGTGGTGATAGAGTCACTCTGCTATCATGGTTAAAAACAAGAAGTATCTCTAAGCTCCACAAGTACAGACAACCAGATAGGTATGTTGCTATTGAGCTTGACTTTGAGGTCCTGGAGGCCTGTGTGCACCAAAGCTTTAAGTTGCAATGCTCTGGCTTTGCATACTTTGTCAATCCCTGTGCTTTCTCAATAACAGAATACCTTCTCCTCTCAGTCCCCTACTTAAGGAGAGAAACCCAAAAGCACAGCGGTGCACAGTGTTTGCACTCATTCATTCGGAAAATACAATTATTCTCCCTCCCCTCGGCTGTGAAATTGCTGTACAACCGCTGTTAAACACGGCGCAGTCATAATCACTGATAAGAGATGCATGGGGCCGGCCTCCTCTGCCAATACAATATGTAAACGACGCCCTGCCGTTCTACCCATCTTGTTACTGAGCGTTTGTAAAGACACTTAGGAAAGGCAGCAGATGTGATGGCTGTCAGCGAGCGCCCCCCCCCCCTCTCCCAACACCGCTGCTTCCTGCCAGGATCATGGTCAGGGATCCAGAGAGGGTGTGGTACAAAACGAGTGATTAATAATACAGAACTATACAGTAGACAGAATACTGATAAGAAAAGACACTGCACTGGTTTTATATTCGAGAGACAACTGAGAGCTATTAGAAATTACAGTTCATCTTATTAGTTAATAAGTACCTGCTAAATAAAATCAGTTCAGTATGGACCAGTGTGACGAGACAGCTGATCAGGACCGGTGAAGGTCTACCACAACCATAGCATTGAATTCATGCATGGTTTGAAGTCGTTCCTGTTAATGGTCGTGTCATTTTCACAGTTAAAGGGCTTAAATGAAGCAAACAGGAGTAGACATCCAACCCAGAGGCAGGAAAGAGACAGTCATCAATATCATAATAACAAGAAAGTCATCACCTCTCCATCTTTTGTGGCTCCATCTATCATCTTAAGTCAAAACATAAACATAATGTCCTCAGGTTGCTTCTGTCAGACAAGATGACAAAACTGAATTTACTGAGATTGTCAATCTCTCAGTGACCTGGATTAACTGTCACTGGATCCTCGATCAACACGGTTCTCATTCAAGAACCGCTCATACATACGCATCTTTCCTGAAGTGGCATGTGCAAGTGATGTAAGAGAAGTTGTGCAGCATGAGTCATGTACTGATGTCTTTTGTTATGATCGTTGAGCCAAATGTCAGTTGTCAGTTGTGTGACATGAATTTTAGATCAGCCCATTCCCTCTCCTCCTGGGTTAGAAAGTCAAGCACATGATCGAGTGGCTGCTTATTAGTGACAGCAGGGCATCATTTCTATGTTCATGTTGTAGCTGCCTCTAATCAAATAACATATATTTAGAAAACTGTTTGCCCCAATGTACAATTTGTCTGGCACCTACTGTGTGCCACGGAAAGGACATAAAGATTCATATCAGACTAAAAATAGAGGGTAAACTGAGTTTAAGTGGGTCAGCTCTTTACTACAAGTCTCTGCAAAACATCCTCTTCCATTTCCCCTCTGCACTGATCCATCTCCTCTCTCACTCGCTTAAAATGCACAAGTAATTGGGAATGTTTTCTTTCCCCTGCTCTTAAAGACAGCAAAGATACAGTGATGTAGGGTGCACAAGACAGGCAGAATAAAACAGTAGGTTTGTTTGTGTACAGCAGTGTGGAGGTGTACACAATACACCTCCACACTGCTGAGGAGAGAGCTCCAGGAGGCTGCAGAGATCCAGCAGTGGGTGGGTTCAGACAAATAAAGAAGAAACAGGTCTGTCTTTTTGTGAGGATTCTCTCTCTCTCTCTGTGCACAGGAAGCTGCAGATATAGGTTTGTTGTCTCCATCTGTGCCAGCGTGCAACAGAAACCAAGTGTAGGCATAATGAGATTCATGCACACAGACGGTTATCAACAAGCTGTGCCAATCTCGCTCGCTAAACCGTGACATTAATCAAACAGACCAAACATGCAATCAAGATTTTATTACCAAATGTTTTATTAGAAAATCTTTTACACACAAAATCCAAAACAAACAAACCTGGTAAAGCGGGAGAGTAAAGTCCGTCCATAATTATCCTGCAGTACAGAAAACAGACAGCACTGCAGCTCTGAGTCTGTCTCCTGTTTGCTGTGTTTCAGTCAATCTACAATACTCTGCTCTCAAAGATTAACTCCTGCTGTTTCTATAGTAAGAACGTTTAAATGCACAGTGTTCAGAGGGTTTGAACCAATTCCCTTACACCTACTGATTGTGTTTATTGGCTGAAAAAGATTTCATTACTTAAAAACTAATTAATTATTAGTTAGTTTCTCTTTAATTCGAGTTCCTTTGTCTTTTTTTCCCCACACTGAATGTCAAGGATTCAGGCAAGGTTATCCATGTTATTACATTTCAAAAAAAAAAAAAATTACTTAGGGTTCCCCGCAGCAGTATTTCTGTGCATGTAAACGTCCTTTAATGATACAGAAAACCAGACCACCGGCTCAGGTCACCATCGGTCCCAGATCAGAACCGAGGGGCTTCAGTGTTCTCACATGTAAGAACATATTGTTGGTGTTTGCGTGAGAGAGAGAGAGAGAGAGAGAAAAAGTGAGATTAGAAGTTGTCTACGAGGTCCATGATCCTCTTCCGCTCTGTTTCTTTGAACTCGTCACTCTTCCCATCTCCGATGCTCTCTGCGTACTCTGCAAAAGACGAAGAAAAGCCAGCGGATTAGCTGACTTGACAGTAAAGGCGTGGCTGTTTGACTTCAGAGGTTACACAGAACATCCTCGCAGCCAGAAATTCACAAGCTCCATCTCCCCGGCACCCGGAGCAGAAGATCACCAAAAACAAAGAGCAAAAGGCGAGCGGCCTGGTGTTCTCACACTGCCTCTGAGAGGATAGCAAGAACATGTAGAAATGGGCGAAGTACTTGAACAGCAGTTGAACTTAAAGACACATACTGGCCACATTTAATTTAATAATAGATTTTTATATGTAAAAGAAATGTATAAACAAACATTGACAGGTCTTCCTCAGCAGGGCTGAATTAACCTGGAGCTTCCTTTCCTCCCACTCTCTTTGCACTGTGTATAAATCTGGTTGCCTTTCCTTTAGCCATCAAATACAGTGGACACAAACTCTACAAATAAACTTTATATTTTCAACTATTAAAGGGCTGCAACTAACGATTATTTTCGTTATTGACTAATGAGTTATTTTCTTGATTAAGTGATTAATCATTTCTTTTATGTCAGAGCAATGGAAAACTTGTTCATAACAATTTTCCAGAGTCCTGGGTGAAGTTCAGAAAAGCATGAAATCTGGAACCAGCACATTTTGGGTAGTTCTGGTTGAAAACGGACTCGATTGCACTACTTTATCATATTTTGACAGACGGGTTCCTCAGTTGGAAATTTTGGCAATGACTTCTGTGTCCCTGATTTAGAACACCGAAAAATTAGAAAGAAGGAGTCCGGAGAGAGCGAACCCTTTACAGTAGATCTCATTGTACTCACAGTTAAATTAAGCTTTTCATTGTTTTTTTAAGGACAAAGCTGAGAGACACAGTGCATTAAAGGATTACCATTACTGAACAGCCTTTCACCACAGACTAGACAGTAGTCTCTAGTCTCTAGTCTGCCCGTCACTTTGTAACAAAGTCATTTTACAAGTTCCTTTGAAAAAAAATGCTGTCATGAAAGGTCCCAGGACAGCAACTGTGTCCTCCGGCTGTGACCAGTAATCTGTCCAGGTGTACTGTGCAGTGCTCATACTCCACTGCACGCTTCTGAAACGCTTTCTTCATTTTGTGCTTCTGCCTCCCGCACAAGGCCTCTGAGACCATCGACAGTCGATTTGTGAGTCTAATGTGCAGAAAGAGAAAGTTGCAGCTGCTGCAGCCCCCGGTGGAGTCCGGGCATTTGCTCTGTCTCTCAGCCAGCCTCTGAGGCAGGGATTACACGTTAAACCCAGGGATGTCGAGACAGAAAGACGAAAAAGACTGCTTTTCTCTGGGAGACACTGCAGAGAGAAGAGAATGAAGGGGGCTTTCCTAACAAGAGCCCGCAGGGTTTAGGACGGAACACGACTGTCAGAGACACCAAGGAGATTTTTGTTTTACAGTTTTACAGTTTACCTGTATTTTCTCTACGTGAGCTTGGCTAACATGGGCGTTTGCTTTAAACTTTCCTAATTTCCAGCAATGTTATCATTTCGTAAACAGAACACCTTGGTGGATACTTCCTTCTAATCACCAACAGAAATGATGCTAAAACCACTAAAATCAGACCCAGGTTTTAATAAAATGGAATTATGCTTTAAAGGTACTCGACGGACAGAACCAACATTTCCACCCACTCTGAAAGAAAACAAGCTACAGACGTGCAACATCTGATACCATGATGTTGCATGAAACCAGCGGTGGAAGTAGAGGAAGTATCAAAAATAAAAGTGGTTGTTTAGAAGAAAATTGTCCCCTGAAAGTGATATATTATTATAGTGTATATATAGAACAGCCAAGTGAAAGGAACAATTTTACTGTAGGTGCTGGCCGAGGCGTCGCTAGATTTAATTTCTTTATATTTATACAGTTCAGTAGTGTAGTCCACAGGTTCTCCAAACGGTCATAAGATAAATCTGAGGGACTGTGAGATAATTAACTGGGTAGAAACGAGGGGAAAATAAGCTGCACAATTTCTATTACACTTGAAAGGGGCCATAACCAGATACTGCTTTCTTGTAACCATCCAAAAAGTTTGGGAAGCACTGGTTTAGTCTTTAATAACGCATTGTGTTTAATGAGCTAATCATATTGTATGTTTTTTAATTCAAAATCTTGATATGGAAAGTGACTAGTAATGTATGGCTGTCAAATAAATGCAGAAGGATGGAAAGTACATATCATATCAGACTGAAATGCTGTAATCTCACAATGTTTCAGTCTGAAATGTTGTGTTGGAGACACAAAGTAGCATAAAATGGAGATGCTCAAGTAAAAAACAGGTGCTACAAAATTGCTCTACCACTGCATGACTGCATGAATAAATCAGACAGGTACGTATAAGTCAGGAGCAGCATCAGTTCTATTTGAGTTGTTAGGAAAGCAGGCCAGTATAGTGCATGAAGAGTTTCTTGAGATACAAGTTTTCAGTTGAGGTCAGAAGACACACAGTGTGACAGCTGTGCAGCCTGGAGCACAGAGGTCACTCTATCACTGGGTATTCTGAGGAGAGCTGGGCAGAGTAAGACCAAGCCACTCGGAGCGAAGCTATGAAAATATAAGCAGAGTATTTGGAGGTATGGGGGTGTAGGCTTGGACCATAGCGCAGAGATAAAGCAGCTTCCACAGCAGCTTCCACAGCAGCCCTGAATGGCAGCACTAGGGATTTGAATGTGATCCCTAGAGGTGTGGGATGTTGCTCAACTAAAAAATTGCCAAATTTTAAGGTTGACTGAGAAAAGCAGGTTAGGGGACGCGGTGAGAGCGACTCAACAAAGACACGAAAACCTACAGCCTCTTTTCATTGTATGCCTGTCATTGTCCCTGGGTGTGTGTGTGTGTGTGTGTGTGTCTCCATGTCTATAAATGGCAGTGCAGTCAGCCACACAGACAGAGAGGTCAGAGATTCAGTGACTCTTCAACTCGCTGCAGAACCTATTCTTTGGCATGCTGGCACTCTCTCTCCTTCTGTCACCACGGCAACACGGCAGAGGACAATACAGTACTGAGCATCGCCATTACTCAGGTCAGTGACTGGGACTGATCTGCCATGAGTACAAGGAGAATCATTTCCAGGAGCAATCTCTGTAGCAGCAGCCACGGGTAGGGACATACACTAGGACTTTGAGTGTGATTACAGCTGCAGCTGGGACGCCACAGCTCATTTAAAACACTGTTATACCACAATATAACTGCACTGCAACTGGTCTGATCCAGCTGCACAAAGGACAGTTGGCACAGATGATCCTCTATAATCTAACCACCATGTTTTCAAATGCAGCAGAAGTCGTCACACAAAGTGTCACTGACACAAACGCGTTGCTTAACAGGGAAGAAATCAAAGGCTTTTTTACATGTTCTGTTACGTCGTAGAACGCACCCTCATCATCAAGATCAACTGAGTCTTTATACGTAGATCCAGGCAAACGCAGAGATACAAGGTCTGAAACAATTCCCACTGCAAAGATGTCTCTAAAATACGACCCTCAAAACATAAAAAGGACGCCTTGAGAAAAATCAGCTACTTTGGATGGATACATTTACCCAGCCATCTTTTAAAGGAAAATGGCAACATTAACAAGTATTGCCAGCAAATTAAAAAAAACATATTGTTGCACTGGGTAACATACTGCTTCATTACTACAACTGCATTTTGGATCTTTGGAGGCAGGAAGACGTTTTTTTGGAGTTGGCACCAGAACAGAGAGGTTGGTTTTCATCTTTTCAGAGATTTGTTGGTAATAAAAAGACACAATAATTCCAACATTAAACTTTAATGATCCGTGAGATCATCTATCAGATGTTATGCTTCGGTGACTGAAGTAAATAAAGGATGCTTGACAAGTTCATGCAACTACGACGCAGGTCCACTGTCAGACACACAGACACACCTTGATGTTGGGTGCCCTGCGCCCTGTAATTCCTGTAACCTTCTAAAACCACAGTCACTTCATACTGTGATTGGCCAGCTGTGCGGAGGTGAGAAAGGAGACAGGGTCTGAACTTCTCTCTCTTGCTTATTTTCATTCTTTACACAACTATTTCTGCAACTTCTCATGCAAACAACAGAGTGCAACAATTTGAATGCCTTCCAGCCGAGACAGAAAAAGAAAACAAGCGGCCGTTATCTCCATATGTAAACAATATTACTTCTCCCCTTCTCTGTGACGGCCTGCTTTTCAGCTCGCCTGAAAAGGCATGTGGCTGTTTGGATCAGCTATGAACACTTTCGCCGTAAGACAAGGACAACAAGTCGTACTAACTAATTCTGTTTGAGCTTAATGCAACCCTCAGGCAAAGGAGAAAACAAGTCCTGCAGAAAGTATATTTCACATCACCTGAATGCCCTTTATTCCTGGTCTTGTCATATCGTTTCTCACAGCTCCATAAGCATTAGATACAGAGTTAAACATGAGCAGCTGAAACAATATTATGTGAACACAAAGAGAGACAATGGACTATGGTCCAAGTCTAACCACCTGTGACACAACCTGCCTAAAGTTTCTCAGGTGAAAAACCTCACCGCAGGTTTTGACAAAGTTAGTAAAATCAATGTTGTTCCTTCCAACGTGCTAAGCCTTCCTTCCTTCCTGCAGAGCTGCTTCTCATTCTGCAAATTAAAGTCATTAAGGTCAAGACATCAGAGCTGGTGACACACTCTGCATGTGCTTAACCTCTTTCTGCAGTTTCACATTGACCGGGTGGAGCACTTGAAATGGGAGAGGGCACACACTACGAGCCACACACACATTACGAGCCCCACACACACACACACACACACACACACACACACACACACACACACACACACACACACACACACACACACA
>JBBMJY010000012.1:4893094-4911667 GCA_037833715.1 Toxotes lorentzi | reverse complement strand
ACACACACACACACACACACACACACACACACACACACACACACACACACACACACACACACACACACAGTGAGCAACTGGGTTCTTAGGTGCGAGGAAAGTGCACTCTGCTGTGCATTTTTACAGTATTGAGACTGGCCTCAGCCATGTTTTGCTGAGCTTCATTACTCAAGAAGTTTATAAGGAAAAGAGGGGGAGAAAGAGAGGTGAAAGAAGCAACATTAGATGGGAAGAAGGAGAGAGGAAATAGGAGAAGGAGGAGGGAAGGAAGGAGAGGAAGGAGGAGGGTGGAGATGATGTGAAAGATGTGGGCAAATAGAGGATGAAGGGTGTATGAAAAAGATGCAGAAAAAAATAGGAAAGAAGCAACTAAAAGAAAGAAAGGATATGAAAATTAAGGAGACCACAGAGAAAAACAAGACACTCCAAGGAGGAGGGAGGAGAAGAGCAATGGATGCTGGGGTGAATAAAAGATAGCAAAAGAGGGATGAGAGAAACGGAGGTCAAAAATGAGAAATATACCAGGATGGAAAAAGCAGCTTTAAGAGAGAGAAGGAGAGAACTAGAGTGATAGAGCAAGAGAGACAGAGAGAGAGGAGAGAAGAGAGACACCAAGGTGGGAGGAAAATAAGCAGCTTATTAAAGGGGCTGGGATGGAGACGCAGAGAAAAAGCAGCAGCAGCTTTTTCTTTGCTATCCTCCTGAGAAATCTGTGGATAATATGTTGCAGAGGAAAAACATTTTGCTTACTGCCCCTTAAAAACAGGCTTAACTGGGGAAAACCAAAAGGCACGGCAGAGAGAGATAAAACACCGCTGCTGACGGCAGCCAGTTCAGCTGAGGCGTCTTTATCACCTTATTTAAAACAACATGTGACATTTGGTGGAAGCTTTGATTCACACAGACTTAAAATATCATCTAGTGTTTTCAGTGTTAGAGTTGTAGTAGGAATGAAACCACAGCATTTGCTTAATCTATTGAGCTAAACCAGGCATAGAACCTCCACCATGCTGTGGTAAATACGTATATTAGTAACATGTTTAAGCAACACAAGACACTAAAGAAAAATCACCACACTATAAAATATTGCAAAAAAGACTTTGAAAAAAGCACCAAAATCAAGTCAATGCAAAACAATGATATACGGGATAAAACTTCAGATATACAAGATAAAAGTGCTTGATGATAATGTTATCTGTCTTTAAATACATCTCAGCTTAGGAGTCAATAAGACACAAACTCATCACAGATTAATTCTGCTTCTGTGCACCTGATGGTGAGGACGTTCAACATATGTTCAGCCAAAAGATTGTGAAAAGAGGGTGATGTCCATGCAATCAAATGAAAATGGATTATTCAGAACAAAACCAACAGTCAGCAGCCATGCTAGCAGCTATGTAAGGCTATGCTTAGGTGCTGGCTAGGCTTTGACAGAAATACTAATGTCAGGATGCTAATGTGTTTATAGGAAGCAACATTAATATGCTGATATTGAGAAGGTAATGTTTACAATGTTCACCAATCTTAGGCCATTATATATAATTTTCATTTCAAGTGTCATTTACACTTAGATGCATATACGCATCTCCAATGGCCACATCCATCATGGTTTACCCAGGCTACATGCAAATGTCTCTCATCTACACAAATCATTCATTGGTTGTCCTGATCCATTTTTTCATGTTTCTTCAATAAGACTGGCCGAAAAACAGACTTTTTCCTATAGGCCTTTATTTTGGTGTATAATGAACAGAATATTGTTGCTTTGCCATAGGTATTTTGTCACTTTCTGCCTCACATGTGCCTGCCTCACGGTGTGGCTCTGAACTGGGGAAAGCTAGCCGTGTGGCTTCAAAGATAGTGGCACACGCCGCCAAGGTTTCTTATCACCAGGTTATCACTAATCCTCAAGCCGGAGGAAGACACAAGAGAGCGACGGCGGGGAGAGAGAGATAGGAGGAGAAAAAAGAGAAGGAGGAAAAAATGTCAAACTGTCTGGCCTTTTCTTGACAATCCCACCACAATGTCTGTCTGAGAAATTAATCTTCTGTCATCTTTAGATAGGAATCTCGCACTTATCTGTCTCCACCCACACCTCCGTCCCCCTCATCATTCCCTCTCTCGCAGATTCTTTCTCTCTTCCTTTTCCTACTTGTATTTCCCGTTTCCTCTTCTTTTCACTGTACTTTCTGTCCTGTTATTTACAGTATCTCTGTCTCTTATTTGTCCTCCTCCTTTTTTGAGGTCAGGATGCTCTTTCTCTCTCTGTGTTGAAGCCATTATCCCCCGCCTGGCCACGTATCTTCTATTTGTATCCCTCCATCGGTCTGTCTAGTCAACAGCTCAACACACTGACACACACACACACACACACACGCACACACAAACACACCACACACACCACACACACCACACACACACACACAGGCAGACAACTCAATAGGGCCCTCACGCACTCAGCTATCATTTCTCTGTAAACTGTCATATTGTTATCAGCAGGATTGTGATGGTTTTTTTGGTCTCTTCCCTCATGGCTTTGGACGTGACACTGTGTGAAACTGTACATTTTATCTACCAAAAAGGATGACATTTTGATCTCACACCCCAGCCGGGGTGACAGGAATTGTTGTTGATATCTGAGCATCTATAGTGCAATTTGAATTTTTTTTTATCTAGCTGGTGATAAAGAAAACTACAAATATATGATGGAATATTGTCCCCCCTTTGGTAAGCTGTTTAATTTGTTTCAGTGAAAGACAGCTTTCACATTAAATAAGCTTAAGGTGATGGGCCTTTTCTCCAGTGATACACTAAGATACAGGTCAACTCATGAAAATGGTTATAATGATGACAGCCCTGGCCATCTCAATCTCCTGATGTCATGTGTCAACAATAAAAAGTCAAATGGATTTTTGCCAGCGCAACTAGGACTGCAACTAATTGTTATTTCATTATCAGCTAATCTGTGGTTTATTTTCCCAGTTAAACTGATTCATTATTTTCTATAATATATGTAAAAAAAAATAAATAAATAAAAATGAAATTGCTCATTTTATTTTCCCACAGCCAAAGGAGATCATATCTGACCAGCAGTTGAAAGCCTAAAAGTGTTTAAGTTTACCATCATATACAACAAAGAGAAGCATCAAATCCTCAGAGCCGAGAAGCTGGAGCCAACACATTTTTGCCATTTTTGACTGAAACAATGAACCAATCATCAGAGCAGTTGCACATAAATTTTCTGTAGATCGAGTCATCAATTAATTGTTGCAGCTCCAAATGTGACATTATCCAGCTACACAAAGTGATAGTAAATAAGATATGGGAAGACACACATTCCTAAGATTACACTGCAACATGAAAAACCTAATTCAGATTTTATGTTGGTTTATGTTCTCATCAACACAAGTTCAACACGTCTTCTTATCCCATTAACATAGACTATAGCAGAATAAGATCTGATTCCACTGACTGTTCTGAAGCACGTTGTGCTAGAATGTAACCGAGTACAAAAGAAAATGTTTTCTGCTTCTGAGCTTGGTATAATGTTTGAGGAGAAGATAAACTGCAACTGAAACTGCAAGTGTGAACTCCCACAAGAGGAAAGCTGTATGTGAGAAAACAATAGATAAATTTATGTTGTCAGCTCACCAAAAAAAATTTGATTGAATGAGTTATGAAAAGTCAGTGGGAGATTACTTATAAAACTCTATAAAGAGAAAATATAAAAAAATAGGCAGCAGTGACCTGCGGGAAATAGTGAGGTTAAGTTGTATAAAAAAATAACAGGTTGCTGCATTGCTGCGTTTTTGTCTTGCATTGTGGTGCTGAACTGGTCATGACTCCATTAAAATACATTTGTAATGCGTCAATGTGTGTTTAATTTTGTTTTTCTCTCTTTAACCGCCTGTCTCTTTCCCACCCTGTCTCGACCTGGCTTCGGTTGCTCTCTCTCTGTTTGCCTGATAAAAACAGTGCTGTGGATTTTGCAGCTGCTTTTCCCAGATGTTAAATTTCAGACACAATTATCTCTGCTGCAGTGGTCCATCAGCAGTGATAAATCAGCTGCAGGGGAACAGAAATGCCTTAATAACGTAACATACAGTTTTCAGTGGGGCTCTCTTCCTGCTATTTTATTCACACAAAACAAGTAAAAACAGCGTGACAACTCTGTTTAGGGCACAAAAAATGGCCATATATCTTTGGTAAATATTGCCTGTGGTCTCTAGAGGCACTGACAGAACACAAAACTAGCTCACATTTTTTTATTACTTATTGTTTCTATTTTTATATATATATAATCACTAGAGACTTTTTATCAAAAAGACTGGTCTGGCTTTACTTGGTTGTTAGATAGACTGTTTAACGATGCATGTTACTGCACAGCAACAACAACAACTGGACTGGACCCAAACCCAAACAACACATTAATATGAAATGTTTATTAAGATTAAAAGCTGTTGTGTCAGCTGCTGACACTGTTTCATGGATGAATTCATGCAAGTAGAATTTAAACTTAATGTTGGATGACTGAAGAAATGAATTGCTACTGATGATGAATTACAGTCATTATGTTAAGAAAATGTGTCATTATTAATACTAGCATCAATAAAGCGGCACTGATTTTACATGCCTGGTCTGCGTTCTGGCCTGAGGAGGTGCGATTCATACTAAAATCTCAAAAACACACTGCAGAACATCACTGCTCCTAATGATGTCTTGGTCAGGCACAGGTTCTTGATGGTATGGCATTTGTGGTAAATAAAGCAAAGCTAAAAACATCAGTGTTTCATCTGAATCTATCCATCCATTCTACAAGCTGCTTAATACGAAGCCAGTGTATAAAGACACAGCGCAGACAGGAGGGCAGAGGGGACAGAGGGAGGGAGAGATGGAAGGAAAAGGTGAGATGCTTACATGCTTCTCTCCTTCGATCCTCTTGTCAGCCTGTTGAACAGCCTCCAGGTACTTAAAATGCAGCTCCATCAGTCGGTCAACCTGGAGAGGGGATGAAACAATAACAGACAGAGAGAAAGTGAGACGTGCAGCATACCAGACAGTAATGTGAAAATGAGAAAAATATGGGAGGAAAGAAAGAGCACCAAGAAGAGTATCTAGACATGAGATAAATACATAACACCCAAAATAATTCGATATAACAGCAATTTAACAATACATTTGCATCATTTACTCCCTATATGCCATTATGTTTGTGGAGCAATATTTCAGCCCATTCACTTCACATTAATCATTGATAATTCTTTTTAACTCTTGGCTGCAGACCTAACAGACCAGCTCCATGAAGTGGAAAACAGAGAGCAGACAGTAAATGATTTCTAAGATTCTTATTTATGGTAACATTAAAATTCCCATTCCCATAAAATGAACAAATAAGTGCAGGAAGTGTATGATGGAAATGAGACTCTCAGACCGCTTGGTAGTGGTGAGAAAGCCATTCATGTTTAATTTGTATGACAGGCAGTTCAAATGTCACGTCCTAATTAAAACAGCCTCGAGCGACCCACTGAGTACGAGACATTTTTGTGAGGGGAGTTGTGGGAAAAAAATACACCTTGATATTTGAATCACTTTCTCAGGCTCAGTAAATTGTGGCAGTATATATATATATATATATATATATATATACACACACACACAAACACACACAGACACACACACACACTAGTGCCGTCAACTCCGCTTACGGTAAACAAATAATATTGACAAAACCACTCAGAGTGTCAGTTTATGATAAGCACAAATCTAATTCTGCAATCTGTTCTGGCCAAGTGTCTTCTGATGTGTCTTTAGAAGCCTGTTTATACAAGGTAACTGGCCTTGTTAACAACGAGCACGAAGAGAGTGAGGACTCACCACCAACGTCTAATTAGCACACAAAGCAACAGCAAGTAACAGCGTCTGACAGTTCAGGCTTTCTTGCAACATTCTCATTTTCTTTATCATCCGTTATATTATTACACTGAAAGCATCAGCTGCTGCATACAAAATTAAGGAGACAATGCCATGCAAGTGATTAGGCCCTGACCAAATAAAATTATTAGTAATCAAGCAATTAATTTCTTTTTCTCTCTATTTGGCATCTTGGCTTGAAAAAAAATGACTGAAAACATTTCATAGCAAGACAACCAGCAAGACAGCTGTTGGTTACTTTTCTTTCAATCAATATGTTAATAGATTAATCCACTAATTGTTGGCACTTAGTTCCACATCTTATTCTTTTAATTACATGACAAAATAAGTAACAATCTAAACTTTAACAAAGTTACAACTTAACAAAGCTTAAGTTCAGAAAAACTCAAAAGTAGAGTTAGAGTAGAGTAGAGTAGAGTTAAAGGCTTTTTTAAACAACTCTATAACTGTCAACACATTTAAATCAAATGCTGATAAATCCTGATCGGTGCATGGAAACATGTGGCATCATGTTTTTTGCCAACTTCAAACCAGCTAAAGAGCACACAGACAGAAACACAAAAATACAAATCTCTTATGTGAAATAACCAAAACTGTTCATTTCAATTCATCTTTTCAGATCCGTTAAATTTGCTGCAGAAACTCTGTCAGCGAAGCATTTGGATGCCAGACACACAAACCCCTCAGCTCAGGTATCCTGATGAAGCCATCTGTTCAATCAAAAACACGAGTTACAAAGAAAAAGAGTAGAAAGAAAAGGAGGAGAACGAGGACAGAAGAGGAAAGCAAGAAGATGAAGAAAACTGACCTTCTCACAGTCGTTCTCTGTGAACTTGTTGAGGAGTCTGCTTCTCTGTTGGGACTTGAGATTTCTCAGCATGGAGGCGATGATGGAGCAGACGTGCTCTAAAAAGAGAAAAGTGAAAAGTAAAGCTACAGCGTTCTCGATTATATCGCCAAGACAGCGTCTCAAACACTACAGAATAAATTATACATCTGCCGGTCTCCACTAATGCTCTTAGCCAAACACATACAGTATGTAAGCCTGCTACATGTGAGCACTCAATGAGCTCAGTGTATTTTAGAGTAAACTGGCTTTGTAAACCAACAGGTGTATGTGCTTTAACTAACATATGAGCCACCATTATGCTCCTCAGTTAAAACAAACGGTCTCAAGCTGATCACCGCAAAGCTCATTCACACCCACACCCTCAGCCCTCAGAAAGAACAAATCGATTAGCACTTGATAATTTGCAATTACAGCATGCAGCCAGCTAAGCCTGGATACACTTACAGAGAGTGCACAGAACAAGAGGAGGAGAAAATGTTAATGAAATTTAGAAATCAATTTTCATTTTAGGGCATGCTGGAATATGTGTAACGGTTTTGGCTGGGGCTGAATTACATTTCTCAGGATGATAGAAATTTGTCTGTGGCAGCTCTGGGGCCATTTAGCAGCGGGGAGGTCTAAAAACATGTTAATTGACTAAATTAACTACAAAAACTAGTTAGTCCCATTGAGTGCCGAATACTATCATCATGTAAGATGTGGTATCTCATTTAAAGACCTTAATCACAGGCAGCACCTGTAGGAGACAAGCGTAGTATAATATTTCTCTATGATATTGAATGAACTATACACTGTACACACAGGGGGAGCAGAATATGACATTGTAAAATCGTTGGATATAAAGAGTGGAGAAAAAAAATGTAATTGGACTTATCAACAAGAGGTCAATATTCTCTCTCAACGAGGCTTTGCAGTTGCTAAGCAACAAGAGTACAGGAATCAATCCCATTTCTGCTTTTTAAAAGGGGTCGCCTTTGCTGTCAGCTCCCTTTGTGCAATCCCCTACGACCCACAGCATCTTTACCCACAAGACCTGAATGCCGAGAAATCTAAAGGCTGTAGCACCCATGCCCATGTCAATTCTTTCTGAATATGCAGCTATCCATCAACATTAACAATATGACAATATCTACTCGGTCTGGACTGAAATATCTCAACAAACATTTTATTGATTGCCATGAAATTTCATGGGTTTCTTTTTGTCTAGCTGCACCAACAGGCTGACATTTTTGGCTTGGGGTTAAATGTCTCAACAAAAAGTGGATGGCTTGCCATGTAATTTGATGCAAACATTCACATCCCTCTCAGTTTGAACTGTAATAACTTTTGTGATCTCTCAACTTTTTGTGTTGTGCTATTATAAGGTCAACATTTTATTATTTATTTTTTTTTAACTTTAGTTTATAACCAGACATCTGCAAAACTAACCACATTACCATCAACCTCAGCTGTGTTTTGTGGTGAGAACAAATTAGCAAATATCAAGTTGCCAAATCATAACAGAAGTTATGTCAGGGCTCTTTTCATACAGAGCAGGTCTAGACTGTACTCAGTCCAAAAGATCCCTTACTTTTATTTAGACAGCCGTATTTCCTGTACACAATGACAAGGAGGCTAAGTGCCATTTCCGAAAGGACACTACTTTATCAACTTGATCCGAGAGGTAATTGATGTCACCACCTCCACGCCTTGCTGAGGAGGCTATTGATCGCTGGCTGTGGAATGTTCCCTCCAAAGAGTTTAAAGCTAAACAGCAACCGCTCTGTTGAAATTTGTGAAGGGGTGGAGGTGACTACATTGTGGGTACAAGATGGAGGGCAAGGCTGAGTAAAACAGCTTCCTCATTTGTCCTTAAAAAGATGACCAATCAATAGTTCATTTACATGCTTTGCTTTAACACCAAGAGCCAAATAAAAAAAACAAGAGACCATCTTACAATGGGATCACACCAGTCACAACGCCTGTCAACATGCTGACATACCGACCCATGAATATTCAGAAGTCATGGGTAGGACCACACTCATCTTTGAGCTTGGCCTTCAATCTGATTTGAAATACTCACCTGTAAAGTTTGTTGACTGCATATTGTACAGTTGTGGCGCTATTGCAATGACAAAATCTGACAGACTATAATATAAAGTACTCAAAACCACCTCAGCAGGTGTCTCCAGGACCACATTATACCATGAACACACACAAACACATGGTGAAAACAAGACCAGCCACACTGTCGCCGCTGGTAACACATAAATAGCCATGACAAAACAGTAATAAACAAATGCATAATAAAGATTTTACTTTAAAAATGGGAACAAGCAGGACAGATTTGTTGCAGTGTTAAATTTTTAAACAACCACATGGTTTGTAGTAACATTGAATACATAGGGCATCAAACACAAACCACATATGTATATTAATAACTCTGGTTAGTCATATTATGGTTCATAGTGTTCATGACAGCACAGAAGCTCCTGTTGCTCCTGTCACTGTTGGACATGACAATCACCTTAACACAGGCTTCCCTGGGAGCCAGTGTATTAATGATTCAAACAACTCCAACATCTCAGTTAACTGTGGCATTTGTATAGACCTCCGTTGAGTTTCTTCTTAAAATAAAAATACAAAGCTCAGAACTAACTGCACAAACCCCCAGCATCACAAACACTGTGCCTTTACCCAGCAACGAAAGACTTGTCAGAGTTGGTACCTCCAAAAGCTAAAGCATGAAACCTTCCCATCACCTTAGATTATTTTGCAGCAGTAAACTGAGAACTTGTTGTATCATGTTGTTCAGCCAAGTACAGTAAACAAAGGAGCTCTTCTTCTGTCTGTGTACGCATATCCTCAATTGAAGTATTTTAGAAGCGCAATGTGCTGTCCGCATACAAGTTTGTTGCTGTTAGTGCAGTTTAACTCCCTGTATTTAATCAATTTGCTACATTTAGCACAGCAAACCTCGCCCTAAGTACCTGGGTCACAGAATGTATTACCTGTAGGGCATTGCAGTATAATTTTCCATGGGGGACAGAGAACTGTATGAGGAGCTCCGGAACTAAATCTGCATTTCGAGCACTGGAACCCCTGGACTAAATCTAATTTCCGTACAATAGTTACAGGTGGCAAAAAAGTCTGTACTATGGGGGTAGAACTCTCTGACAGGAACTACAGGGGCTGGCTGAAGTTTCAGTGCTGACTGCAGTTGACTGGTGAAACACTGATGCTGCAGCAACCACAACTCGTGTCCCGATCCATATCACTAGTATTGGTATTGCAAGGGGTCAATGGGGTTTGTTAACATTAAAAACAAAGTTAGGATTTTTTTTTGTCGGCTTCCTGAATAATTAAAAAAAAACAGAGAGTGTGTGCCAGCAAGCTGTGAGAATGAGTGAACATGAGTCGAGAGAGCTAGCTAGTGAATGAATTTGTTTTAAATGCTGCCATCACTTTTAAATCCTTCATCCGTCTAATTTGCCTGATGTTCACGAACCTTTTCATTCCGAGTTGTTTTGGCAGGCAGAAACAACAGCCCAGGGACTAAAACAGCAACTTGATGCTTGTGTTTAAAATGTAAGGAAACTTTCTGAGTCCCTGTAAAGATTCCTGGATGAGTTCCTGTGGAGAAAAGGGACCACAGGGAACCTCTCCAAATTCACTTAATCTGTTATACAAAGTACTATATTTAATAGGCTGCGCTGTCCTGTTGATGCCACAAACAGGAAAGTGTTGGATTCTCAGGAGCACCATAAGCAGAACCTCAAACGAAAGCACCACTGTACATAGTATACAAACCCAGTCTACATTCACTAGTATGGATCCTTTTATCCCTTTTCTAAGGGATGTGGAAAATGTTCCCTCTGTCATCATAGATGACAGATTCCTTTAGGCCTTTAAACAAAAAAGACATTTTACCTTTTATCCAAATTTATCATGAAATATGCAGCATATTCAAATTTTGTTCCATGTGATGTGATGTTGATGTGTCCTTGACAGAATTCTGTTTCGAAACCTTTCATATACGTATAAATATACCGCAGCATATTTCATTAAAGTATGAGTTTACAGACATGGAACATGATCAAACCCCTCCAGAGGAAAGACCGTGAACGTGAAGAAGATGTTAATTAGGTGCATCTTTACACAGGGATCTAACAGCAAATCTCTCCCTCTTGAAATACACTAATAATAGGATTACACAGCATTACTCTGACAAAACAGATTACAATCAAACTTGTATCATGTAAAATGTTGCTAATCTCAATCTGTGCCAAAGGTGCTCAGTGCTGGGAGGGGAGATGATTAAATGAGAGTTCTATTTGATTTTCTGCTTTTGACTGAAATATGTGATGAAAGTTTCATCATTAAATCCAGATAACCAAGTTTCTCTATTACAGGCACTTATCTAGTCTCATATATTCTGCTATGCAGTCACGCTTGCTAAATCTCCTTTTGTTAATATCAGAGGAGAGATACTGGTGATAAAGTAATGGGCTGATAAAATTCCACTTTTTATCTTTGTTATGAAACTGCCATAATTTGGGGGATAAAATGTTTTAATAAAAGCATCCTATTTCTATCAAACGGCCTTTTTCATCTTTTCCTCCCTCACTGTGCATATCTAACTACCACGTGCAAGTCCTCAAATGGCTCAAAATGCTGCAGCTAGAATTTTAACTAAATCCAGCAAATCTGACCACATTACACCAACCTGAGGGGAAACCACTGGGGGAATCGAATGAAGGGAATCCATGTCAGACCAAACTTTAAAGTGCTTCTGATGACATACAAAATCAGAAATGGGCTTGCAACTTCATACCTGTCTGATCTCCTCAAAGCTTATTTTTCATCCAGTGCTCTTCTCCCTCAGAATACAGGGCTCCTGTCTGTCCCCAGAGTTAAAAAGAAGTCAGCAGGCCGCAGGGCCTTTTACCCATCATGCCCCCTTCCTCTGGAACAAACTTACTGTTGAAATCAGACTGTGTGACTCCACTGAGGCCTTTCAATCCAAACTTAAAACTCAACTTTATGCCTCAACTTTCAGTTAATGGCTTATTCTGTGATTACTTCAGTCCTGGTACCTCTTACCATCCTCCCGTCAGCAGGTCGGTGTCAGTCTCAGTGAATTAAACCTAGTGCGTATAGTGTAGTCCATGTTGTCCTGGCAACGAGATTACTGTAAATTTCCGCAAAACCACTACATCTCTCTAACCCTCTTTGTGTATTCCCTCAAGTGCATCAAGTCTCTCTCTCTCTCTCTCTCTGGTGGAGAGGAGGTCGTGTGGCTCAGGTCCTGGAAGTTGCTTCATGTCCTCCCAGATCATATTCTTCATTAATGTTTATAGTCTACAATGCTGTCATCCTGGTTGTCCATGCTGTAAATGTGATTTGTGATGCTGGGCCATATAAATAAAATTTGACATGAACTGCACAGCCACAAAACACTCAAAGCTGTTTGTGTGGCTTTCAAAACATATCAACTACAAAGGCTCCCTCAGCCTCTCCCTTGTGTACTCTCTCGCTACCAAACAAACACCCATGTGCACACGAGCACACAAAGAAACACTTTTCCGAGTCGGAGCCGGAGCTATGACTATTGCGCCTGGCCATGTAAATGAGTTGTTTACTTCTGTTCCCGCTCGCACTCGCTCGCATCATTAGCTACCTAAATATAACAACCGGCTGCCACCAATTTCCATCATACAATCTCATTTCACTGGTAATGACTGAGTACATACACCAATAAACTGAGACCCTAAAAACAAAGTGAATGACAGCGTTGTGACAAGAATATTCATGAGCAGAGAAATGTAATTTGTTGTTTGGATTTTGTTTTTCCTTTTGTTTCAGATTTTTTTTTCCTATCCACTTACAATGCCACTATTAATTATGTCGTTCTGTATGCTAATACAGCCTGGCAATCCTTGGTCATTTGGACGGTTTCAATTTCAGAAAGGATTTTACGGGGATCAATCTTTTCAGCGAGGTTTATGATAGAGAGAGCCACAGAATGAACATTTGAGAGGGAGAGCACTAAGGATAGGAGGACAGAGAGGTCCCTTCCTCCTAATTACTTTTGTTTGAAGCAGCTGATAGTTAATTAATCTGCTGTGTTATTGTGTTATTCTGGAGAACCACTGATTCACTGCATTTTCAATTAGTAGTCTTACTGAGAAGGAGGGTTCACTCAATACACTTTATATTATGACAGGCATCTCATTATGCCTGTAGCTGTTCGACAAATCAGTGGAGACATGATGCATCTATACAGGTTGAAACTCTCATTAGAAAGAAGACAACATGCACGTGAATATTATGTTGTTAAAACTGTTATTGTTTTTATCCTTGTTGTATGGTTGAATATGGACTAATACACTGGCTAATTTATCGGTCGCACTCTCTCACAACACCGACTTTAATGCACTGACATAGTCAAGCTGAATGTGATTTCACTTACCATGAAGGTTCACGTAAACTTGTTGAATGGATTACAGTTAGTCTATTTTTTTATAGGTATATTTGCATGTGTGTTTATAGGGGGGTGTATGTATGCATTTTTGTGTTTTTATAAATATATATGTATTTGTATGTGTAACCTACTCCTCTCACAAATTAGGGAAGCCCATGTACCTGAATTACTAGCTGCAATCAGCACAGTAACGTAGCACAATGGTGTCTTGTTCAGTACATTTTGTTTTAATTTATTTTAATTAACTTATTTCAATACTTTGCTGCTTTGTATTTTGTGCTTTTGTTCCGCATATGATATAATTCATATTTCCTTCTTATTACAGCTCTATAAGTTTATATACTATTTCAATACCTTGAACACTGGAAGCACATAAAGTATACTGAGATAAAAATTCTAAACTAAAGATTCAATTAGTGAATATTAGTATTTCAATAATGGTTTTATTATTAGCTTCTTATTTTTTAGATGCCTGGATTACATAAAACTTTTGTTTCTACAGTAACTGATGACAACATTTTAACATGTAGTAGTTTCACAGGACATCTAGGACATATTTTATGGTTAAAGTAGTTAAACTTTTATGTTTTACATTCACTACAGCATTACTGACTTAGTAGTAATATCCTTAATTCTGCCTTCCCAATTAATCTATATTTATCCTTATTTAAACAATGTCATATTATGAAAAATGTGTAATTATCAGGAATTACTGTCATGTTTACATTGTTGGTTTTGGAGTATATTAAATAGCCTTCACCTGGGGATGTACAGCTAAAAACATACGGCCAGCATCATACTGATTTTCACTTTGCCAAAAAAAATACATTATTATACTTTGGATCTCTAGATACAGCTTTGACTGAGACATATGCAGAAATCAAAATCACACTTGCCAGACTTCACATTGAGAAAGAAACTCACATCTTTTTTTTTTTTTTTTTTTTTTAAACCGTGAATTTTAAGCATGTGTCTGCCAGGGGCACCAACACATGGGTGTTTGTGTTAACTGTTCCTTATCTTCCCTGCTCTTCCTGCTGCTGCTCGAGGAGGTCAAAGGTAAATTCATCCAGCCCCTGGGTGAGACGAGATGTAATGGAAGACAATTTGTTCTCCTCTGGCTCCACTGGATGTATCAAACTTAATTAATACAGACAGAGAGAGAGGACGAGTCTCACATTTTGGACATAGGTAATCAAACAAAGAGCAGAGAGATGGACAAGGTTTCTACCTCTTTGTCTTTCAGTCTCCTCTCTATTTTATTCTCTCACCCTGTATCACATGGACATCCTCTCTCACTCTCTCTCTCTCTGTCTTGTTTGCACTTCCTATCTCTAACTCAGAGACAAGAGAGGTTTGAGAGCACAGGCAGGAAAATCAATCAAGATTGGATTGATAGAGTAAACTGACAGGCCGAAGAGGCAGCAAACCGTGATACATGAGCAGATTAGGATTGAGTGTGTCTGAAGGAAACGGGTGTGACTACACAGTGAGAAAAACTAGAAGCAGGAGAAGAAAAAAATGTCCCCAATTGTGATCAGTATAATATGTTCTAATTAGTACAGTAAGCAATGTATTTATTTTTTACCTGACAAGTTTGAAGACCAGAGTTGAAGACCAGAAATTTAAAGCAGCTCTAACACTGTCAATCATAATGTTCAGCATCAAAACCTCAGGCAATTTATGAAAGTTATGCTAAATATGTTACATTTGAAACAATTACATTTCCTGTAAACTAGTGACCTTCTGTGTTCTGTGTGTCTTATTGTTGAAAAATCCAATTCAATCACACAAGATACAACTACCCTGGATCCAACACATGTATTATTTTCCAGGGAATCCCTCATGCTTAGGCAGGCAGTTTGAATCCAGCAATTGAAACTACTATAGAGATATAGTAGTTTTTATTGGTAGTGGCGGAGTCTGTCAACAACGTAAATACATTGGATGGCTACTGCAGAAAAAAGCAATGTAAAACAATACCAAACGAAAAGGCAACTAAACTTCTTGAACCCTGAAGGGACACAAGATAGCTAATTAGCGGACTGATCAACTTAATTATTCATGTTCTTGCTACCCTCCAGTCGGACCTGTCCGATTGCAGTGGCTATCTCTGTTACATACTGCTCAGCTTCATGTGAAAGCAACTGCGTAGGAAGGTCAGAGCACAGTAGCTCACAACAGGGAATTTATGCATTTTTACACTGAAATCATATGCAATCTATTTAAAATACTCATTGTCCTTGTTCGGCATCTGAACCATTTTGGTCCACTGCCTGTTTTTCACAGGATTTCACTGTTCTCTTTGAAAGAAAATTAAAATGTGAAAGTAATTTGAACTACTCTACAATCCAGGTTTTCCAGGACAAGTGGCAACTATGGAATGGACCTGATTTCTACATCATTTTTTTCACTGTATCTGTGAAATCCATTGATCTCAAATATGCCATTATCACCACCCCAGTGGTTTGGTTTCCAATGGTTTGTTTTCTTTATCGGTTTGTTGTAACATTTCATTTTCTGCTGATGGTATTGAATTAAAAAACAGTGCAACGATGCATCTCATCACAGCTTTCACTGAGTCCGATGAGTCACACTATTACAAGTCGAATCTTACTTGTAGATGCTGGCAACCTATTTGAGGAAATCTGGTGTGCTGTTGCATTGTTCTGTTTAGTGACTGACCTTCATGCTCCTTCTCGGATGTGCCAGTTTTCTTCATCTTCTTGGGGGTTTTCATAAAAAGTGGAAAGATGGTTCGCAGGCCCAGGATGTCCACAAACTTATGGCAGTTATCAGCTCCCTCTGGTCCAATCATCCCATGGTCCAGGACCTTCAGAGCACTGGTTCGAGACATTTTCTTTTCTCTGCAGCAAAGAGAGGAAACAGTGCTGAAGCCAACAGATGTAGAGAACATGCACATGTAAAGCACATTTAAAATGATGATGTTTTGAGCAAAGTGGTAGTAACACAATGCAATTAGTATCTACACATTATTTACACATTATAATAACAACTATAAATGGATAAAAATGGCTTTTACCTTAGTCCATTAGTATTTTCTAGTTATTACAGGTCCCCTAAAACTACAGACCCTGCTACATTTGTCTTATTTTAATTGTTAGGTAACATTGTTGAACAGATAGTCATATGGCAATTTAATGGTGCTAATGATCAAATCTTAAAAACGAGTTAAAAGCAAGTGAGGTTTAGGACAAGAATATGAAAATGTTCTTGCATGAGGTCCACTGAGATTTGTTACCCACCTCACTAGAAATTAGATGAAATTCTGCAAATTACACACATCTCCACTCACTAAATATAGTTAACATATATTAGTTTGAGTTGATACTGTCAGACCATCAGAGTCCAGGACACTGCACATGGGAACTCTAAATGAATCCAATAAATATGCAAAATACATTTACCAATTTTTCGAATGCAGCCAAAGGCAAAGAAAATTCCCCAAATGTTCTCTCACCCACAGCTCACAGTTGAGCTTTGACAAAATCTGTGTGTAGGTTTAATTAAACCACAGTGAACAGTATTCAGCATGAGCTACACAATGTTTTTACACCAAATCATGGAGAGTAAGAAAAAACATACATAAGTTAGTAGTACTAAACATAAGTTTAAATAAGATAAAACAAACAAATTAGTCTGATAATCGGCAACCACAATAAACCTGAAAATGTGTTCTGTCAAACAAAAAATTGCAAATAGATAGTTTTTCATCATCCAAGCATTACCATGACAAGAGGCAACAACTGCTTCCTGCTGCCTGCCCCCCCTCCACACCTCCTCTTAACAAATGTAGCCGTCTGTCACAGTGTCACTTCCTCCGTTCCCACCAATGACAGATGACAGTGTTTATCTCAGAGGAGGGACACATATTTCAGGCAGTAGAGTCTGGTTCTCCAGACAGACACATTATATATGATTGACGGCGGGAGAGGCCGGGTGGGGGGGGGTTGTAGTCAGAGTACTTTCTGAAGGCAAACTAGGCACTTCAGTTGGTAGACAGCTGACTTAACTCAACATCCTGGTGTCGTGAACTATGCTGTCATCACCCCAAAATGGATTGTAGGTCGATGTTAGTGGGTGCTACAATGACAACAGCAGGTTTTTGATTAGACGGCTTCAGTCAAAGATGGGCCCTGGTTCAAGAGTTCATAAACCTGTGTACACCCAAAACACTTACTAAACCAGATCAGATATGGTTTAGTACATTAAAAAGCTGTACATTAAAAAAATGTTCGGAATTGACAATTAGCTTCTCTATAAAGACTTTAACAACTTTCCCAAAGTCGTATCTTGGTAAGCTCTCCCCCCTCCTATTCTGTCTTTTTCTTTCTCTGTTTCCCTGACGGATGATTTAACACAAAAGGGGTTTTGCATTCCAATAATGAGATATCGATCCAAGTCCTAAATCTACGTGTCCAGTGATGTGATTATCAGCGCAGAGGTGCAGAAGCTGTGGAGGTTTCATAAATGCCTGTAATGTGTCTTTATGAGTCTTTAAGGTCACATATCTGCCTCGCTGCGCTCCACCAACTGTTGATTGATTGGACTGGCAGTCTCACCAGGCAACAGAGCAGACAGACGTGCTGTTCTGTGCAGTGCTACACCCTGTTATGCTGAGTGTTTACATTTTCACAGTACAGAGAGCACGGGAAAGAAAAAAAGACTCTGAACCGAGCTGTGAGGGCTGGATTGTATATCAAGAAGATGTTCTGTGCAGGCCTCAACACCGTATATTTTCCTTTTAAAGAATATTTTTTACAGCACTGAACACTTAGTGCCCATTTGTTGTAAATTCCACCTTACTGTCAAACTCCAGTATTTTATAAGAGGTGAATATTCCTGGGAACATATTTCATACACATTGCATTTGTGTTTCTGAGGATTATGTCACTGATTATTCCTACTTAATAGCCAGTAACATCACTAATTTCAGTTTATTCATGCTTGATCAATTTTTAAGTAGCAAACACTGTGTGTGCACTGAAGTGACACAGCAGTCTAATTTAAAATGAACTGTAATGTTTAGACTGAATTTAACTGATGTAGCTCAAGCTACATAAACACTATGATATGTACATAGTTTTGTAATTGTGTTTAAATTTTAAAGCTGCTTCTAACTTTCAGAAGTCAGAGCCTCCCTCAAGCTCCCAAACACACTTTCCAAAACAAATGTACGAAAGAAGTTCTCTCTCACAGTTCGCCGCTCCCTCATGATTTTTAGATGAAGGGGATTCTTATTCTGTGCCATGAATTTGTTGCTTTTCACTTTGACAGGAATAAAATGATAACTAAATATTAGCATATA
>JBBMJY010000012.1:4873062-4893086 GCA_037833715.1 Toxotes lorentzi | reverse complement strand
AGTATATATACATATAAATAGTCTGCAATTGTTTTTCCATATTTTAACCTCTTATTAGTGTTTACTCAGCCAAAGTTGCCTGTGTTAGCCTGCTGAGCAGCAATACATTAACTTTAATAAAGGCCTGCGATAACTTATCCACCAAGGGTAGTGATTTAACAAAGACAGTTGTTGCTTTCACAGCCTAGAATCAGAATCAGGATCAGAGTTTTGTTGGCTACGTTATGTGCATACAAACAAGGAATTTGACTCCGGATTTTCTTTGCTCTCAGGCAGTACAGAACAAAAAACAACACAACCAACAGAATCACAACTTTTTTTTTTCCCCCACAAGTACCAATAGTGCAATGGGTCATAGACACTTGTCAGTTCAAACTTGCCTCTTTGACAAAGTTCCAGCTTTATTCATGGACCACCACACGCAAACACTGAGGGCCGTAACTATGGGTATGCAACAGAAGCTGCAACATTTACTGGCAAACATCAGGGCTTATGCTAGTAGAGTCCACAAGTCCAAATGTGTGGCAAAACCATGTTGTGTGCTACATCTCTGAAACAAAATAAACATGGATGTTCTGTTGTGTTCATAATGAGGTAATGCTGGGTATTTTAGTGTGATAAAGGCAAATTTGTCAATATCATGAGCTCTATCAACACACTTTTGAACTACATTTTGTACGTGGAGGCTCTTATCACTCCAATAAGTGATAAAAGTACTTAAGTGAGTACAGTACTAGGTAGATCGCGTGAGCAACAACAGTTACACTGACTTCATAGAAAGAAACCGGTAAATCAAATATATGAGACAACATCTGCAACAGCACATCAGTGAAAACTGACTGCTGCAGAGGGAAAACAAGACTAGTATCCCATTTACATCTGGCATTAAAGCTACAGCATGTAACTTTTTTTTTGTTGAAATATGCTCCAAAACACATCTTAATGTGAAGAGGTGCTGTCAAAGGCTTCTGTGACCCAGACTCACTGAACAGCCTGGCAGCAGCACAGAGATATTCCCCCAGAGGAGGCTAAAGTCAAGGGTGGGAGCTCACAGCTGTCAATCAATATGTGAATGTGCTTCTGGTCAACTACTCCTCTCACGTTGAGGCTTCAAGCTAGTTTTAGCTGCTGGAGGACGTCGCTATGGCTGACTCACAGACTAGAAAGGTCCTGATTCCTGCATTAGCTGAGACAGCGAGCAGGAAGATGATGTAGATGAAGGGCTGGGTGAAGCATAATGGAGGGGGGGGGGGACAGAGAGAGAGGAGGTGGAGTGGTTTGTTTTGGAGTCTCATGTTTGTGCTAAGGAAAAAGGCACAATAATGCTGTATGTATAGGCACACACTGTGTCGGCCATGTGAATATGAAATTGTGTGATCACATCCTGTGAAGCAAGCTAACAGCTCAGCTAATGCTACCTCCGCTAGTTTAAGCAAGCCCCTCAAAAGCCTGTGAGCTAGCACGTCATACCCTGCAAAACCTCAGCCCATGGTGGCACTAGAGCTGAGGACAAAAGTTAGTATCATCCTCAGGGTGATAAAAATGTCTGTGTAAAACTTCATGGCAATCCACCCAACAGTTGTTGGTCAGAGGTCAGAGGTAGACTGGCTGACCGTGATGCAGCCAAACCAACATTGCCATCCAAAGTACATACTTGTTTTCCACTTCACCAACTCTGATTAGACGTGTGTCCCTGTGATAACTTTCTTATAGTGTGCAGCCTCACCTGAGCATGAGGTTCATTAGCTGAAGCCCTTCCCCTCTGAGGAAGCGGTCCCGATTGGTGGGCAGCATGAGACAGGAGCACAGAGCATCGAAGAGGTTCTCCATCATCTCCTGCTCCTCAGCTGTGGATGGGTTGTGACGTTTAAACACCTGAGAGGAGAGGCAGGAGGACACAGCGCTGAAGAAGGGAGCCTCATGAAAGGAAACCCCAGGCAGGCATGTTGCTTTTGCATGAAAAGCCAATTATTCAACACAGCAACAGTTTCTGAAACTGTTTATTGGCATAATTTAAGAATGTGGGCAAAATGAGTCTTTTTAATGATGAGCAGGAACGAGCCCAGTGTGACACAACGATTAGACAGGTTTTGTGCTATAATTATGAGAACAGAAAGAGACAGGGTGGGAAAATGCCAGCAATGTCTACCAAAACTCTAGTCAATGAAAGCTTTAGTGGCTAATTTGGTGGGTTATAAACTATAATTTGAAAGTCCTACTTTGGCTGCCTGAGTCCACAAAATGTCACAGGATGCTCAGAACCACGTGAAAATGTGTCTCTGGATGAATGTATGTGTTAATTTTAAGCCTTAAAATTTGTTTAAAAACTGGCCCAAGGACCAGTACCATCACAAAGCATAGTGTTTGGAGATGCTTCTGTTTGAGAAATTACTGAGGCTCAATGGGATGATGGGTTAATAAGAAGGGTAGCGGCAGAGCTAACTAAAAATAAAAAAGTAAAAGCAAAATCTTACAGAAAGTTGCTGCAGTAGCACATCAATACCATCCATCTCACCCAACAGTTCTCTGGTATCTGTTGGAGAGAGAAACAAAGAGGGAGAAAGGCTGAGAGATAAAAATGGAAGACCGGGACAACAGGGAGATTAAATTGAGATGGTTTAAAAAAAAAACAAAAAAACAAAACAGACATTTAAGGAGTGAAAGGAGGACAGAAAACAGTCTGAGAAAAGCATGAGAAAAAGACAAAGGCAGGGAGGAAAACACAGAAGTGGTACAGGCATATGATGAGCATAAACACTGACGAGCACACTGGCCACCAGGGACCTCCAGAGAGAGAAAATGAAGAAAAATGAGGGCACTCTTATTCCATTCAGACCTGTGTATTTCAATGGTTTTTAAGGTTACATGATGCAACTCTGCTTCTTAGAGATCCCAAAAGGAAGTGAGGGACATCTCTCTTAATCTCAACAACCAGAAATCCTGAAATTCCCAGGGAATGCACACATGCACACATTCATGTTTACCACAATATTCTGAAATTTGCATTAGTTACTTTCTCTAGACAGTGAATTCTGTAACTAAGAGCAGAGTTTGATTTGAGCAATATGGTGAAGCTACAGCATCTTAATTAGTTGGGAGATGCTCCTCTCCTTCGCAGCAGCAAGTATTTTAGATATAAACCTTCAGAGTGGCTGTTCAAGTCAAACTTGACAGCAGGAAGAAATAAGTACATTTAAATGAGCACATCAAAAAAAAATCCCAAATTATTTGCTTTATTTCTACTTCAAGACACAGACAGTATTATAATACACAATAGCGCCCAGCCAATATTGGCCTATTACAGATATATTGGTATTGACATATATGGGAATTTAGAAATAGGTAATTTAGAAATGGTATCAACACATAGTTTGCCCAGCAGAGCATGCTCTGATTCCACTGATTACAATACACGCATATGTATGCCGATATCAGAAAATGATTTATGGTTTCCTTTGTCGTGTAAAAAATAAGCTTTTATTAGATTTTATTTTGTATTTGAGGGGCAGCACAGTTGAAGAGGAGGTGAATGAGTGTAAAATGAGACATGACTCCCACTGAATATCAATATAGCTTGTACCATTAATGAGAACCTGTCAGAGGACCTGATAGTCCTGCAGCTATCCGAGGCTTTACAGGGTTTTAGTGAGGGAGAGGAAAAGGCGGAGAAGACAGCAAATAGGCAAGGTGGGAGGAAGAAAAGTGAGATGGAGAGGTTGAAAGCAGAGTGTAAGAGAAAGGGAGAAAATAGAAAGAAAACAAGGAAATATGAAAGGTAACATAGAATCAAAAAGAGATGGAGGAAAATGAAAGAAAAAAGAAAGAAAAGAGGGGGGAAAGGGAAGTATGTTAGTTGCTGAGAACATGGTATTAATGGAGCTCATTGACTAGTGCACCATTTGTAAGTGCATATATGTTTCTCTGTTTCACACAGGATCTGTAAAGATGGCAGACAGCCTACCTCACATGGACAAGCTACCGCTACCTAGAGACATGACTTGTCATATCAGACACTAAGGTCATATCACTGGTGTCAACTGTGTTCATAGCAGACATAACGTGAAAATCAAGCGACAACTCATTATCGGTTATCAGAATGATATACACACTCTTGTACAACTGAAGATTCACAATTTCCTTTCTTTTTTCGACTATTTTTAAATATCCTGCAAAACAGAAATACAAACCTGCCGTGTGTAGAACAAATTACATCGCGACCTTTTGCGTTCTAATTAGGTAGAGTTAACATGTTCTCACCCTGGAACCCAGCCACAACCACAGCTCATGAAAGGGCAGAGGAAGTCAAAGAAAGGACAGTGCCAGGGGAGGTCAACGAAAGAGAGAGATCAAAGGACCCGAAGAAGGAGTGTAAGGGCAGAAAGAGAGACCAAGAAAAAGCCAACATGGGCAGAAAAAAGAAAATGAGAAAGAAGAAAGAAAATGATCAGATGGAAAAGGAAACAAACTGTGGAAAATGAAAGGCCAGAAAATAATAAGGGGACAATGTGTTGAAGAAATCTGTTCGAGGAACCAACAAACCATTTACTGACACACACTTACTGTCATTGTTCTGCAGCAGGATAGCCAGGATTTCACTGCAGTACAGCTTGTTAGCATCAAACGGCATCTTTGCCTGAGAGGGAGGGTGAAAGAGAGCGAAAGAGACCAAATTATCACTCATCTTAACATTAACTTTGTTCTCTAGGGACTAGAGTATTAGAAAAACACAGAGTATTCTACAACAAAATCTGCCTTTTTTAACCATAAGAAGAGATTATGGTTATATATTATATTATAAAAATATATCAATTATATTATAAAAATATATCAATCACCATAGTGAGCAGCACTATGTAGCACTAGTAGCAGAGTAATCTTTACAAGATGATATGAAACACATCATGGTGAGGTAATTTTTTTTTTCATCATTGAGAAGTTTGAGAGAAATAATGTCTAAAACAACCAATTAATTAAAGCAGCTAGCAACTACTTTAGTGTCAATCAACTAATCAATTAATTGACTAATCCCTGCAGCTCTAAAACGACTTAAGCAAATACTCCCAGTATCACATACTTACCTTAATTCTCTTGAGCAGCCACTGCATGAGTCCCTGCTGGGCTGCCTCAGCACACAGGCCTGGTCTGAACTCTGCCATGTTTTCTATGATAGCTGAAAAAGAAATGTTAAAAAAAAAATTTTAATCAGAATTTACTTTTCAAGCTGCGTCACTAAAAACCTACCAACTCCAGGGCTGCTACAGTTGCTGATGCCTACAATTTGAGATACAGATTAAAGACTTAAGGATGCACCAATCCAAACCACCAGATCAATGCCGATACTGATCTTAAGTGGATCAGGTATCTGTCAGACATTTAACTCTTTCTCTTCCTCTGTGCCATTATAAAATTAAGTGTTTTTACTACCTGCCGCTTTAATAGTAGTCTTTAATCAAAGGCCAACATCAAAGCCTTCTGTCAGTCACAAGTAAACATATACTGTACAGATGTTATGCAGGCACACTTTGAAAGGAAAAAACAGCGAAATATGACAGTCATCTTTTTATAGAGGGTTTGTCTGGGTTCTGTCCCAGCTTCTTCTAATATTATCTTCAGAAAGCTGTCTCTGCCACATGATATCTCTATCAGAACAGACTGCAGCAGAGAGACAGAGAGACTGTGGGGTGGTGATGAAAGGAGAGAGGAATGGGAAACTAAGAGGCAGGAGAGGAAAAGCAGAGGGGAGGAAAAGAGGTGGGAAGACAAGCCAAAGATAAGGGATGCAAAGCTGAGGGAATGAGGGAGATGTGAGGAGCGAGGGGATGAAGAAAGTAACAAGAGCATAAAAAAAGGGTAGAGGGAGTTGGGAGGGAATTAAAAAGAAATAAGACAAAAACAAAAATACAAAAGAGCAACATCTGGAGAGAGAGGCTGCAATGACAGAGAAGTGTTCAGAAAAAGAAAGAAAAAAGACGGAGAGGAAGAGTGCTGAGGGAGAGAGAGAAGGAAGGGCCTTTATCAGTGATTCAAACAGAGCAGACAGACAGCATCCTGGAGGACAGCAGACTCAGAGCAGAGAGCAGCCCAGGCAGACAAAAGGCTTATTCAAGCTTGGAAAGCTCCCTTGATAAGACACACACACACAGAAACACACACACACACACACAGAAACACACACACACACACACACAAACACACACACACACACACACACACACACACACAAGCTTGAATAAAGGATGCACAAGCACTCCTCCATTGATATAACCCACACTCACGCACAGAGCCCACACCTAAACAGCCCTCCTGACACTCGGCCTCAATCTGGCAACAAAGAAAAAAATTATCTCAGTAGACTCATTCAACACAAAAAGAGCTGAGAGGCAGAAAAGTCAGATTCATGTGAGGCTAAATACAGAGACCATGACTTCTCAAACTATCTGCTGGCCCATGCCCTCTCTTGGACCTCGATATTTGATGCTGTCAAGTCTATGCTGCTGATTCTGACTCTCTGTAACCTGCATGCTTGACTTTGTGGACTTCAACCCCTCAGATTAAAAAGAAAAAAAAAAAAAGACTCCTGGTAAATTCATCCTCTTTGCCAAAACATTTAAATGAGACATTGACACCTTCTGGTCGCTGTCACTGAAAAACTTTGGGACACTTGGCCACAGAGGGACACCCTGAAAGCTTAAAGAATACAAATAAAGTTTGTCTACGTCCTCCATGATGTCAAACCCAATCCAATCCAACCCAGTCCTTGTCACTGTGCTGCCCAAAGCTCTAACATGGGCTCATACACACCTTAAAAGCACACCTCCCTCTGGAGGAGGCTGTCATGTTTCAGAACTAAAAAAAGACAGGGTTGATCAGTTATCCTCACTCCACGTATTCAAATGTTACTGAGTTGCTATTTTTGTGCAAGTCTGTTCTTTTAATCATGTTCAGTATAGAACCATAGAGATGTCTCTGAAGTGAAACTTGTCCCAGATTCCTCCCACATATTTGTCCCACATATTTTGTATATCTATGAATCGCAAAGCTGCGCAGCCACTGAAAGTGCCTTCCAGTCTAGGCCTTGTTTTGCTGCTGAGACACGTGTATGGTCATATGCTGATATGTCTGCTCCATTGACCTTGTGTTTCAGCAATATGAACTGTCTACAACAGTGTCGCGTTGTGCTGGTTGACGTTTGCTGCTTGTTCATCAACTTGCACCAGCATCGTAGCTGTTTTCCAATCTAACAAACAATGTGTAGGACAACCAGAGGTAGGAGGTAATGAGAGAGGCCAGTCCCACCCCACACAGCACCAGGATCAGCTTGTTGTCATGTTATAATATTCATGGTGACTGCTCAGAATGTGCTGGTATTTGTGTTTTTCTAGTGTGTGTATAACAACACAATATCATGACAGTGTTACCATTCAAAGTGTGCATGTTGTTAATCAGCTTCTATGGCAACAAGGCAAAAACAGCTAATTTAGTGTGAAGAATACACATGATGTTCATAACATAGTAACATGCATCGTCATAGTGATAAGAAGCATCAGTGGAATTTTTCAGCATAGAAACAATAAGCTAGTACTTGTAGCTGTAGTTGATCTGATTTCTAGCTGGTTATTATCATAGGTAACTAAGTCAAAGATCATCTCTTGATCTGATATCTGTGGTGTATGTGGTGCTGCAAGGCCACATAACCATCTCAAAAATATGGACGCATGTTCTGACTTGTGTTTACTATAGCCAGCTATAGTAACAGGACTGGCAATGGAAGAAACCAAAAAAACGGGCAGGCTGCCTACAGTCAATGAGAGTTTGTGGACTGACCTGAAAAAGATTGTGCATATACAGCTGTCGATATAAAACTCTGATACTATTGTTGGCATGGACTGCCAAGAAGGAAAGAATAGTTACAGAACAACTGTAGAGCTAATGTCTAACTAATGTCATATACTCTCAAATTCAACCCGGCAATGAATGAGAAATATCCGAAATATATAGAATGTAAATAAAACATGACATGGCACACTGTATAAAGAAACACTGAGATACTTTTTGTAATGTTACTTGGGTTCCTACCACTGAACAACATGACATCAACAGTCTTTGGAAGAAAAACAGGTCCATATTTCATTCCTGGCACCTGCTGTAGCCAGGTTCAACAATGTTCTGGGATTCAGTTCAAAACATTATGCATGTTTGATTTTAGTACACAAATTTTTGGATTTAGATGGATTGCGTACAGTGGCAGGTGACAGTGAAATTCCTATGGCTGTTTCTGTCCTTATTTAACTATTTTAATCAATCCATTTATTCCTGCTGACTGCTGTGGTCTCCTACAACCCACAGTGACTGGTCAGAGGCTCCAGCTGGTAATGTAAGGCACAAATAAACAAAGCATTGGCAGTTTGAAAAAAATGAAACTAATATTTGCTTAAAACTAATAGCTGAAAATATACTGTGTGGAGTTATTATAGCTTTATTGCATTTCAGGAATGAAATATGGAACTACACATACGGTACATGGTAATGAGATATTTTGGGGATCGAATTATTAATAAATACAACTCGGTAAATGATGACAGCAGCTTGTCTCAGCATGAACACTAACTGGAGCATCACTGGTATCTGGATCTCCTTACCCAGTGTGTTGTAGACGCCGTCAGCCTCCTCTTTCACCTGTTCATCCAGCCGCTCCATATTCTGCACCAGCAAGGCCACCACCTGTCCCTCCAGCTACAGACAAACAGATGAGGTCAGGGATCTGACACATTTTTAACACATCGAGGCGAATCCACCAGGAAATCCACTACGGCTCGTCCACCAGGACTTCAGTCCTCTACGCAGGTGTTACAAAACCCTGTAAAACAATTTTCATTGCCTGAGAAATCTGAAGTTAATGACCACTGTGCAACTAAGGAAGGACAATAATACCGTATTACTTTTAAATTTTAAGTATAAAGCTTCACACACGAAATGCACTTTTCCACAAACACAAAAGTCTTCTTCTATAAAAATAAATTTACACAGCATCACACAACCAATATCACGTTCAAGCTTTTAAAATGTGTTGTAAATCTGTCAGTTAAATACTATAATTAACCTCTTTTAACCTTTATATTTTGTAAGATAATCTTATGTTTAAGAAGAAAACTGACAAACTCATCTCACAAAGAGAAAAAATACAAAGGAACCTGTGAATGACAAGAGTTTCACTTTTAAACCTCAGCAGTCTTGGCAGAGGAAACTTGGCTCCAGTATGAGCTGCTCTGAACATGTCCAAGTGTTATCAGTCAAGACAAGACCGGCGACTCGTAACCAAACAGAGCTTGCGGGGTGCCGACGGGCTGGATAAAAGTAAAATTACAGATGAAAGAAGACGGACAGTAGACACAGATTTATGAGTCACTGGAGACCGTCGTGGATCATTTTGATTCATCCTATCAAGGATACCACCTGGCCTTCTGGCAACAAGGACAAGGGAGCTGGAGGCATTACAGCAAAGAGGACAGACAAATGGATTCAACCAACCCTTGCTGCCCTGAAACCGTTTCCCTTGGATGTTGCTGTAAGGAAGAGTGTGGTATATGGGTGCTCCATTGCATGGTAAATGAACTGCATTTATATAATGCATTTACCTTAGAGTATTGCAAAGCCACCTGAGCAACTGTGTTACCCACTGTCACATCACAAGCCAATTGAGAGACACACACACACACACAGCAGCTTTTCTACAGTGTGTATCTGACATTCATTCCTGTCAGATAAAAACCTGCTAGCTAGCCAACAAGAAGAAAAGCATGATGCTCTTCAAAATGACTGAGAGATCTGAAGACATTACTCCACTTTATTTCATATACTGTACATCACAGTATGTATTAACTGCAATTTGTCTTTCACTGAACTACTGAATTTGAATATAAAATATGCAGTCTGACTGCTCAAAGACCCCTGAGACATCAGACGAAACAGGTGTGGTGAGAAACCACCGACAATATCCCCGCTGACTGCCACTGCGATGTAGCCTGGCACACAACTTGGTGCATTCAAGCCAGCAGATTCTTTGATGAAGTGTCATAGCGACAGCCGTGAAGGAGCAGGGGCACACAGTTCTTTCCTCCACTATAGGTATATCAGCACATTATTGTTGTTTGACCTTTTTGTGTGTCGCTATAGATTTCAGCAAACATAATGGGGCATCAAAAATCATCCCTGGCTCACAGACAGCACGACAGACTCAGCGACAAAAAAAAAGAAGGAAAAAAAGAGAGACGGAGAGAGAGAGACAGAGAGATAGACAGAGAAGGCTAAATATACAGAGGGTGGGAGAAGATCTTAAACTTAGAAGTGGTGCCAACACACACAGCTGGAGGGTGACAAAGAAAAGCTTCAGATAACTGAAAAGCAAAAAGTGAGAGAGACATGCTATAATTGTGTGGATGACTTTTTTTGTTTTAGTATATTTAAGTTCTTGACACTTTATAAAATTAAGAATCAAGCACATTTGTATAATATTAGACTGTTGTGTTCATTTTAACATAATCCTACATTTAATAAACTGTTTGTAATCAGTTCTACAGATGTAAAAACTAAAAAATGTACAGCTTTAGATGCAGACAGACGCTGGTTTGAAGCAGCATCATGGCAAAAGCTTGTAGTCCAAACAGACAATTACTCAAAATGTCTGTATTTCAGTCAACCAAAGCCAACCAAAGCCTTGCTTGTGATTCGTTAAGAGAGACAAAGGAATCAATCCTCTGTTTCTTGTTTTGATGCCAGAGTCCAGAAACTTAAGTACTGATTCCACAAAATGCTGCTTCATCAATATCACCAAAGACTGATGTAAAATCCTGAACTCACCAGAGCATCTATGAGCACCTCAGCACCCTCCTCGCTCTCATGGAGTGTGTCGATATCTGTCAGCTCCTGCAGCAGGTCCACCACTGCTATGGCAACATGTGGTTCAGGCTAAGGACTATAAGCTTGTGCTGCTGAGTTATTGGGTAAAGTTGTAAAGTTAGTGTCCTCGTTGTCTCATTCAGTCTGTGTTCAACATGGCAGAGAAAACCATTCAGCGATTTTTGTGTTATAATCGTTGCTTACAGTTTCAGTTTCATTGTTATTAAAGCTTTTTATGCTTTAAATTAAAGCAATTTTCTTTTGAATGTTTCCTCTGATCCTTTTAAGCAACGTTTAATAATAACTGATATAATATACATATCAATATATCATAAGTAATAATATATCATAATTAAAGGATAGGTCTGGTAATATTCTGTATTTCTCAAATTGCTAACAAATCCCATGAAAAGACAAAACAAATAATTCGTTATTGTCTCTTTAAAATACTTTCTGACACCTTACTGTGTCTATGGGTCTCAGTCTCCAGCCCAGACATTTCTACTAACTACATAAATCTTAAAAAACATTATATTTATGAAAATAACTTGACAATGTAGTTTTCAGCAAATGTTACTCAGGCTGGAGGAAACAGAAGCTTTGTTGGGGACTATTTTAAAGCATACTTCAGGTGCACATCTACCTGAGATCGACCAAAAAAAAGAAACTGTGTTGTCCAAGTTCAGTTAAGGTAATAAAGGAACATGTGCATTTGTGTAGCCCAATGATGTGTTTTTAAATCGTTTACGGACAACAGTGGGGCTCTAAGGCACAGAGGAATAAGCTGTATATAGCTACACACACAATACTTGTTACTAGATGTAAGTTATTGCTACTTTGGTCTTTTCATGGGATTTGTTGCCAGAAAAAGAAAAATATAGAATATTACCAGGCTTATCTGGTAAAGACCAACATTAAATTCTACATAGAGGATGAATGGATCAAAATGAACGGCATTCTGAATTGATCCATAAGTGAAAGGATATCAGTGTTTTCATGACTGAGGAGACCGAGCAGCGAGTGGACGGCATTAAGCTCCACCAGCAGGTGGTAGAGGTCAGGCATTGTGGCGATCACGTGCATTTCCTGGATAATGTCGTTCAGATCCAGCTCTGACTCCATGAACCTGGTTTAAAAAAACAAGACATTTTCTGTTAGTACGTTAACATTCTATGTTGCCATTAATCTCAAAGTGCAGTCGGACTATGGTTATTAGTTTTATGCAAATCCTGTGAGGTGCTACACATCTTTTTAATTGCATTCTCCCATACTGATAGTATGTTTTAGAATTTTGATATGTGTCTTGCCTTAGCCAATGAAAAAGGTAACAGTGAAGCACACAGTGGCAATTTACCAGAAATCTGTTTTTAAGCATGGAAAAAAAAACTGTAAAAAAATATGTGATATTGTGCTTAATATACACACAGTATGTCAGTTATTAAAAAGTTCTGTTTCACTGAACTCCTCAAATTCAACCAAAAGAGCGAAACCATGTGGACTGTTAACGGGCTTACTTCTCTGGATTTTCCGGGAACTTAATCCTGAGTTCCTGATTTTTGTATGATCGTTTCTCAAAGGTCAGGATCATTTTCTTCACTGAACTCTCATCCACCGGCTCTGCCTGTTTGATTAGCGCATAAGGAGGAGACGGAGGGGAGGAAGAGATTGAAAAAAGAAGACAGAAAGAGAGGAGAAAAAGCAGTGAGCAAAGAACAATTAAAAGACATCAGGGCTATGAGCTTAAATTAGGGTCAAAAAGATTCTGAGCTTGTAAAATGATGTTGACAAAAAATCCTAAGTTTTAAGTTGCAAATCAAACTTTGTAAACCTGTAAAATAAACCTGCATGACAAATTTAAGTTTGTACACATAACAAATAAGCAACAAACAAAAAAAAAAAAACCCTACTACAACTTTCTGAACCTGAGGTGAGATGATGCCTTCTGATTGGACTCTGTCCAGTCACATTCAGGTGTAAAGACATGGTCAAAATTTGCACTTTTAACTTCCGCGTCACACAAAGTGTGGGTTTTGCACACAATTTTTTGCTTAGTATCTGTCCGCTTCTTTTTTCACAGTGTCTTCGTGCAGCCTCATCGCTGATAGTATTTGTTCACATATTTTATTAACAAAGCCTCTCTTCCTCTCTTCTTTTAACAAATCTCTTCTGCAAATGCACAATTTTTTAAACAAATATGTGAGCGGAGTACAGCAGAGTTTTTTCCTACAAGCTGGAAGAATCTGAGCGCATCTCACTGGAAAGGGAACATGTTTGACCTCCTGAAGGCTTAAAAGCCTGTGAAGTGTGACAGATAATGACACGTTAGAAAATTACAACTGTCTGACATTATGGAACAGAGCAGCACTTTTCTCTGAGTAGCTCTTGACACAGTGAATATTTGAAAAGGCTGCAATGTGGGATAATAAGAACACGATAATAAATGTGCAGTTTTCCAATGCAATACATAATATGGCAACAGTGGTACTGACAACGAATAATCACACAGAAATTTTCCTGATCCAGACATCTGTCTTTAATTTTTTTTTCTACACTCACTGCCTTTAATGTGGTGTGTTGTAGTATTTCAGGTCTGGATTCAAGAGTCGCTTGGGTCGAGTGAACACAGTTTACTAACTGAGGCTCAACTTAGAGCGTGATCACATTAATATTTGGCTACACTCTTGTACATTTATATGTACAGTATGCACACACCTACAGCAGCAATTCGCTTGAGCTTAAAAATATACACACACACACACATAATAACACTTGAAATGAGGCCATTCTTTGAAGAGAAGTCAGATATTATTCTATGTATGACAAGGTTTCCCTGTCTATCTAAATGTAGGCCAGGCTCGGTTAAGCTTTTGATTTCAACCACCAATGCAGAGGCTTAAGCAGGATTTCTGCTTAATGGAAGAGGTTTATGGGAGTCCCAGGTCCTGATTTATAGTTCTGCATAGGATTTTTCTCGCTGATATCACCACCACAAAACTAAACTGTCTTATCGTGCTTTAATTATATTCCCCACAGTAACTGTGTTACACTTTTCGTCACCTTGTGATATGAGCAATGGTGGGAAGGTTCATACTGTTTGAATACTAAATATTAAACCATTCAGTCACTTCGTTTACATTGTTTCATTTATGAACAGAAGGTTTAAAGTGGAGATAGCTTTGTTAGGTGAGTCACTGAGAAGAGTTCAGTGTTTTTTAAACTTTATGTCTTCACTCTCAACAATCTCTACCAGCATGGGAACCTTGTTGAAGAAACCAGAGGCAGCCCAAACTGACCAATCACAGTTCCTGTTCTCTCCAAAGGACATCTCAACCACAACTGTGTAGGCTCTGAAGCTCCTGTCATGCACCTAGCTAACCTAACTCCTTTCTCCTTCTAAGATCGTCATGTCATCTCCACCCAAATAAAATGGATCTATTCTGTATGTTGTTACTTTAACCAAACTGTATGGAGGTCACATTTATTCTTTCAAGAGGCAGGGTTGGTTTGGAAGATGGCTGATGAATCTCTCAAAATGGTGGTATTTGCCCAACAATGACATCTATGTTTTTTTGTTTCTCTGTCAGCAGTGGAAAGTGTAAAAAAAATGAGTGTTGTGCTGAGAAATAATCTGTGAAAATAACTGAGGGTGTGCAGTTTTTGAGTTGACAGTGACAATTAAGTCGTATAACGAATTGAGCACCACCTCGCTAATGAAACAGACTGTTTACAGCAGAGAGGAAGCCATTTTCAAAAGATGTCTCTAGATCCTGTTTTCTAATAAACATTACACATTGCAGAAAAAAGTAACAGTTACTCTGTAATAAATTTGTATATAATATAATAATAACCCACCTCAGGTTCATCTTCATCCTGGTCCATCAGTTTCTCCAGGATCTTCTTCTTGTCTCCAGTCAGTTCATCAGTATCCCTCATCTCAACCCCTCCTTCAACCCCTCCTCCAACCCCTGCTGCACTTTCCCGGTATCTGGCCAACTCCCTGGCACCCAGCCCTTTCTGCTGCTTCCCTCCCCTGGAGTCCTCCTCTCCTCCTGCTGCTCCTCCATCATCCTGCCTGGGACGCTTTGCTCCTCTATCAGGCTGCAAGATGAAAGGAGATGGTGAAATGTACTGATGTTCAAAGGAATTTGCACTGTTTGGAGAAGTATAGTATATAGTAGAAGGATGCTGAGAGGTCTTGAAATGACTATGGTGTAGCTTTTGTAAAATGGTGAGGAACCTAAAAGTAGAAATGTATTCTGCCTAAAGTTTGACTCATAAAACTGAATGATTAAGAGATGAGTGATAAAATGCACCATGACTTTGTAAACACAGTGTACCTAACTAAACAGAACATGGCAGACACTACCACAGGACCTCAAAATAAAAAAAGACCAATATAAGCACCTACTCTGACAGAATAATAACTTCTAGTACAAGCAATGTAAAAAGGTAAGACTTTACTGAAATCAAGTGTTGTTTAGAGGGTTATTCATATGCCGAATTTGTAAATTAATACTAACAATTGGAAAAATGTATTTATATGGTGTGAAGTGATTATGTGCTGTATATTACATAAAACTTTGCCTAAATTGTGTAATTTCTTTTAATGGAAGCTGGCACGCAATACAGGAGACGTGATCGAACTATTTTTGACAACAAATGTCCCTCGGAGCCGGTGTTCAAATGCATAAGTGTTTGTCTCAAACCATTTGTGAGTAAAACTAGTTTAGGCAAAAACAGTCAGCATTAGTGTAAGTCAGTGTCGCTGCCTCCCTCTTCACTCACTGCAGTCACACAACAATCTCTTCAGCTAACACGCTGCCAACGTTGTTTAATGTAAACAAAGAATAACGTTACGTTATTCTTTAGACATGCAGATGCTACACTAGGGGAACCTAATGCGGTACCCTGGCGGTAAACTAACGAGCGTAAACAGACACAACAAAGTTTAAATAACGAGAATAAGCTAAAGTCTGTTTGCTAACGTTCGGAACTAAGTGCTAGCAATGCTACTAGCAATGTATGCAATCCAATGAATGAGATAAGTTCAAGTTAGCTAAGTCAGACTTCACTAACACTGACGAGCAGAATGAAATGCCTACCTGATAGTTCAGGAGCTCTCCAACATCCATTTGTCCACGTTAGAAGCCTTAACCGTGACACCGTTTTGCTTAAGTTTAAGGAATAAAACAAGCGCTGGCAGATAGCTATCCCGCTAACAACAAGCTCCCCACACATACATGCCTGCCGTAAAACGCTTTCTTTCATTGTCGTAGCGACGTACTGTCGTAAACTTTGCCACTCAGGATGTGATTAACTACAATCATAGACTGCAGGTAATAGTGATGGGAATTCCGGCTCTTTTAAGAGAGCCGGAATGGCTCAGGTCACTAAAAAGAGCGGCTCTTTTGGCTCCTTAGATTTTTTTGTTGCTTCAGTTAATTTTTAAATACATAAAATTAAATTAATAAATTACCAAAATAATGTAAAATGATGTGTAAAATGAATTACTAATATACAAAACATACATTATATCAAATATTTATTATTTAAATGGCTTATAGTATATACTGTGTGTACTGTGCAGGTTATTTGTAGAACCTGCTTGATATGAGATTTTAACCTTGCATACTCTGCCTGCGTTTGATGCAGTTACTCCTTTTCTCACCTCTCACACCTAATTTAGCTAGGACACTTTTGTGAGCAACTTATTTGGGGTTTATTACTGCGCAGAGGAAGGAGTGCAGTGTAACAGGTTGTATGACCATTGCTTTGCCGGTTTCTGAAGGTGTACAGTGTGATGTACAGTTTACTGTAACCGTATAACTTCCAAATGCCAATTATTATAAATCGTGTTTAACAGAGGTGGCTTGGTTTTGATGGTAAATACCTAATTTTTTATATTTCATTGAGTTTTTTCTTACGTGATTAAATTCTTAATTGAGGCATGCAGGTGATACTGAGTGTATCTTTGCTGATTTTGATGGGAAATAGCATGAATTTCACACAGACTACTGGTGTAAAAAGTTGCAGGGTATCATGTGCATGGGTGGACAGACCTCTGTGATCTGTGGTTGATCATAACCTCACCTCTTTTATGTAACTCTGAGATGAAGTGGACATTGGAAACGCTGAAGTTTGAAAGTGTGTTTGCGTGTTGTTTGCTCCCTCTCAGATTCCCAGTTTTAAGTATCAGCGATATACGTAAAACACCAGAGGGTCTATTTGAAATAGACTGATTATCAGATACACACTTTGTTGAGAGGAGCTTTGTGAACATCAGTGAAATTATGGATGAATTGATTTTAGGAACATTTGAAATATTGCTGTTGAGTTAAAGTGTGACATTTTTGAGTTACATGTTAAATTACTGAGATCTCCAAGTAACTGAATGAACAGACACAATTAATCCAAGAGGCAGTTCAAACAAACACACCTCCCTCAGCTGACTAAGTGCTCTGCAGGGACTAGAAGTGGGAATAAATAGTACAAAGCTAATGTAATCATTCCATTAATAGGGCTGATAGCAGGTCTTCAGACATCTGCAAGTTCAGTCAGTCAGTTAGGTGGTGAGCAACTGAGCAACAGTTTGATGACATTACCAGCAATTGCAGTGAGTCTTAAACTATTTTGTTGTTAGCATTTCGCTTTCTCACGTCATCTAGCTCACTGACTGTTGTACCTGTTTCAAATACACACCGTTTGACTTTTTAGGCTGCAGTTTCTCAAGGCGTTTCCCCATTGTCATAACAATTAATAACAGCATATACTCGGCTGTGTTTTGCTAAATTAAAGCTCAATTACAGTGGTTTTCAGTTTAATGCTTATTCATTCATTTACAGGAAAAACAGAACAAACCAATATAATAGAAAAAGTATGGCCAGAAATATGTATGTTGGTTTTGTCCTGTCTAATTAAGAGGAAGAGAGTGGTGGAAGGAAAGTGGAGGGACTGCATTGCCTCGTCTTTCTTTCTGTCCTCTTTGTCTACGTCCTCTCCTCCTCCTCCAGCTTCTCTTCCTCCTCTTATCCTTTCTTCTCCTCCTTCTCCCCTTGCACCTTCTTCTCTTCTTCCCTCTTCTCTTTCTACTCCTTCTCTTCTTTCCTCTCTTCCCCCTCTTTCTCCTCTGCCTCCTCCTCTTTACTGTGGCTTGGCCTTGTTCAGTGAGGTCACTGGGTGTGAGAACTCTCATGTCAACCCCCTCATCATGAAGGTCTCCTGAGTCCTCCTCCTCTTCGTAACCTTCATCATCCTCCATGTCTTCCTCCTGCTCCTCCTCCACCTTGCTGTGTGTTGGTTTTGCAAACAGCAGGTTCTGCTTGAACAGTGAGTAGGAGGAAAGGGGCACTGGGCTGCCATACACCTGGAGTTTTAAAAGGTTCAACAAACACTGAAAGAAGACTGTTGTAATCTGAAGGAAGAACTGTGCAAGAATTCCAGTAGTCGAGGTTGAGGAACTGGATAAAAATTGCACCTTTCTGAAGCGGAAGGCAACGGAGCAAAAGTATGGGAGCTCCAAAGGTGAATCTTCATCCTCGTCATCGGAGGATTCATAGTCATCGCTGGTTTCATCCTCGTCAGTGTATTCAGAGGACGTGTCTGATTGGGCTGTAGAGAACCCATCAACAACCATCATACATTAAGTAATGAAAAAAAAACTGGAATAACCACATACAGTGTCCATCCATGAGAACCGTGATGATCATGAATCTAACTGTGACCTTAAATATCAAACAACATTTAAATTAAAGACAGCAGCCTGTTATCAAAGTAGAAAGTGTCCTGTGCTTCTGTCAGACTTCAGTCTGGTTTGTCATGTGTCTTTGTTGGCACCTACTTTCAGAGGAGCTGGTGTCCTCCTCGTTCTCCAGCGGGGGGATAAATAAAGTGTCCTGATTCAGGAGGTTGTACCAGTCCAGATCCTGGAAGAAGGGATGGGCTTTCACCTCACGGGTTCTTCCTGAATAAGAAGTACGACAATCAAACGTTTAGTTTGTACATCTACAGTACACATCTTGGGCCTGGCTTAAAAGCTGCACCTGACCCAGACACTGCCTCTCTGGCCCCACTAATGTCTCCTTTTGATCTAAAAGCACTTGATAAATGTGAACTTTGATTCAAAAGGTCTCTGGAGCCCTCAGCAGTTACCAGGATCTAGTCTCTTTATGCACAGCCTGTTCAGTAAAGTGTATCAAGCTCTCATTCATGTTAGATGCACCCTGAGCCACAACACCCATTAGAACCATAATAAAAATGGAGAACGCTGAGCTGCTGGGACAAAAAGCAACATCAAAAGTCCCTGTTCAGGAGAAGCTGAGTCACAAGCTGGTAATATACTGTATGTTATCTCAGTTTAATGCTGGAGCACAATAATTCAAACATAACCAAAGATAATTGGCACCATAATGAAATACTGTGTAAGTCAATTATTTTGTTGCTTGACTGAAGTAATTGCATTTGGTAGTACTTTTACAAAACTGCTCATGGATATGTTACACACTGAGGGGCCCCGGAGCAAAAACTGAAATGCTGGGGGCCCACTAACCTTCCCTTCCTCCCAGTCTCTGTGCTCTCTTCCTCCCAGTCTGTGTACAGTTTTTTTTGACATGCCTGGACTCCAGGTTGCTGTATGGTCAGTCAATTTAACCTAAATTAATTTAGGAATATGCAACATCCAAAGCACACTTCACCAGCACATCCTGTCATACTGTTATACAGCCATGAATTCCTCCTCATCATTAACATAGTGTACAGATACATTTCAAAAAAATCTAAAATAAACAAGAATTGAAAGCTACATGTCAGAGTTTTATGGACAAGTTAAATCCTAGTTTTTTATTGCATTTAAAGTATAGAAATATTCATTCAGTACTGCTGCATGTGAGGAGGAGATAATGAGTTGAACTAAAGATTCTTACTTTTGATGACCTGATGAAAAACTTTGTCTGTTGTGCATGTGTGACATGGAGAGGAAACAGAAAATGACAAAAAATTGTCTCATGTGAGATTAAAGACCAACCTGAAACCTGAAGCTCAAACTGGGGAACTTTTCAAAGCTATCTGACTACCTAACAAGTAGCTGGGATTCGTATACTGACCTCTTAACCTATGTGTTCAGTAAATACAGT
>JBBMJY010000012.1:4853871-4872962 GCA_037833715.1 Toxotes lorentzi | reverse complement strand
AGGCTGAAAATGTCCACAAAAGCGTTCTTAACCAAAAATGTTCAGAAAACAGCCCCTCTTAGGGGCTAGTCATGACAGAAATGCATCCAATTTTAACTGCATTTCCTGCAGTCACTCATTTTCTCACCTTTCCAGCCTGTAGTCTGTAGCAGCTGCTCTCTCTCTCTCTCTCTCTCTCTCTCTCTCTCTCTCTCTCTCTCTCTTTCTCTCACGTCTCTCTCCCTTCTGTTTCTCTCTCTCTGTGGTGTGTGCTGTGTCTGTTGCCCCCGTTCCTCCCCCTCCTGCTCAGTGCGGACACACCACACATCACGCTGTTGACCAATTACGTGAACAGAAAAAAACCCCTAAGCAGCTCCGTCTCACTGGCAGGAGTCGGCTCCTATCATTCACTTCGAAGAGCCAACTCTAAGAGCCGTTTCGTTCGCAACCGACACATCACTAGTGGGTAAAAACAACTCCTCAGTGACACAACCATTAACTTCTTAATTTGGTAAAGCTGAATAACTCTACTTGATAGTGTTTACCCCTCCATGCCTACAGTTTAATTAAGTGTGTCTGCATAAAGCTCAAAGGTGCAGATGTGCTTCAAGTAAAATGGCAAATCTGATTTATTTAACCTGAAATATGTGTTAACAAAGTCCAGCTCAAAGGTGAGCTGTATAATAAAGGTTTTCTTTTATTTTCATTTATTTATTTCATTTATTTACAGTGACGATTCAGTGTTACCACAAAGAGCTGGTGGGTAGAGTGACTACAGCAGGTAGAACAGGTGTGCAGGAGAGCAGGACACCAGCAGGCAGGATTCAATTCTGTGGTCATTTTGTTGGGCTGTTGTAATGAACCACATTAAACAGTACAGGTGTTTAATGTTATTCTGTCCACTGCCTGCATTCCCTTCTGTGCACTTATAACTTCACAACACCTCTACTACATTGTCACACAGTATCTGACAAAGCCCTGTAAAGCATCTGTAAAGTAACAAAATACTGATGCCTAAGTACAAGTGTGAGGTACTTGTACTTTACTTAAATTTTCACATTTGAAGCTATGTAATTCACCACATGGGGAAATACTGTAATATGATTTACCAAATTAAGAAGTTAATGTTGTGTGGTACTGATAAAGTACCACACAACATACAGAGTAGTTCAAATTAGCTTCACATTATTAACATGCTGTTTACATGTTGATGCAACAATAATGATGATAGCTCAAACATGCCATATGTGAACGTAACATTCTGAAATGGGCAGAATAAGTACTTTCACTTTTGAAAGTGAATTTTGCTGATTGTACTTAATACTGTACCTACTGTACTCTAGGAGTATTTTACACATGCAATACACAGGTGTATTATTGATATGCTACTTTAACTGCCACTGGTAATACATCTGAACAAAACTACAGTATGTTTTTCCCTCAACAGAGGCCTTTAGGCTCACTCTCCAATCCTGTAATAAGCCCCCCTCAATGATACAAGTAAAATTAGACATGATTGTTTCCTCATCAGACCTTGTACATGAAATCCTGGTCTTAAGAGCTCAGTTTTGCTGTATTCATACCAGCAGAGCTCTATATGCCAAGCTGGCTTATTGTTCCAGACAGGCAGAAAATCACCTTTTCAATGAGCATCACTGGGAAATGTATGAGTGGTGCTTGGTGTAGAAGCCTCCATTGCCACTCCAGTCTCTGGTCAGTGTTCTGTGACAGTAGAGCAATAGAAAAAACATTTAAAAGGAAGGCCACTGCCAAGCCGTCAAGCTTGACGTCCCAGCAAACACGAGGGAGAATGCACTTGATCAAAGGAGAGAGAGAACCAGGGTGAAAGAGAATAAAAGGGAGCAAGAGGGGCGAGAAGAGAAATTTATATGGAAATCCCAAGGCTAGAGACAGCAAGACAGTTTCACATGAATACACAGCCTTGATTGGGCAAATTAGAGAGAGAGGTCTTTTTTATGAGGTTGATAACTGAATTTGGGTTAAGAACAATAAGTTTAAGCACTTATACAGTCCAATATTCTGAGACCAATATCTCCAAAATTATGCACTGATGTTTAAAAATTAGTCTTGATGGTGAGTTGTCACAAGATGATGTGTATTAATCTCAGGTTTTGTGTACCTCCAGGTTTATAATTAAACATCCAGTGCTGCTGACGGATGAACAGGCAGCTACTGTATGCTGCACGAAAACAAGCTACATGTTCATCTGATGTGGACAAGCCTGGATAATAAAAGACAAGGGCTGTAGTGAAACATCAAACAGTAATCCATGCACGAAATGTTCAATACAACCATTTTTCCCCCCTGAGCAATCCACGAGTTAAACAGGTGGTAAAATGACTTACTGGGAAAGTTTACTTGATCCAAATAAACTAGAAACATCAGTATTATTATTGCAAAGCACTTTGTATCCTTGGAAAGTAAGAAAATTCTACATTGTTAGATCTTTTTCATGGAAGACATTTTAATCTCACAATAGGAAAAGAACAGGTTTTAATAATCAAATGAATCATGGCTGACTTCCATGTAACCGCTTCAGTTTCAGCAGTATTCACTGCAACAGCATTCCAGTTTCAGTCATGTAGCTTGAGATGGAGCTTGGCAAGGAAGGGGTGGAGGCTGGTGACGGAGCAGAGCAGTTAGACTTGGTAAGCTGGCAGAGAAGGCTGAGCAGGCTGATGTGGCACAGGCAAAGAACAGGTGGATGAAGTAGAGCAGACAGTGGAGATGTGTCTGAGCAGAGCAGGTAATGGTTCTGTGATGCAAACAGGTAACACTTGACAAAAACAGGGCTGGACATGGCAGGAGAAAAGGAGGACAGGGAAGATGAACCTAAGGTACAGGCAGGAAGAATGAAAACACTGGCTGAATTTGCCCATGGTATTTGCACCACATGGGTGACTGAATGAACTGGCGAGGTGTGCAGATGGACTGGTTGGAGAAGAAACCGGAAGGCCATACCTCTAAAAATGATGGTAAATAAGAAGTAAATACTAAGTAGATAAAAGTATGGGACACAATGGAAGAGAGGTTTTGTTTATGGTGAGATATGAACTTATGAAATCAATAAAACAAAATGAACTGTTCAAAAAATGAAATAAATACTTACGTGCCGCTTGATACTGAGCTCCCAGGATAAATTCATGGTCTTTTTTGTTGTAGGCTAACAGGCAATGCAGGCTGTTAACCAACAATTCTATTTTCTATTCACTCCAAGTAAGGAAACAGTTTGTTTAGTCGGATGCTGTTTGAACGTAACAGGAAGTATCGTTTACTGTCACCACAACGAAGAATCTGTCTCCTCTGAGCTTAAGAAAGTTTCAAGATTCTCTTTTGTGACACATGGAATGTTCACATTCCATCATATTACGTCATACTACATATGCAAATTTACATTCTGATTCCACACACACACACACACACACAACTTTTCACCACAAAGTCTCTTGTTCATCACTCACAACAAGGACACAGCCAGTTACACAGTATGATTGATTGTCTGCTAATTCAGACCAAAGCAACTTTTTAAAAAAACTTTTGTTCAGATCAGATGTGCCTTCTTACTTATAAACAAGTAATAATATTTTCAATTCTAAGTCAGTACTACCAACCCTAACATGCAGGCAAGTAATGGAACTAAATAAACACCTCTGTTCAAGTATTTCTCTAATACAACGCCAGCTACATGCATACATTTTACAGTGAATGCTTGATGTTTCACCTTATGTGAAAGGTGTAGTCCATCTCTGCATCAGCAATAAATGTATTATCTGGATTTGACTTGTAATAGTAGGGCCCTCTCTGGCCCAAAACTGTTATCTTGGAAGTATTAGAAAACACTGGTTGGAGGTGTTAAATTAAACCCAAAGAGAAGTGCTGCCTGAGCAATCCAACCGTATAATACCTAAGTATGATTTGAAAACCCCAAAATATCAGCATATGTGACAGACAGCTGGGCATTCAAAATGTTGTTGTATATTTTTGCATAAACATGTCAAATACAGTCTTTTAGCATAAAAAAAAATCCACTAGCTCTGAATTTCCACCTCTGTTGCAGCTACCTTGAAACCTTTGTCATTTCAAATCCTTTTCCTTCTACACAATGATTAACACATTCCACAATCCCTGAGGGAGTCAAAAGCTTTTCATACACAACTGTCTGCTTAATGACATCGCCTCATCATTTCCCCGCAGAATTATTCCGAGGTAACGCCATAGGATCATTTCCTCGGAATCATACCCCATTTCCTTTGAAACAGAACAATACAATTTCACACAAGCTGTGAGGGCTGATTGCATTAAATCACATGAGATCAGTGTGATTGTATCATGCGGCGGAGGCCAACATAAGTGTGCTCAAAATTCAGAGTGGCAGCGCTATTATTAAAAGAGGGAGAGGGAGAGATGATGAGGGCCGATTGTCCTTGTCATTTCTCCCTTTCCTGAGTCAAGTGGTGCAATCAAATGATTTTATCTCATAGAGCCCTTCAAAACCCCCTCCCCCACAAACACAAATCAATGAAATGCTTGGTTGCACTGAAAAGTGTTACATACACATATTTTTTATGTTTTATTTCACATTATTGTGATGTTATGTTTGTGACATGCTTTAATTTTGTCTAGCTACTTTGAGGCTGTCACGACTAGAGCAAGGACCTGGACCCAAACGCACGACCCACAGACAAAATCAAAAGTAATAATTTTATTCTAACAAAGCAGTAAACAAGGATCACCCATAAAGGGGAAAACGGCACAAAAGCAAAAATGCAAACGCAAAATCACTCAAGCGAGGAAACATGATTGAACAAGGAGCAAAAAACCAGACCAGAAACAAAGTAACAAATGATACACAACCTGATTAGGGATATGATGACAAGAGGAAAGACAAGAGACAAGAGACAAGAGACGAGAGACATGAGACGAGGCAAGAGGCAAGAGGCAAGAGGCAATAGACAATAGACAATAGACAAGAGACAATAGACAAGAGACGAGACAAGACAGACTGACCCTAAACAAAGGGAGACGCAGACAATATATACACTCAAGGTAAAGGGAAACAGGTGAAACCAATTAGGGCGGGGCAGACAATCACAAATGGAGGGAAACAAGACAGAGACAAGAAGTAGAACAAGACAAGATACACAAGGGCCATGATTTCAAAATAAAACAGGAACTATGAAAACTTAAACTAAACAAGACTGAAAAGGTCCCATTGTCCAAAAAAGAGTTCATAACATAAAAGTGTTCAGAAAACAGCCCCCTTAGGGGTTAGTCATGACAGAAGCATCAGCTTTCAAATTTCAGCTGGTCTTTGGGAAATTACTTTTTACCTCAATACTCTCAAGTTTATTTATCCAACAGTGAGTGCACTGAGCAATAACACTACTTAATTTAGATGTTATGAAGAGAGAAGCTGAGAAAAACAGTTCAAGGTCCAGATGTTGGGGGTTCTTTAAAGTGAAAACAGTGAATTATTAATGTTTTCAGTGATTTACAGAGGCATACATAGACTTTTAATGAAAAACTGCATAAAAATTAGCTGAGATAAAATCACTTTACGTGATTATAGTTACAGTTTTATTTGTGACATTTTTCTTCTGTATATGTGAAACAACCTTTTTATTAACTTGAAGTGTTTTATAATGATATTTTAAAAGTATATCTTCAACCATTTGTAGATTTTATAAGTGTCTGTGAGTCAGACTTTTAACTGAGTTTTTGCTGAAAGAAAAAAAGTCCTGTGGGGAAAAGACAGTTTAGAAGATACTAAACAAAGACAAAATGAATGCACAGACGGCTGGCAGGAATGAACCAAAATAAATAATAATAATAATAATAAAGGTCTCCTGGCCTGTAACTTTGATTGTAATTATCAGTGTCAGACTAATCAGCTTGAAAAACGGGCTTTACTGCCCTCTCTGGTTGAAAGTATAAAGTATCTTTACCCTCTGGCCACACCCAGCATCTCTGATCGGTGTGGTAGGTTGTGGTCAGAATTGCACTGTGTTGCACCTCAGCACATCCAACAGTGATGTAATGTGGTGTACTGACAGACTGTGGAGTACACATCAAAGTTAAAAAGCTGAAACCACTGAAGGTCAGCAAAAATAGGCTTTTAGGGAGTGTTAAATTACACTCCAAACTTTGGCCGCTCAAGTGAACCTCTTGTGGTTTCACAGCAAAAACAGTGTGTATGGGTCAGAGAACTATCCAGTTTTAAAAAGCTTCCAAAAAACTCACTTGATTTTAAGGTAATGGTGATTGTTGTTTGTGTTTGATGCTGCAGTTTTTTGTTTTTTTGCTTGCAGCAAAACATAAATGCACTGTTAAATGCAGTAAAAGCAGATTAGAGCATAACCACTTCAGATTTGTCACTTTAATTGGTCAAGTCATTTTGAGGGCAATTCCTGTATGACGTCAAAGCAGCATTTATATCTTTAACTAATGTTACATTACCGCCGCTGCAGCTTAGAAAGGTCCTAGTTTTTCACTGATCCTCCTGCTGTGAAAAAGTAGGAGAAGGAGGTTTACTCAGGCTTATTTAAGGACCTGAAGGATTATTTGGCAATTCATCTGCCAGCCGAAAAATTCAGACTCATATTTTCTCATTCTTATTCTGCTTTTCCTGCAATTTAAATGTTAAGAACAGCTTATTAACAGGCACTCATTTGCATACTATCAAAAATGACATTTTTGGCATTGTGTTAACACAATGCAGCTGACAAAAATTATAACAAGCTTAAGCCTACTTTTGATAAAAATGCTTTCAAGAAAGCCAGCAAATGTCTAATAGCTCCTTCCCTTCCCGAAGTCTGGCACACAAACCTGACACAGACAGAGGCTGGAGGCTGCTGCCTGGCCTTCCGTAACATGGTAGAGAGACAAAGAAAAACAAGAGAGAGAGAGAGGAGACGGAAAGTAGTAGAACACACACAAGACTTTAGAGATAAATGTATGTAGGAACAGTGTGGGAGAGAGAGAGGGGGGAGGAGGGAGAACAGGAGATAGAGGCGGTGGAAAATGGCAATCAGAGATAGAGGAGGGGAAGGCAAATTAATTTTATCTCCATTATGAATATGATGGCTGTGGTGTGCTGCCTGCACACACACAAAGACACACACGCTGTTCTTGGTGGGATGGAAAAGCCTCTGAAACAGAATTTAGAACAAGATGTGATACAAAAACTCTCCAAAGAAACTGATACTGATGAAAGTGTTTTAGGTGGATTAGCAGCTCCTTAAAGGCATGAAAATTAATTTAATTAATTAATCTGCTCACCCCCTGTGAATAGCAAGCGGAAACCTGATTTAAAGTCACAGAGCCACCAAATGCAAGGAGCTTCTATGTTAATTCAAACGTAACAATTTGAAAGGTCTTTAATGGTCTTGAAGAATTTGTAATTCAGAAGTGAAAAAATCTGACTGGTACAAGGCTTTAGGGCAGACAAACAAAACAGAGCTTTAAGTCATTATGTTAATTGCTGTGTGTATGTTTTATTGCCATTGGAAAGTTAGATTTGCTTTTAGATCTGAACACCCAATATGGCAGTGACATATTGACAGACACAGATGGTGCAAAAACTAATCTCAACAACTTGAAAGTACTAATTGTTTGCTTGCACTAAGAGAAACTCTGCACTTGTTCTAAGAGAATCCAGGGCGTGAGGAAAGAGAGAGATCTAGCATGGCTCACCAAGGTCATCACAAATTATCCTGAGGGCAACATGAATGTCAACCACATTTCATCACACTCCATCAAATAACTTGATGAAACTAAAACTCAGAGTTGTCACCGCCTCCTCTTGGTGGTGATAAAGAAAAAGTCAAAGGATCATGGAAGTCAAAAGAATTTATCCTTTGGGAGCCATGAACGTCTGTACAAACCTTGCACTATTTGCTGACATCCTTCAAACCAGCCTTGCATGTGTGGCAAAAATAAAACGCTGCTGTAATGAATCCACATGCCACAGATCCATTAGTGTAGATTTAGTGGTTGACAGATGTTCCCTTTCAGCAGGTAGATGCCACTGGTAGTTGCATAACTTTGCTACTTCATGATAGATATGCGTGAGGTAGGTTGCTGAACTCAGCACTTTGCACAACTGCAGTGAATTCATGTGAGTATGTATTCTGTATGAATATGCTAGTGTTATACTGAAATGCCACAGTGGACTGTGGAACGAGTGGCAGTAATGGATTTTAAAGAGCTAAACTGGTCAACTGATGTGAAACATTGCACATGGCAAACTTGTTAACTTTTGTGGTCTGAGCCGACTGTGGAGAGCCAACTTTATGACTGGTCAGTTCATTTATTCTGTTCTTGTTCAGACAATAGATGTCTGATGGCAAGCCTCCTGTCCATCATTCCTCCACCCCACACAACACTGTGCGGGCTCATGCAGGTGCTTAAACTAGCCAGTTTCTGTTGTGTCTGACTGAGCTCCTTTTTAATCACGTTAAATAAAGAGTACAGAGAAACTCTCAATATTACTCCCACATTTTCACTACTCTTTGTCACACACAAACATCCTTTCCAATTCCATGCATTCATTTAAAAGCAGTAAACTCAACACACAAGTGATGCTTTAAAATCTAGAGCATCAGTGTTTAGCTCTCTCTCAACTCTGAGCAGGATACTGTACGTGTGAAGATGGAACAGGAGTTCAGACTTGTGCAGGAAACCACTGCTGAGAAAGAGATGGCTCTGCGGAGAGAACTGGAGGAGCTGAAAACTCAGCTCAGCCTTCAGCTTTCTCTTAACCTTGAGCTCTCCACTAAACTCAAGGCTGAGAGAGAAGAAAACCAGTCTGCCAAGCAAAACACCACTGAGGAAAAGCAGGAAGAAAAGGATGACCTCGCTGATGTGCACAAGGAGGAGGAGTCCCGTCCTGAACCTGAACCAATAGAGTCCAAGGTGCCAGAGGAAAATAGCTCTGAGACAAAAAAGAAAGCTTCAATCTGGAAAAGAACTCGCCACTTTTTATGCTTGAGAAAACCAAAGAAGTACAAGAAGTCGAAGAAGCCAGCATCCACCAACAGCAGCTAAGCTGCCCTTCCCCCCCTCACCCACAGAAATGAAATAAATATTTTCACAGCAGACACTGGAAAAATTGACATGGCAAGAAAGGCGCACGTGTTCAGTAGATGTTCATATGTGCTTTTCCAAAATTTTCTGCTGTGAAAAATGTTTGTTTAATGACATGATAGATAACCCAGCCGGTCGAGGCAGATGGCCGCCTACCCAGAGCCTGGTTCTGCTAAGGTTTCTTCCTGTTACAGGGAGTTTTTCCTTGCCACTGTCGCCAAGTGCTTTCTCTGAGGGGAATGTTGGGTCTGACTTGATTAATTAAAAAAAGGAGAAAATCAAGTCAGGTCATGTCATGGGGTGAGGTGGGATGGGGTGGGGGGGTGGTTTGTTTAAAATATCAAACAAAAAAAAAAATCTAAAAAAAAATGGCGGCATGGTGATGCAGTGGTTAGCACTGTCGTCTCACAGAAAGAGGATTCTAGGTTCGAACCCCGGTCTGGGCTCTTCTGTGTGGAGTTAGTATGTTCTCCCTGTGCTTGCGTGGGTTCTCTCCGGGTACTCCGGCTTCCTCCCACAATCCCAAAAACATGCACATTAGGTTAATTGACTACTCTAAATTGCCCCTTAAAAACAAAAAAACACTAAAAAATAATTTGTTTTGTTGAGTACTAACTTGTAATTGTAGAGTCAAGTTTTTAAAGAAATTGTTCACAAATATTGGACCTTGTTTCTCTTAAACAGAAGTACAGTTTTTCTTACTTTAAATGCTTTATCATTCATTTCACATCATCAGTTTACATTTATATGATTTCCTGTGACGTTTTAACGTCTTGGTTAATATAAAAGAAAAACCAAACAAATTCTAAAAAACACTAGAATAAAATTATTTTAAACCAATGGGATGTTTGACCACTGGATAAGAGTGATGGATTAGTAATAATCACAACTAGTAAGTAAGAAACCGGTTGGAATAAACACAGTGATAATGATTATAAACTACACAGCTGATGAGAATGTAGGATTGTTCAGTGTGATCAGATCACAAATAGTGGTTATTGTAAAAACAAGTGTTTGAAAAGAAAACTGTTAAAGGAAAAAAACAGGACAAAACTTCACTGAATGTGAATGAAGGGTTGGAATATAATTATAATATATTTCAAGGTGTTAGAGTTTTCTGATCACAAAAACTGTATCAAGTGGTAGTTACTGAATAAATAAATGAACAAACAAACAAGCAATCACAATGCTGAAATTGTTAGAGGAACCCAAGTGTTTTGCACAAAAGGTCTGTTGACAACAAGCAATTCAAATGTGTTTGTTACTGAAAGAGATCAGCCTCTCCTCCTCTCCCTGACAGATATGATAAAGAGGAAATGGGGAAATAAACGAACATCTAATGAATGAAGACAGTTATTTTTTATTTCATTTAAAAAAAAAAATCAGAGCTGCTTTTTTTTCATACGTGATGAACCACTAAAACAAATATTACCTTACAAATATTATCTTAAATATTATTGGCTGTACTAATTGTATTTGGTATGAAAAAAAAAATAACTGCACAGGTGTTATCAGAGCAGTCTGCCGGGTAACAGCATCTAGTCACTAACAGATTTCCTATAAAAGGGTGTGCCAGCCTGGCGTCCATGAAGGTTACTATAGATGTGTGTTCGCTCAAGGTTTTGTGAACACTGGAACAATTTCCAGGTTAAGCAAAGATTAAACAGGGAATGATCCAATAAGGGAATCAGCATGTACACAACCACAAGGGGAAAAAATTGCTCAGATTCATCTACCAGAATAGTTAAATTTGACTAATTAATATGCTTTATCTTATGATATACTATGTTAATCAGTCAGCAAAAACCTAATGTAACCTTAACAAACTGTCAACCCCAGAATTTAACGGTTAACATTGTAGAGATCAGCTTTTTGAGAGCAAAATGAGACCCAGCAATTTATTAATTTTTTTGGTGGATTGGGGTAATGGAAACAGATGTCAGAAGTCAGCATGCGCACTGACCTAACAGCTGGGAAGCTGATGGTAAGAACTGAGCTTGCTCTTCAGCGAGAAAAACACAATGTTTGGGTATTTCTAATCCACAACAGGGATAAGAACTTACACCAGACAGGTTGAAGTGCTTGCTCCAGGACACCTCAGTGGCAGATGTGGAGGAAGCAGGGAGCTCACCTTTCAGTCCCTCTCAGCTTCCACTGCAAGTTTGCACCATTAGTAAGCATGCAACCTGTTAGCATGTTAAGAAATTCAGCATTTGGTCCCAAGCTCTGCTTCTTATCAGCTTTACTACTATCGGGATACGACTGGACCTGCATGTGTAAATGCACTTCTTGGAGCAGAGGTGAGTGCATGTGCAGGATACCACCTCCTTTTCCAGACAGACCGAAGTGGTCTAAATACAGTTGGTAATGTTAAACAACTCCACATCCACATAAAGCAACTACAGGCTGAAATAAAACAAATCAAACTGCCAACAGGCAGCTTGGATTGTAAAATACATGTCAAAAATGGATACTTGTGGGTGAACAACAAGCAAGATGAGATGTTTACAGTCAGTTTTGAAGGACGTAAAGGACACAATCTGCATTTAGGCGAGGGGAAGAGAAATCCAATTTCACTGTGTATACCGCAGTGGCATTTTAATGTCAGGCGTAAATGTACTCCAGCTGAATCATATCCAGAGGCAAACTGGATGTGAGATGAATGTTAAAGGGGCTATAAGTAAAACTGCCTCCTAGCACAGAATCACCGTAATATATCTGCAGGGCTTTGATAAAGGCCTCTGCTGTAATTAACAAGCTTATTTGTCGCTTTTGTGACAATCTGACTCTATTGTTGTGTAACAGTTACAGGTCAGTGTAGCTCAAGGCTACAGGAGAATGTGTGTTACAGTGCAAATGACCACTTTTCGCAGTTCCTGTTTTTGAACCTGACAAGAAAGATCATTTGAGGTCAAAGATTACTTAATGCTCCTTAACTCCAGGTGTAAGGAGAGCCAGCTTCTGTCTACACGTCATTCTGTCAGTCCTCTCTCTGTCTTCGTGTAGTCCCTACCTACAGTTCTCTGCAGTAGCAAGCCACAGGCGGTTGGCCTCTCTCTGTATGAGTCTGATCCCACCGCCTGTGAAGTCAAATGTTGACAGAGAATCACGAACCACATCAGAATACTAAAAGAAGCCAGAGAGTGCCTTTATGAGAAAGAGAGAATGGGATAAAGAGAGCAGAGCCCTTGTGTGTGTGTGTGTGTGTGTGTGTGTGTGTGTGTAGCTGTGTGTGTCTGTGTGTATTTGTGTGTTCCTGTCCTCATATTCCTGCACAGTAAAAATTACAAGATTGGCAAGGGCTTGTATTTTGTCGCAAGAATTATCACCCTTACTTCAGGGTATTTTTGTGAAACTATATTGCTGCTCATTCTCTTTTTCACTGGTTTCACTCCAAATGTCCTCTTTCACCGGATAACCATAAAGTCTCCACACACAAAAAACTTGGAAACCATTTCTCTTTTTTCACATCATGCTGGGAATCTGCAGTAGTGTAAGACTGAAACTTCTTAAAATGAGGTTGATAAGCTGTGATAGTGAATAAAATCTCTTGCCAACCTCGTCATTTTTTGCAGTGTGCGCCTATTATTCTTTTGTGCCCGGCAGTGTGAGAGTATGTGCTTGTGTGAAGAAAGAGAATAGGGGAGTACAGGAGATAGAGATGAAAGGCCAGTGTTGACTATAGCGGCTGGCTTGCATGGCTCTGTGGTTTCTGAAGGGTGTCTTGGCCTCTCATGCAAATGAACTTGCATCTTATCAGCTCTCCATGACACCCAAGTCCAAATAATGAATACTTGGCCGCAGTGGTCGGGTGTGCTTGATTTGGTTTGTCAAACACACTGATATCTCTGGAATAAAAAGCACTAAGCCTTAGCTGCAATGAGAGTGAGGTTTAATGAAGTGCGTGTAACTCGACTGAAGAGATTTAATCTTTGGCCATAAAGATACAACATATATGAACTTCAGTAGTATCACAGCGTTTCACCTTCCAGTGTGGTTTAAATTTAATGAACCACTAAGTGAGAGCTGCAATATGATCATGTGAATAACAACAGCACAACACTAGGCCCCCTGTATGTACTGTATATCCATGTTATTCCACCTGTGAATCTGATAATGGTGAGGAGCTAATTATGCACACATACACATCTGCTCTGCTGTAATTGCTACGTTCATACTTATGGCTCTTTCATTAGTTGTTTATCTTAAAAATGTAAAAAATGGCTTTGAAAATACAGTTGTCAACATAATAGCTTGCAGTTAAATTATGTATTGTTCTGACTCTGGTGTATAGGGTAATTAACAGCGCATTTACATAAAAAAAAATGTTTCTCTTCTATAACAGGAACATGAGGACCTAGTTTTCTGTAAACTACAGCAATCAGCATGTTTTTGCAGCATTAAACACAATGTAGTTGTCCCTGGATACATTAAATCTGAGAGAACCAGATTTGCACCTTGAAAAAAAAGTTATAAAACTGAAAATGAAAACCTTATTCATCTTAATTCTCAAATCAAGGTTTTAATCAAGTCCAACAGCAGTGGCCACAGACTTCATGGGACAGGGGCAGAGAGGATTAAGGTTCCTTTTAGCCACAAGGCCACACCACCCAAAAACAGATAAACAAAAAGTGAACCATATCCAGTATCAATATGAATGGACCTCCATGAAATGTCCTCCTTTGTTGGTGCTTCGTGTGTGTGTCTTCCTGTTGCAGTCATCCCTTATCCTCATGGCAATCACTTAACCTTAACCTTATCTTGAGAGCACATTGATTTTCTTGCCGGCGTTATTGCTATTAAACCACCAACCTGAGGACACTAAGTCAATGTCAGGGTCATTGTTGGTGTAAGAGGATGTTGTGCATTTCTCCCACAAGCGCCTCTGTTCCTGTGACATTATCCAAATTCACGAGTTTGTTTACCAACAGAAAAAGCGTGGGTTTGAAAATGACTGAGTCATTGCTCTGCCCTGCTGATGAAGTGAGCAGATTGGAAATGGGAAGGTTAATGAGATTTTCACAAAGTGTCCATCTAGTGGTTTGAACTCAGATTAAACTGACACACTCTGATTAAAATTAATTGACCCGTGAAATGAGTGTGTCCCTCAACAGTTATGGATTGATGGATATCGCAGAGGGGGTTGAGAAGGAAGAAGACAGCGATGGGAAAAAAATATGAAAATTAACTTAGTTTGGATGGAGTTAAGGACAGATATGTTGAGAGACAGCTCATAGGTCTTATTAAAGATTAAACAGGAGAGTATTCTGGCATAAGGTACTGTGCATGATCTACTATGATTCTTATCATTTGACTTTATCTTTGAGCATTTTTTTTGTCTGTGGGAAGCTTTTATCTTAAACTTGCTCTAGACAATACTTTAAGTAACAAGACTAGGAGTGAGAGCCATGTTATTGGCTCTGAAAGGGTAATTAGGCACTGCAGTGCTTTGAGCTAAATGTTAAGATCAGCGTGCTAAATTGCTCACGGTGACAATGCTAACATGCTGATGTTAAGCAGGTTTCATGTTTGGCATGTTCACCATCTCAGTGTGTCAGCATACTAACCTTTTGCATATTAGCTCTAAGAAATCTGAGGCTGAAGGCAAAGTCATTAGTTTTGCAGGTATTTGGTCATAAAGCTATTGGACAATGGTGCTGCATGAAAAATCTGGTTTTCACCAAAGTCTGTGGGCCTCCTCCTCTGGGGACCATGAATGTCTGTACAAAATTCCCAATTCAGTTTGGACCAAAACAGTTCACTGCCTGACTAGCTGACACTGCCATCCACAGAGCCAGTGTAAATCATCCGTGTAAATCACAACACACAGGAGTGCTCCATTCCTCTGCTGCTGTATTTGATTTGGCACCAAGTAAAACTCTGGGGCTGAGTATGGGCAGTGTGGAGAAATATTCACTGCAGTGCAATTGATACTGGACAGGAGTGAGTAAGGGGACAGTGGGACAAAATATTTATAAGAACACAAGAAAATTGTGGTTGTGTTGCATTTAGGCCCTTGAGGCCACAGTGAAATAAAAGAGATTTCTCCCTGATTCCTGATTATTGAAAGCCAGAGTAAAGTACAAGATGAAAAATAAGCCTTTGCTCTTTGATTCTGGGGGACGGACATACAAACTTACAGTAAACATGCAAAGAAATGGGTTCTTCCTGTTCAGCTGAAAATATTCAGGGGTGACCTCGTGATACATCAGTCAATACAAATTCTGTAGTCACCCCTCCTTTCTATGGGTCCTCCCTCTTTCTCTCCATAACTAACTGCTATCAATGGGAACAGGATACACACTGAACAACAGAACTAGCCCAGAAACTCAACAATCATACAACACACAAATTACTGACTCTGAAACTGTGTTGAATAGCAGAGATGTGAAGTTGTAGATATGTTTGTACAGTATGAGCAGAGAAGCAGTGAATTTCTGTCCTGTTCTGTATTTCAGACTCCTGCTGGCATCGTTAGACACATTTTCCCCCTGCATAAGAAATCACAATCATAATAGCAAACACAATCACATCATCATTTTTATCCCGTACAACTACAGTGAAAGTGTAGTTCTCTGTCTTTGTGCCATTAAAGTGGACACACAATATCCATAGAATCACAGTAATGCACATGATACTCCATGGACAACACAACCTCACATTCACTGTAAAGATAAATTTATAGAATTTCATATAAGCGACAAACTATACAACACTGATTGAAAACAGTAACCCCCATATACAGTATGAAATAACTGATGGTACAAGGTTCACAAAACTGTTTTTGTCTTCTGCTTTTCCTGTAACTGATACTTGATAATACAAATCCTTGGCTAATAAAGCATTTTGGACTCCACTCCACATATACATTATTCCTTCAACACTCAGTCTATGTGAGGATAATCTCAATCTCATTACTATAACAGCCCAATGATTTCATCCCTGAGGTGAACCCATTTTCACCCCGCGAATGGCCCCTTTTGTACAAACAGTTGACTGCAGTTCATAGACTACATTGTTGGGATAATTCACTTTCAACTCAAAGTGGAAACTCTAATTGAACAACCATTAAGACAGTAATGAGAAATCCACTTCAGGAATTAACTGAACAGAGACACAGTTGAGTATTTGTTCTGTGAAGGGGAAACAGTTTGTCATATTGCTGATGAAAATGTTCATCACAAAGCCCTTAATTACTAAGTCACACAAAAATATTGTCCCCGTAAAGACACAAGGCCAGATAGCAAGACTAAAGACGCTACAAACCTTGCTGGGAGCAGGGATATAAAAATCAATGTTCCTTGCATTTGGCAAGGCCATGCCTCACAAACATAACAAGGATGCTGATGGTAGTGGCGACAGTCCAATGAGTGGGGATTATAGCCACAAGGCCATAACTGGGGTGTGGTTGGTGGATGGCACTGAGAGAATGTCATGCTTGGGGATACTTTATTGTGTGCTTTATAAAAAGATGTACTGCTTTACTGGTAAAGGGTCAGACAGGTTGACAGAGCAAAGATGTAACTAAATGGCCCCACACAACCTGGGCTTTCTTTTGGACTGTTCATGTTCTAAATGTTCTGCAAAGTCTGCTTTTACTTCTTTGTATTATGGCACCGTTTTCACATCCACATCCAGGATATAATTAATTGTATATTCATCAAAAATAATGTGTAGAGACTGGAAATTTGAAAACGGTACAGTTTCACCCCTCAGTTCTTGCCTTGTGATGACTAATTATTAGGCATAATTTTTCACAGGCTGTAGTTGCTATGTATGATCTCTTAAAACAGATGTCTGTTGCTGCTGGAATTGATGACACCACTGGGAGCAGCGTGTGATATACTCTATGGCAGACCTGGGCAAACTACAGCCCGCGGGCCACACCCGGCCCTTTGTACATCCCTGTCCAGCCCACATGAGGCCAATCATGCTGTGCATGCAGTACAACTGTGTTGCTTTAACTTTGAAAAGCCAGAAGCGCAGCGTTTTACGTATAAATGCACGCGGCCCGCGGGCTGTAGTTTGCCCAGGTCTGCTCTATGGCAATCAGGGAGTCTCATGCAAGGATTGAACGCCTATCCAGGTCAGTATGCAGCGGAAAATATAAGAAATCCATCTATGCATTTTCTATACCGCTTGATCCGTCAGGGTCGCAGGGGAGCTGGAGCCTATCCCAGCTGACTATCGGCAAGAGGGGGGGGGGTACACCCTCGACTGGTCGCAGGGCTGACACACAAGGACAGACAACCATACACACTCACACCTAGGGGCAATGTAGAGTAGCCATTTAATCTAATGTGCATGTAGAAGGAAGCCAGAGTACCCGGAGAAAACCCACAGAAGCACAGGGAGAACATGCAAACATTAGCACAGAAGAGCCCAGCCCGGGGTTCAAACCTGGAACCATCTTGTTGTGAGGCGACAGTGCTAACCACTGCATGCATGCACTATCATGCACTATATTTTATTAAAAATATTTTAACACATTTGCACAATGGGAAGATATTTTTCATCTTCTGTCCAGACACTTGCACATTTACAGTTCTGTAAAACCTACAAAGCTCAATATCAGAACCGAACCCTTACCTGCAGCCGTCTTTATGAAAACTCTAAACCCAACCCAGCCTGACATGCTAATAAAAGACTCGTGACCTGACCACCAGACTAATCAAATATGCTCTGAGCTACTGCTATGTAGTATAAACAAAAACTAAAGGGACACGGAACAAGGAACTAAATAAAAACAAGACTAGGTCAAAACCTAGTACATGGCTGGGCCATGTATGGTCAATATGAGAAACTGAGGACATAGTTGAAAGGTACCGTGGAACCACTGGAACTCTACTTTCAATGGAAAGTAGCTAAAAGCTGCTTGAAAAGTTGCAAAGTGTTGTGAGATGACGTAATACGCTAATTAGCACATTCATGATGTCACCGCATCGTGTTTGCATCCTGTCAGCAGGTGTCAGAAGTTTTTTTAAAAAATCACTGGATTTGTCACTAGGTGCTTTTGTGAAAAAAAAAAAAAGGAAAGTCAGTAAAGGGGTTGAAAACTCTGCCCGGATAACTCAACAGAAACTGTTTGTGTCAGTTCATTTGGAAAGAGCAGCAGCCAATGGGGAAACCCCAACACTTGGCCAGCCGACCAGTGGTGTAACTTCATCACTCAATCAACCAGTCAGCTGGTCAGCAACACACATGCCCATTTACAGGGCTGAACAAAAAAAAAAAAAAAAAAAAACCTGCAACTCTCCAAAACTGTGCATAATGTTACACAGAGCTGACACAGTGTCGATACTTTCATTAATTATTTTAGCCTTCTGACACACAGCACCTCACCAGCTGCCTGTCAAACCTTTTTTGTTGTTGCTCTTTACCCTTTAATATTTAAACATGGTCCTTGGTGTTAATTAGGGTTCCAACACCCCCAAGATCCCCAGTGCTTTGGAAGTGAATAATAAAAATAGAACTAATAAACCTTTAAGAAATGTGCAGCGTTGTTTAATTAAAAATAACCTTAACTAATTTCTGAAGACACATCCCTAATGTGGAAAAGCTTTCCCAAACTGCCACTGAAAGAAAACACTGCTTGTTTAGGTGAAGGAGACAGAGAAAAAAAGTATCACCACATGAAAGTGCCGAAATGTTCGAGGTGACATTAACACGTCTTTAACCACTTTAACCATTTTCCTCTCCTGCTCAAAGCACCTTGAATTCTCCTTCAAACACAGCTACACCACAGGGACAATAATTCAGGAACAGTCAGAATATAGGCTGCATGTACACTTGTACACAGTCGGTTATCCAGCACTGTGCCACCATTACCCACCATGTAACTTGTTGATATGCAGATCACCTCCCTTCTTTTGCTCAGCAGTGACTCCGCAGAAAGGGAAACTGTTAGAATCATTTTAATAAAGTTATCCTTTATTTGCTTTATTCTTGTTATGTTATAGTTTATTACTTAATGTTTCATATTATTTGTTGAAGCTTAATGCTTGTGA
>JBBMJY010000012.1:4824175-4847141 GCA_037833715.1 Toxotes lorentzi | reverse complement strand
AGATAGATAGATAGATAGATAGATAGATAGATAGATAGATAGATAGATAGATAGATAGATAGATAGATAGATATGAGAGAAATAAATCAGTGTCACTAACTCTAGTCTCTCCCACGCCCCTCTGAAAAATCACAACAATACACACCAATTAAAAACTTGGCAGTTGTGGGACTTCGCTCATTACCTTGCAAAGTTTTGGAACAAAATAGAGACCAAATTCATCAAACAAAAGTTTAGAATGTTATTTCTGCCCCGCCAGAGTAATTTATCACGTTTAGGGAAGCTGTCACGAGTTAAGTGGATTGCCAGTAATTGTGGTTGGCCCACCTCTAAGCAGAAACGACTAAACCAGCTCATCAGGGACAGACTTGTGAAATGGAGGGTAGCGATCTCTTTATCCCTGGGCAGAGAATTGAAGGTGGCAATCTCTCTTTCTCTTAACTTGTCTGTCGTTTCGGTGCATTGTTTTTCTTTATTCTCTGACTTCTTACTGTGCCTTCTAGCTCTGTGCCTTGGATTTAAAACAGATGCATTGCTGTGAATTTGTTTGTTTTAACCACAGCAATAAGAGCTGCTGTTCATAATGCTGCAGCAATTACATTATTTCCTTTTCATGCTGCTTTGGATTCATAATCTCTATATATTTTACATCAGAGGAAAGTATCATTACAACTAATTTCACTGCAATAAGCAAATCAGCAAATTCTCCAAATGGATTTGTTTCACTTACAGCACTTTAAATAAGTGGTGTTCTGTGGAAACGAGTAGCAGAAATTTGATTTCTGCCATTTTTCTGAAGTCTCACAGCTCTTTGTTGTCTGTGTGTTCGTACAGACTCAGGATGTTACTTTGATGAAAATTATTGTGTGTGAAAAGATCCACATGCCAGGCCCAGGTTCTCAGAGAGGCAACTGCAGTGCTGGATTTGTGCTGTGATGAGGAGCACCTGAGTGCCTATGTTTTAAACATACAGAGATACAGAGCTTTTCTCAGGTGTGCTGCGGTGATTGTTAACCCAATTCTCAACTCAATGAAGCAGCAGCAGCATCAGTATTAAAGGTTATACAGAGGATACCCTCATTACTCTTTGCACGTTCTATACTTCTCATTAACCTCAGTTCTTGAACACAACATTACAGAAGGAAATAAATGATGGCAGTGTGAAAAAGGGCTTTAAAATTACATTTGAGGAGTCAACAGAAAATATAACTGAACAGTTAAAAGAGATACAACTAGATGGTACTGTGAAAGACTGTCATGGTGCTCAGTGTCATTGAGCACTCTTTCTCTGAGACCTGGAAAAACTGCAAAGATTGTCCCCACACACACACACACACACATACACACATATTTACACAAACCTCACCCCCGGACCACACCAGGTCATTTCCTGCCAGGGGTCCACAACAATTTCTCAGAGCCAACTGATTTCTAAGAGAGATGGATGAACCTTAGTCTTATCATTCGAACAGATGTCCCACAGAGAACTATGGGTAATTACACTGGGCCCACAACTCCCATCATTCCTGTCACACCCTGTGTGTGTACATGAAAAAGTGAGGATGAGGGAGAGAGAAAAACTTGGAAGACTCTTTTGTTACAACAGATCTATCCAAATAATCATCTTAGCGTGATTTAATCGTATTAGCTAAAAATTCTATTTTGTATTTTGTAAGCTGCTCAAGCAACTCAGTCTCTGATAATCAGCTGTGATGATAAAACAAAATTTAGATTAAAAGGGAAGAAAAAGCTTAGAGAGAAAATGTTTGGGGTGAAACTGAGTTATCAGTAGATTTCCATAATCAGGTTCTTGGTTTTGAAGCATGTCTATGTCCTGTATCTGGTGTTTATCAATGCGGCCACAGCTACTACATCCTATTCTGATGTTGAGATCTGTACAAGAGCACTGTTGCGGTCTCACCTTCCAACCAAAGTCAAAGACTCCAGCGGCCAGTGGGTGTTACATTCAGTGGTAAACCAAAATGCAGGAGATGTGATGTGGCCAGATTTCTTCTTCTCAAAAAGGTGAAAAGTGTTGTCCGAGCTCTGCAGGTAATCAAAATATCCTTCTTTTAATCTGTTTGTTGTTGAGGCTGATTTTTTTTCTGGCTGTAAAGTCGCAGCATATAGCAGAGTACACACATTTGCCTTTGAGAACTGTTCGTGCCAAATTTCATATTTGAATGGCTTGAAAAGTAACAGTGTACACTCAATTAATTACTCCATCAGTCAGACTTTTTTTAATAATTAATGTCATAACATTGCAATGAGGCAGGATAAAATAAATAAATTCAGAATAGAAGAATAATAATATATAATAATAGAAATATATATGTGAAATATTAATATAAATAAAAGTGATATGTGAAAAAAGACATTAAACTATTAAAAGAGAGGAGATGTACTGACGAGAGTAAAACCAGAAATGAAAAGGGTAAGGTATTAAAGGGAAAGCAAAAACACATCGGTTTCACCCGGGAAACACACCGTAGTGTCCTGTGTTTGTTGATCCACCCTGACTTTCTCCCAATGTTGTTCTTTATGCTAAGTCACCAACCTTCCTCCTTTGATTCCATCATAATCACTACAGCTGCTGGAGGTCACCTACCAGTAAAACGTAACTATGAGTCATAATAACCAGCTTGCACATTGGCTTGTATTTTACAGGACAGTCTCCCTGACGGTATCCTACATTTCCCATTATGAATCTCAATAGCGTCTTTCATGTGACCCTCTCTGCCTGGAAGAAAACCACGTCTTTACAACTCCTCTCTCCCAGTTTCCATTGTCTGGAAATTAGCGTCTTTCAAAACAGTTTGCAAACCTTGTGTAATGTGGATGCGTCCTGTATCAGTAACAAATGTGGCCACTTCCTCCAAGACTCTGATTAAGATTTGTGATCATTTCAACAGTAGTTGACAAATTTGTCTGTTTTAGGAGGGCTGTGTAAGGCTGCTTTCTGCAAAAGTAGTCTGATTTCTGGTGCCAGTCATCAGGGTGTGGTTTCAGATGCTAAATAAAGGAGCATTCTGTGCAATGTCAAATGCAAACTGCATTTTGAAATTCTGAGAGAACCATCAGGCCAAAACTGAGCCAGTAAAACAAACTGCTGTACGAGGACTAAAAACAGCTGTCAGGAGATCAATCCACTGCCAGGTGGAAAGAGAAAAAATGTTTTGACTCTGTGGTGTCAGGTTGAATTCCAGAGTTTGTTGGTATGTTTTTTGGGGTTTTTTTTTTTTTTTTGGAGCTAGTGCAGGATGGTAATACTTGACTGCAGCTCTCCAAAGTGATTTAATTCCCTGATGTCATTACGTTGGCTTCAAGAGTTGATTTGCTTTGTAATGCTTTGTTCTTGTTCAGAGAGCTGTTTGTTCATTGGTTTCTCTGCAGCCAGGTTTAACAAAAATCTGTGTTTCTTGATGGAGGTTTATGTAAGTTAACAAACGCTAACAAAGTTGTGCCAGTTCCATATCTGAGCAAACTTTGGGAGAGAGAAAAGAAAATTGGCATCAATGACTGTTGACTCGATTTCTGTCGTCAGATCCAGCATCCATTAAGACTTTATACTGCAGTGGTGTCTATGGTTTATATGTGGCAAAATCAGTGATATTCTAAAATAATTCATGCCATAAAATCAGGAGACAGAGAGGTATAACTTGGAAAATGATTATCATTTAGGCTTCACATAAAAATCCCATCGCACTCACTATATAATAAAAATTACCCTCCACTTTAAAAAAGCTGGATACGCAATCACATATATGGCCCTCTCTAGATCACACTGATAAAGAGACAAGGGCTGGCTTTCAGTGGACCCAATATAGTTTGATTTACCTGCAGTCGTTTTAAAAGGGGAGCACAATATTCCCCTTAATGTGAATTGAAAAGCACTGGAGGAGAAAATCATTTCATCACTCTATCTGTGATGGTGTCAGCAGAGAGAGCGAGAATTGACTAATGTGTGTGTGTGTGTGTGTGTGTGTGTGTGTGTGTGTGTGTGTGTGTGTGTGTGTGTGTGTGTGGCACAGTCGTTTCAGTGGATCCACAGAGGATAAATGATTACCTCTGTTCAGATGGAGCTTTGAGCTGAAGAGACTGTGCGATGCTGTGATTTTGAAGGCCCAGTGTGAATCCTATCGACCACAGTGCATCACCACCCACTCTGCCTGCATTCATAAAGACCTGCTAGCTATACACCGAGCATGTGGTGTCACAGCAACGCCTTCTTGCTGTGTAAAAGCCTTATGCACAATTCATGTTTTCGGGGCTTCGAAACCTCCTTTGCATTTGTCTTCATTTGCATCCCTCCTGTCAGAGGGCTGGATTTGAAGGAAAATTTCCATATTTTTACAGACCTTAATAATTCCAATGGGTGCAGAAGAATTGCTACTACAGAGTTCAACAGTTCGGCAAACCTCCAATTTTACCTCCTCACGTGTAGAGGAGACAAAGGCGAGCAGTAAAATTATTACCAAATATGCTCATTTTGAACATGGTAACAATTTTGAAGGCTAAAGCCGTGGTCCAACTTTGAAATACTTGCTATAGTTTTCCTTTGTAATGAAACAGAGATTTCTGGGGTTTGATCATCTGCTGCATCCCAATATTTCATTAAGTAACCCTGTTAGCAACATTTTACCATCAGAAGTAATGGAGAGTAAGGACCTAGATTGTGAAAAAAGTAACAAATGCAAGTACATGCAAGATATTTTAACAGGAGTTACAGAAGGCAGTGATACGTTTTGCTCTCTGTGTGTGTCTATGTCATTTTTACGTGGGTGGACTTGTTCAATACAGATGTAATTTCTAGTGCTGCTTTGCTGCCATGCCATACTCAACCTGCCTGTCTGACTGTCTTCCTGTCAAAAACAAGCCCATAGGTCCTCCTCACAGCTTATTACAACCCTCAGTTATATTTTACGTCTGGGCCACTATGCCTGCGTCACATGTGCTTGAAGGTTTTTATTTTGACGCACATATTAATGGGTTTGAGCAGCCACACAGCCTGTGTGAGACATACAGCTTCAGCCTCACTGCTGTGACGCATCATCTACAGTTTCAGTGTCTTGCCTATTTTTCACATGACACATTTTGTTCTCAGCAAAAATGAACATGGAGAAGATCTGTTAATAGTTTTATTTAAATGTTGCTGGTATGATGGCAATATCACTGTCAACTCCACTGACACACACAACACACTTTTAGCCAGGTGTATCTAGTAAACCTGCATCTGAGTGTTTGGAAAACATAGTTTCAAAGCTTCAAATTTTTTTGTGTGTGTTGAAGGAAATTTACATCTAAATAAAATCCCTTAAAAAATATACTTTTTTCACAGTACTTTTCCAGAGTCCAGCCCTTGAATGTATGAAACACACCTGCCGTCAGAGAAATAGCAGAAATATCTGTAAATCTTTTCCACAGATGCAGAAGAAGCATGCTTATAGTCCATATCTTTAGTCCACACTCTCATCCTTTCACAAAAGTGCCTCGGGGGACGATCACTTCAAAAGGGCAGTGACCAAACAAGATGCTCGATGTTTCTCTCTACTGATGTTACTATAGCAACCCAGTCCTCTGCAGGGTGTGTGCATCTCTGTGTCTATGTAGTAGTGTGTGTATATATTTCCTATGTTGGTCTGCATGGGTTCATACAGCACTGTATTGGCACCTTGCTGTATTTGTGCATTGTGTGCATGTGTATGTGAAAAAGAGTGTGTGTGCCTTCCTGGTGCTATACTGAAGGTGCTGTTTGAATGGACAGCACAAGTGTCAACATTTGGAAGGCACTGCATACTGCTACTCTGACATTAGGAATGGGACAAGTGAGGGATTTATTTGTGTGTGTATGTGTGTGTGTGTAAGCATGACATTTGAGCTGTGTGAAGGCATGGATGTCCTACTGTTGCTGTATTGGTGCTGCTGAATCCTGCACCGTGAGCAAGAAAAAGGGAGGAGACAAGGAGAAAAGTAGTAAGACGGGACATGTACAGGAGAGAAAATGTATTTATAACTGCAGCGTGATAAGGTCCTTTTCCTGTTTGCAGTGACTGTATTGTGCTATGAATGAATGATGAATTACATTAAATGCATATTAATGTAATTAATATATATGTAATATATATGTAATATGTAATAATTATATTACATATTATATAATTATATACTGAATAAAAAGTGATTCATAATAACACAGATTTTTTTAACTACATATTTGTAGGTTTGATTTTGTTGATGATCAACATCACATTACTTTATTTTTTGCTTTAGTAACAGGTGCACAGACAAACTAAAACTAAAACAAGGATACTGACATTTTTATATTTATTTTTAAAAATCATATTCCCATATGTGAAATCTGCAACTTTCAACAGACACATCTAACTACAAAGTACAGCAGTAAATTTTTGGACATTCTCCCCCTGATTCGACTGCTGAAAAAGGAGGGAAAAAAGGAATTAACTTTACTAAATTGGCAGAATCAAGAATTTGTAGAAGCCCAAGATTATATACAAAGTTTTTTCTTCTTTTTAACACTGACCTTTTGCCTATTAGCATTCAGACACCATCAAAACAGTTTCCCTCTGGGGTGAAGTGAAATAAAATTACTGAGTTCAAACACATCTCTAACAAGAGCAAACCACTGAATATTAATCAGTAACCGATGGTGTCTTGCAGTCTATTGTGGAACCAAAGTGAAAACAGCTACTGCACAGTAAAGAAACAGACCAACCTATTCAAAATTCAACTGTGTGCTGAAGAAAGATGGTTTAAATATGCTAAGACTGTCTGAATATAAGGATAAGGGTAATTTTACTAAATCTTAAGCACAGTTAATACAAATCACTGTTTGTCTGTTGGTGTTACAGCCTCCACCAACCACAAGAATCACTGGACATCTTTATGGTTCAAATGCTCTGTCTAATTGATTTGTTTATTGGTTTTAAATATCTTAAATACAGTCAATGCCTGAGTTCCCTTGCCATACAAAGATGTGTCCAATGAAAACTGGGAGCTGTTGTAGCGAGGGTGACGCAGACAGACAGAGCATGTTGGAAGACAGAGACCAGCGAGGTGACATTTTTGTATCTTTGAGAATTATCTCTGCTGTGATTGCTTTCTCACTTGTGCATGTAAAACATGCTTTTTCATGCTAGTATTGGCATATAAAGTCATTCATCATTGTCCATGTACCATCTCACAGTCTGCAGCACATATTACATTTTAAAATAAGCATGTGGTGAAGATAGATGCACATAATGTTCTGATGGTCACAATTTCCTCCCGTGTGTGTGTGTGTCAAGATGGGTACCCAAGAGTGTATGTGAATGTATGTGTGTTTGCAGTGTGTCTATTTGCTTGTAGTATATTGTGATGGGTTGACTCTATTCTGGTCGGTGCTGAAGGCCCAGTTATTATCTATAACGTGTAGCTGCAAAATTAACAGGCTAATCATGTGTCTCTGTGGCTTTCACATCACTGCATCATTTCTGATGAGCTAAGAGCTAGCTAAAATGTGCTTATAAATATCTTTAATAATAAAAAAAAAGATTCAAATATCATCAAAGCTTTTCATCAGATAAAATTTCTGTTTAACAGAAGTTGGTGCTCTATGTTTGGCTTTGAAAGGTGTTTGATCCAGTTTACATTAAAGATTGCCTCTAACATGGGTTTTAAGACATGTAAAAATACTTTTTGAAAAATACTTTCTTTTTTTCCCCACAGAAACCTTCAACTATTTAGAAAGAAAAATAATAATAATTAGAAAAAAAAATGTCATCGATTCCTTTTCTCTCATTGAAAAATCCAAAATCTATGAATATGCAAACATTGTTCATTTCAAAAGTTGCACTGCTGGACACCGGCTGTCTTGTCCTTCACTGCAAAGGCCATTTTCAGAGTATGTGCACTGGAGGTTTCACGTTTACACATCACACATGTAAGTTCCATGGTCAACTATGACCAGGTTTCCAAACCAGTTGTGTGTGACTGTTTGACTTTTAAATGTACAAAAAGTTAATTCTTTCTAATTAAAAACAAAAGACAGATTTCCAAGCAATAAACGCAGTTACTTTTGCTTTGGCTGCTAAATCCTACTTCTTTTAAAAAGGTCGGTACAAGCACTTTCCAGATGTGCAGCCTGAGAGATGTGATCATGTGTACCAAACCACATGGTGTTAACAAAGGTTAAGACACCGACCACATGGTCAAGCTTCCATAGTAGCTCAACTCTATAGGTCAGAGACACAGTCTAAATTTATTTTGCCTTTCTTTTGTGTGTGTGTGTTTGTGTGTGTGTGTGTGTGTGTGTGTGTGTGTGTGTGTGTGTGTGTGTGTGTGTAGAGCCATGCCCTTTGCAGTCTGCTTACGTCTGCCTTGGACATGCATCTCCCACACAGAGCAGCAGAGCGGTGACTCAGCCATTCCCCTGGAACAGGCTTCCTGTACAGTCACCATCTTTCCAGCATTTGAAAGCATATTGTGCCTGTCTAGACTCCAGGCTCAAGGACTCATCTCAGAATTACATGAACATTTTGGCATGTAAGCTCTTCCATATCTTACGTGGTATTTTGCAAACTTGGAACTGCTCAATATTTCTCTGATTTTTCTTTCTGTCCCTAATTACACTTCTCTTTCATTACTACAATGATCACATAAAAACAGTGCTGTTGTTTGATAGCCTGTGTTGTATTGTCATGCATGTTGTATCATAAGGCTTTTGTAGCAGTTTCTCAGCTCCATAAATAGAAGCAGATCACGGCAGGCACAGTAAATCAGGCAGGAAGAGACTTCTGACAGAGATGGTGAGAGCAGTGGGGTAGATTTTTGCTATTTTCGGGAGATGGAGACAAATTACCAAGGGCTTTCCAATGGCTAACTGTTTTTGTGAGAGAAAGAATTGTTGGATAAATATATCCTCAGTTATTGAGGATATATTTAGTAGTTTCCACCAGGGGGAATAATTGGCAAATGACTGTTTTTTTTTACTGTGTTTCCTTTGTGATTTTCTCTTCATGACAACGTGACAATGCCAAAATTAGTCACTATTTTTGTTATTGTAGAGAAACAGCTGTTTAATCAGCTTATGTTCAGTCTGTGGTGATCACCATTTACTGATGGTCCTTATTCCATTGACACTGAAAATAACCATAATAACCAGAAATGACCATAAATACATAAATACTTACCATGTTTAACCAGTCTCACCCAATGACTTTGTTTTCATTTATTCTATTGTATATGAGACATGTTCATACACACACCCACATGCATACAGTATATGCCATCTTCTCCTTCATCCATCATAATACTTCTCAGACAAGCCCTATACCTCTGTGTGTGAGCCGAGGTGGTAAATGATGACATTATGTTTCAGCCCACATGATAAATGAGTCGATGCAGCAGCACAAAGCTGCAGTCAAAAGAGCCAAGTAAAGTCAGCTCAAAAACAACAAACATAGCAAAGGGATTATTTCATTGATGATAAAAAAAACAAAAAACAAAAACACACAGACATAAAGAAGAGGATACAAGTAAATTAACAAAAGTATAGACTAAATTAATAATCTTGATAAAATCATAACACGAAGAGCATTGCACAAGCAACAAATAAAATACAAATAAATAAAAGCATGGTGGAGTGTGATCGGGCATATCTTTATGATGACTAAAGGCTAGAGAAAAGAGATGAGTCTTGGGATGGACTTTAAAGACATCAAAGGATGGGGAAGATCTGATTCTTAATGGCAAACTATTCCACAGTTTAGGGCCAACGACAGAAAATGCTCAGTCACTTTTGGATTTTAACCGGCTGCATGGACTTTAAGTTCAATGACAGGGGCATGAGGGCATTGATTCTGGTGGAGGAGTTGTCTGCAGGGAGTTTAGGACCTCAGTTTTATCCTGGTTTAGCTGAAGAAAGCTTTTTGCCATCCAGGATTTTACACCTTCAGTTCAGTTTAGAAGAGAGTTCACGCTGCATGGATCATAAGGTTTCAGCGGGAGGTACAGTTGGGTGCTGGCAGAAAAACAATGTCAGGAGATATGACATTTTTTGAAAACAGATCCCAAAGGAAGCATATTTAGATCAAATAAAATGGGGCCTAATATGTAGTTTTGTGGCACTCTACAGGAGTATCTGTTATATCCTGAACTTTTGCACCCATGAATCAACAAGTTTCAACTTTCATTCAAGTGTAGCAAAGATATTAACAGAATTTTAAAAGAAATTGCTGATTAATACATGTTTTCATCCACTACTGTAATGTGAATATGAGGAGTCGGGTGTATCAAGATAAACAGCTGGTGGGACTAATTCTCCAGCTGGGTGCACAAACCACTGCAGAAGAAGAGGCTGCAATTAGACAACGTTATTAAAAGAGCAACAGTTAAACCTCAAAATGAGGAAATCGATGCAGTAAACGTAATTCAAATTTGACGATTATGTTTTTCATATATTAATTTGAAAAATGTTACCGTCTCCTCAACAGTCCACACACATCTGATGTTTGCATCTGCTGCCATTTTTCAGCAGACATTTAAATTGTATATGTCACAATTTATTTGCTAATCCTGTTTCCGTTGCACTCGGTAGCATTTTGCTTTTATCGATTTGCTTGTAAGTGGCGGACCAACTATCTGAAGCACACTCTCACCCCCATAGCCACACAGCTAGCATAGTTCAAAATCTAAATAGGATCAAAGTTATTGTCCAAGATGCTATAACTTTACCCATGGCATTTGATAGTTTTAAAATTTCCTGATTTATTAATCTCAGTTGTTGGGAAGTTGTACACTCTGTGTGACACATCCCAGTTTGAGCTGGTTTTGGACTTAAACATCAGTCACATTCAGAAAATCAGTCTAATTTCTTTTCAGTTCATCCTCTCAGAATATCTGTCGGCAGCCATTGTCATTATGCAAAGACTTTACATACCGCAATATATTGTGAGCCAGTCACTGTAGTTCTTCAACACACTTTGCAGCTCAGTCCACAGATGCAGGGTGTTACATGGAAAGTGACCTTTTGCTGAAAGGGGCCAAAAGTAAGGCACGGCATGTCCACAGGGATAAAAGCTGCGGTTTCCACCCATCACTAGAACTGTACCATGGACTCTGTTGATCTGTACGAGTTTGTTGAATAAAAAACTTGGAGGTAAACATTTCAACCGTAAGTATATACTGAATTGTTTCTCCCTTTGTCCCCTTCTTTCACATAAAGTGCGATTACACAAGGAGCCTTCACAACAACAACAACATCAATGTAACCATTTCCCTGTGCTCATAACCTTTCTTTGACTCTGCTCCCAACAGTAAAATGAGGAAAATTTTAAAGCACTGCAGCATTCTTGATGATCAGTTGCACAAAGCTAAAGACAAACATCAAACCCTGAATGAATGAAATGATTTCTTAAGCTAAATTCCAAGTACCTGCCCTGAATTTACATAACCTCAATATAAACCATTCCCCCTGTCCCCTTATCTTATTTTCCCTCTCTTCCTCCTTTGTTTGTAAGTGTATCAACCTTAATTCTCTCTGGTATTGTGACTTTTGGCAGAAAATTAAACTTCATATTTTCTCTCTCTCTTCCTCTTTGTCTCTCTCTCTCTTTTTCCACCCTCTTGCTGGTATCGAAATGCGTGCAGCGTGAAATTAAAGCCAGTGCATTTCTGACTCTGAAATAAATTTGCCCCTCTGATGAGGTTGGAGTTGGTCCAAGGATGAAAACACAATATACACTTATTTGGAATTAGCTTACTATTGTTTGCCATACATGACTCTCTCCTCTGGGACTGTGGCCATCATGTCCAAAAGAGAATTTGGGGGGATTTTTCTGTTCTTGTGCACAATTAGTGTCTTGGAGGATCCTTGTTTTTTTTTCCCCAAATGTCAACCAATTTTATCATGAGGGAAATCTGACCTTGCAACCTGGACATGGGTATAAATGGGTTCTGGTATTGTGAAATGTATGCAGTAGATAAATTAGAGGCAAAAAGAATGTATTATAGAGTAAAGATATCAGAGTGAGTTTTCTCACAGCAAGGAAAGAGGAACCATTCTGCAGGAACCAAAATAGGTCCTCCTTCCTTCTCTCTCTCTGTGTAGCCTTTCGCAGGGACTAGATTTCCAGTCTCCTTCCAGCCTTTGAGTGACCCCATTAGAGCTTCAGTTACTCCACCCTCAGTTGACAAAAGACTCTGCTCACCCACATGTGTTTTGAGTTGTTCTGATTAGTCCTTTTCTCAGGTTGAAGGTGTTAACAGGTGCAGAGGAGTGAAGGAGTCTGTCCACACCCACACAGTCCCGAGGAGAGGTCTAATCAAGTAAAACAAGTGATAACACCTGAGACAGACACGCCATTTGTTCACTTTTCAAGTTGTCAAAAAAAGTTGTTAAATCATGACATGCATAGACATTCAAGTTGCTTTGAGAGATAACATATAAGAGGTCTTATCAGACTAAAACAGTTCATATTTCTTTTGATCATTATACATATATCTCACACTTTTCTCTCTTGCTCTGTTTTTGTATGATTCAGTGTCGAGTAGTTATCCTGCAGACACAGGGAAATATTGACCAACTGCCAGGTTATCATTCAGTGACGTCTTGTTACAAGAAGCCTTCATTGAGGTATCTCCCTGTGGTTGTTTTCATGTAACATGCACCAAAAATGTCTCAGAGAAAAGACTGCAGAGCAACAAATATGCTATCTATACTGGAAAACTTGCTTATCCTACAGCCAAATATGACAGCAACTCAGATCTGAAGCTGATACCAAGTGTCAGGAATAGACCCATCCATGTTGGTATTGAAGGCTACAGAAATTCCTCCTGCACTGCAGGGCTTGCTGAAGCAACATTTGGTGCACACAACAACTGTACTCACTTATACTTGGGGTCTTTCATCTTTTATGTTATCTCCTTTTTCATGTGCTTTTATTCATTGTTTGCTTGATGTATATGACTGTTTCTTGCTTTATCTCACTTGTAATGTCATGAAAAGAGATACAGGAATGCCTTGTGTGAGACAGCAGTATTGTTCACACTCACACAAACATTGTTCTTGTTGGCTTTTACCAGGCCCTCAGTACACAATTCCGTTTTTATTCTCATATAAATGTGGAATAGAAATGACAATAAACCTCCTTGAATCCTTGGATTTTTTTTTTGATTCATTGTTTGAGCAACCTGAAAAAGGTGTATAAAAAATGAGATGTGTTTTCACCCTTTTAACTGGTCAGAAAACATCTCTTCTGTTGTCATAAAGGACACTGCTTACTGAATGCTGTGTGGCTAAACGAATGGCATCAGTATGCCTGCAGAATATTAACATAATTTGATGCTAAGTTCTCCCAGTTGGTTCTAGTAGAACTGAAACAGTAGACTGAAATATTTCTTTTAGCGCCCCAGCTCACACAGGGGAGCAATGAATGCAATTTCAGTACTATCTGCAATAAGTTGTTGTTTGAAAGGTATGAAAGTTGGTCCTAAAGTTCTAATATTAAGTTGTAAGTATTAAATTTCCAGCATTGCTGCCTTGGTAATCGATCAACTTTGATAGTCTAATAGCACCCTTCTAAGGCAGCAGCTCAATGATGATATATCCTGGTTCAAAGATGGCCAAAAATGAGCTGAAAAGGAAATGAAAATGACTCTATCTCATAAAATATTGAATGTTAAAACATACAGTTCAGTTTTCTTTCATATAAGGGCTGCACCGCAAGTGAAAGTGAACAGGGAGCACGTAAAGAATTACAGCCAGTCCTGTTTTATTCATTACTTTGTTCCTTATAGCCCCAGAGGTATCATTATTGTTCAATTGGCAAATGACTGTCTTTCAACTTTTTCCTTCTCCACTCATTCAGAAAAATTACCCATGGATCATCATCCTCAGAAGCTGAGAGCCAAGACCATATTTAAAATTTGAGTTTATTTCCCCTTTAAATTTTGATGATTATAACTCACGCAGCAGCGCTCCAGCACTCCGGTGGTGATTATTCATTCACCGGCCCATTTCTCTCTTGGCTGAGGTTGCTCCCAGTCCAGTCATATTAATCAACTGCTGCTCTAATTGACTGATTAAGTCATGACTCCAGAAGCCAAAATGGCTGACTGACTCATTAAACTATGACACATATTCTGGTTGCAAAATGGCTGACTGAATACATTTCCCTGACTTTATGTGTAGTATATATATTTTGCTTCCTTCAACTTTTATGTTGAGCACATAAGGTATCTTCTGAAGGACCACACATTCACACATTTCGATTTGCAAATCGGGGAACTTTTAAATGAATAATTTGCTGCTCCCACAGACTCATATTATAGAAATACCCTTAACTTATACAGGCTTTTTATAGAAGATTGTGCATTTGTGAAAATTCAAGTGAACCAAAATTCATCACTGGAAACCAAGGGTGAGAGAGTATAAAGAGTAGGAATAAGGTCCTGAAGAAGGTCTCACCTGTCTGAATATCAAGAAGGCAACATACTTCCTTAGTAGTCCAAGTCAGACCTTGATTTGTCCTCACTCATCCTTATCCCAGTATGCAATGCGCAACTGGCTATAAAAGGCATTTAGATCATACTTGGAGAGTACACCTTGAAGGGTTGGGTTAGATCAAGGTTGAAACATTTTTCCTTTACAAACGAAACAGTCCAGAATTAATTTGTGACCAAGACCACTATCTCTAAAGGGTCTTGGTGCAGTTGTTTTGGTCTACACCCACATGTGATTGCGGTGTTCAGATCTGTCCAAAGGAACCATTCCAAACAGGAAAATTAACTAGACTCTTGTTACCCTGGTAGCTTGTTAGCTTGTGGCTATTATTCCTGCTGCCTGCAAACTTTGGAGGGGCTTGCGGTTAGGTTAAGTTATACAACTTTTAGTGCTTTTTTTAGTCCTTTAAATGGAGCAATAATCTTTGAAATTGTTAACAAAACACACTGGAGAGTTTGGAAACCGACCAATTTGTCAGAAATTTGAAAACATTTATAATGAGCTAGCATCTAGCAACTATGACACATAGGCTATGCCACAAGTTCAACATTTAGTCAAAATATGTGGAGCATGGCTAATGCTGACAATAAGTGTAAGGAATGGACGTTCTTAATTATGTTGTAATGATATAATTCTCTGTAATGAGACGTGTTCAGATGAGTTAGCAAGGTCAGGGAGGTTTCATTAGGTTTCACTGGCTGGCACACTTGAAGCTTTTGGATCAAAAGGGAGAAACCTCAATGATAGGCTTTTTTTTAAGTTGGTGACATTGGATGAGGACTGCCAGAAAACAAACAAACTGTATTTTACTATATTTTCCACATTTTGACAATGTCAGTCTGTTGGTCCATACTGAAATATGTCCACAATCATCAGATGGCTAGTAATGAGGTTCAAACATTTCTGGTCACCTGCAAACGCATCTTATGGACTTTGGCAGTCCCCTGACTTTCCCTGTAGCACCACCAGCAGGTAAGAGTTTTCACTTATCCTGTGAAATATCTCAACATCTAGTTGATGAATTGGCACAATATTTTTAAAAGATATTCATGGTTCCCAGATGATGTATACTTACGACTTTAGTGAGTTTTGTCCTGTGAGGTCAAAGAATAACTGTCCCTAAACAAGAAGAAATGCAGTGCTCAATAACACATACTGTGAACCCAAATCATTCAGTTACTAAGTTAAAATTGTGTTTTTCTTGCAGGCATCCAACAACATAAGATTCATTTCAAGTCCAGAACTATAACCATCATACCTGAGGTTTATTTTTTCACAAGTTTTCATTCATTGAACTTCCCGTCTTCTGCTCACTGTATATATAGTATAAAGAAACTTAAATGAGTTATGTTACGAAATGTTTTCATGAGTGTTGGTCCTAGAATGAGAACGAATTGGTCATATGGGTCCCAGGCTGAAAAATAAGGCCTACATTCTAGAGAAAATGTGTTATTGGTGGGCTGCCAAGTGCTGGTGCAAGAACCTGCGGGGGCCTATTCATTTATATTAGGATGCCCCATAGAGTTTGTCTGGGGGAAAATGCAGTGACCGGCGACATCCATCTGCACTGAGCTAATGAGCCAGTGTTGGTTTAGTGAATATTGGTCACATTGGAACACACTACACAACGTTCTTACTCATGTACACATACACACAAAATATGGAAACAGGCCAAAATTATAGTGGCCTTGAAGTGCAAAACAGAAAACTGTAATATTATTGGGTTTCCTGAAATTCTTTGTTTCCTCTGAGATGTCAGGTTTTCAGTGATGTGTTTTCTGAAACGTTTTCCAAATTTTGTATTTTCTGTAATGCTATGTTTTCCTAAGCTTTTATGAAACTTTTTTTTTATGTCAGCAGATTTTCTATAAAGTCCTATTTTTTTGGATGATGTGTTTTCTCTGACATTGTTGGGTTGTTTTCTGAACTATTGCTGCATTTCTAAAACCTGTTCACTGCAATGTGAATTCTAATACATCATGTGAGATGTTTTTGTGAGATGATTTGTTTTCTGAAACATTGTTGTGTTTGCTGAAACGTATTTTATGAAATGTTGTTTCTTAAATATTCAGAAATGTCATGTTTTTTTCTGAAATGTGTTTTGTAGTGTTCTACAAAATGTTTTCTCTATATATTTTCTAATTTCATTATTTGTGTAATGATTTGCACACACACACACACACACACACACACACACACACACACACACACACATTCTTGCGCATGCACACATGAGCATATCCACTTATACACAGTATAAAGAAACAGGCCAAAAAAATAAATGATAGAATAAATAAATAAATCACAGATATAAATACACTGCACACATGAATACATTAATAAATAGAATAAATATGCAGACATTCATGCACATGCACACTACATAGACGCACGGGCACGCATAGTCACACACAAGCACACAACCACATTGTCCCTCAGTGGTAATGAAATCCACACTGATCAATGGTGAAAGACAGGCCAGTCAAAGAGCGGTTCAGCCGCTACAGCAAACAAATAGCCTGACTGACCAGTGCACCTCTGGCAATTGTGGGCTACATCACAGAGCAGCATTAGCCAGCGCTGCTAATGAGCTATTACACCAGTGACCTTCGGGACAAACTCATTACCAGGTGACAATAGACGGCAGACAGAAGCTAGATTCATTATCATAATTATCAGCGCCGCCTTTATTGCAGCTCGCTGGGGGTTGCTGGTCGAGGTGCATCCTTGTGTGTGTGTGTGTGTGTGTGTGTGTGTGTGTGTGTGTGTGTGTGTGAATGAAAGCACAAGACAGAGAGTGTTACAAGCAGTTGTAGACCATTACAATACCATAAAAAATTATCTCCTTGCCAATAGGATAGTTTGGAGCATTCTCTCGTATGTTATCCACTATAATTAGGAGGCCTCTACTTTCAAATAACAGTTGGTCACTGTTTTGTTTTTTTCCAAGTTTCATTTTCACCAGGAAGCTCTAGCTCTAAATCCGGTGAACAGGCCCATTACAAATCCTGTCTTAGTTCGCTCACACTAGTTTGAGGATGGACGGCCACTTCAGGGTTTTGCAGCTGGTCCATCTGTTCAGTAAAATCCATCAAATGTCGATCTATCAATCTGCTCCCTCACTTGTTGACTTGCAGCAGGAAGTTTAAAAAGTTCTGCTTCTTAGGCTGCAAGGCAGGGAGGGGAGTGCATCAGCAGCATGAAGCACATCAAAAATGTAATTCTAATGAAGAAATGATGTGACTAGATGAATTACGCCCCTGGAAGCAACCACTGCTTTTCATATCATTATAATACCTCTTGTTCATCATGAGGCACAAAGGCAGAAAACACTACATGCTTGAGACATATACAGAATCGTCATTCCCCACTTATTTATGGCCTTGGCCTTAGTTGAATACTTGGAAAATATTTCTCGTGTTTTTACAGTTTACAGTTACAGTTTTATCTTATGTTTATGGCCATATGGGATTATGGGTATATATCATTGCTGTTAATAGCAGGTGCACATGTATCTTCCTACCTGCAAAAAAGCTGAATTCAGAGTCAGCAACCTTAATAGATTATTCTTAAATAATTAAAATGAGAAAATTAATTTGTTTTTACTCTTTAAGCATTTTAATATTACTTGATGTGAAGTTATACTGTCTGAAATAAACTGTCTGGTTTTGTATTAGATCCAATAAAGTCTCATTTAGTTCTAACTTCTACCTGATCCTGCCTCGCTCTAATGCAAGTAAACCTGTGTACCTCTTTACAACCATGAAAAGTAAGTGTTTGAACTCGTATGTTATTCCACCACCTCCCATTTACATCTATCAGGGGTAAGAACTGAAAAACGGCAATTAATGCACAGTGAGCATTTCTGTTGAATTTAAATGTTTCAATTTAAATAATGTGTTTCTGCTTGGCGAGAGAAAAAGACAGATAAAGTAAGTAGCCAAAACTTAGACAGCAACACTGCTTGTGTGTAAGTAGTACCCCTCAGTGCCTGTGGCCCGACACAGGTAACTTATCACCACTGCTACCACTGGTCTATAACATCTAAAACAAGCCCATAAATGTCTAGTGGGCAGAAATAATTGTGACAAGCTTCTCTGAAGAACCAAAAACTCAATGCTGCACTGATGCAAAAACCATATGGGTCTATTAAAATGTGTCAAAGGTTAAGGAAAGTCCTGCACAGCCACTGGAAGAGTGTGCAAGGAAACTTGCCGAGCAGGAGAGGACAGAGGATGAAGGGATGGAAGAAGGGAGGGGGGTGAAAAGAGGGAGGATGGAAAGCAAGACAATGAACAGGAAGGAGTGATGAAAAGAGGATATTCAGAGGAGGAAAAGGTGATCAAGATTAAAGAGGGAACAGTTAATGAAGAGCAGATGGATGGGACGGAGGAAAATCAGTGAAGTCAAAAAGGAGGCAGGGAGGAGGGAATTAACAGAGGGAGGGAAGACAGATATGGACTGAAGACAGGAAGGAAGGAAGAAAAGAGAAGGTGATTGGCACAGAGGATGAAGGAAGAAGAAAGAGGAAAAAAGAGAAAGAAAGAGACTGAAGAGGAAGAAGAAATTGAGGGAGGAAGAAGTGCGATCACCATAGAGGAGCCAGAGGGAGGGATGGATGAAGCAGGGGAAGGCTGAAAAGAGGGACGACGACAGGGAGGCCGTGACGGGGAGCCATTAATAATTTATGATAGCCTCAGCTTTTCAAAGCAGCCCAGCGGTCCCGCTCTCTGCTTTCCCCTGACGTTTAATTTGTCTGAAAATCAGCGAGCGTGGAGTCTGATTATCGTCTCCGTCTGCCAACGCCTCTGCCTCAATCTCCCTGACACCGAGGTGGGATCACAAGCTGTTCTGTACACACGTCAGCCCAGGAATCCTTTAGGTTAAAACAATCCTCGCCTGTAAGCTGCACCCCTACAGACACAAAGTATAGGTCCTGTCTCTCTGTCAAGCACCACTGAACCTCTCAGAATATCCTGAAATTAAATGCATGAATACAGACCTGAGATTTTCTATATGATTCCATTTATAAGGCGATTATATTGACATGGAAAAGTGCAAGATGTGCAGTAAAGTGCCTTTGTCCAAGCTCTCTCTGTATAGTTTTACAGGTTGTATGATGGGCCTGTTTCTTAACAGGGAAGGGAAACAGCTTCTCTTTCAGTGTTTCTCAAACAACAAAACGGCTTTTCAGTCTCTATCGATGCCCCCTTCACCACACAGGAGGGATTAGAGTTGGGAAAACGTTGTTCCAAATGCCAAGCTTCTCTCTCATTAGGAAACTTGCGCCTTGAAACTGGTCCCAGATTGTTGGAGGGTTAGGGTTAGTTGATGGTAAATGTTTCTGTCCTTTACCTTTCTGCGTTTTTTTTTTTTTCAGTAACAAGTAATTGCATTTTTAAGACATTTTGCTCATTGTACAAATTTGAAGATCAGTCTCTTACACTGGTGAAATGTAACCATAAGGACAAAAAACGACCCTCCAACAGAGACATTTCTCCTCTAGCCTTCTCAGAAGGTTTCATTTGAACTGTGGAAAGCAAATATTAAAGTCTAAGTGCAAATTAGTACAGCAGAACTGTCTTTTTTCTTCATTCCTGTCCCATTAATGATCTCCCAGCGATTTATTTTGCAAGCCTTTAGAGGAGTTCGAAGCCAGTGTTTTAAACTAACTATATCTAAAGTAAAAACAAGAACCACCACCTTAGTAGTTTCTCTGACTGCAGAGCAAAGAACAAGCCATAAAAACACATACACACCAAGATGGTCCCTGAATCTTTCTCCTGGCTGTGTTGAAATCTAATGAATGGAATCTAATGAAAACAACCATAAAGAAAGATTTAAGTATAGACACAAAATTATTTTGTGTTTTCTTGGTCTCAGTAATCAAAGAGAGACAGAGTGAAGAAAGAAAATGACAGAGACAGACACATACAAGTGGATGCTACAATGCTGCCACACTGTGGTGTTCCTGTGTTACAGCAATGCAACACAGGCCATCCTGAGCTGTAAAGGGGCATTCCACTAATATTACACATTAAACTTGTGTGAAGCCTGTGCAAAAGTAGTATAATGTCCTCAATAGAACAGTCATGTACAAGGGAGGGAGGGTCTAACAAAAGATGCTACTGAGTTGCATTATGGGAAGTTTTTGGGTTTGGGGTTGGCCTTTTGGAGTAACATCCCTGGGATAAATCGGAATATCTCAGCTTCAGTTTTCATCTTCCCTTCTTGTTTTAACTTGACCAGAGAGAGTGCAGTGAGTCGCTGTCATGCAATTTCCCCATTGTGGGACTAATAAAGGCTTATCTTACCTTATCTTAACACACTAACCTCGCTGGCAACAAGTCAAAGGCAACAAGACTCATCTGAGGGTGTTGACAGGACAAGCAGCATCCTCTGACTCACTGACTAAATGTAATGTGAGGCTGTGTGGGCCAGTGGGTGGAGAGCGTCTTCACTTTCAAGACTGTCAGGATGCATTTGTCTAATCAGTCTGATATGATTTTGATTGATCACAGGTCACATGAGCTCACTTGAAAATTGAAATACTTAAATTGTATTTGGATTTCTGACCGTTTTCATTCTCAATTCTTACAGTTTTATCTGTAAAATATACAATGTGTATTAATTGTATGTACATATTTCATGCTATAGTGAAATATGCTACTGAGCTGCCTTATGGGAAAGGTGGGATCAAAGTGTTTTGGAGCTCTGCAGCTTAGATTTTCATTAGTGCTTTTTAAAGAGTAATAAGTAATAAATCCCACACCTTCATGACAGTGCAGCGTCTGATTCATGTTTCCTCAGAAGGCAAGATTACTAACACACACTAACCAGACAAGCAGGAAGTCAAACGGGTATGGGTCACTGCAGGGTGAGAATCTTCACTTGCAAGACTTATAAGATAAGAAGATGCAGTCATTGTGATAACATTTTATTCATAGGTCACTTTGGAAAAAAAAAAGACATTTGGGTTTCTGGTAGTTTTCTGGTTTTTATACTCATATCAGTTGTGAAATAAACAGTCTGTATTCTTTATGTATGGACAGTTGAAGTGAAGGCATACACTGCCATCTGCTACCTGTAGAAGCTCTTCTTAATTAGGATGAGGCCAAATAGAAAGGATCTTGACCTTAGCTTCAGTCTCACCCACAGGGTGTGGCTTCGAGGCATGTGGCACCCACATTTAGTTGAGTGAGAAAGCTCTTGACCTTGAAAATGGTCACTTACTTTTTCCTTCACTTTTCAATCATCAGGGGATGGAGTTTCTTCAGTGGCCTTGGGGATGTGTGTTTGTATTTCCATGAAAATATTAAGGTAAAGAAAAATGCGTTTAGCTTTTTTCTCAGTGGATTTGGAATGGTTTTTGCTCATTCACTGTGTATACTATGTTGGTTTGTGATACTGTGACATATATCACTGGTGTAGTCCTTTTTTCACAGCAGACATTTCAACTTCTCATTGTTGGAAAATTACAGGCGAAACAAATTTTGTTATTGATAGGTTGTTTCCATTAAGTGGTTCCAGTCAGCTGTGCCAGAGAACCAGTATGCACAACACCAGGAAACTGGAACTAGCCTCTCACTGCTATGATGTGCCAAAATGGCACGTACGAACAAGGTCTGTTATCTTGAGTCTTGGTTGTAGCTATGCACATGGGTGGCACTTTTTGGTTGGAGGACACACACCTGACTGTTTGATTCCTCTGCACCTAACAAATAGTCTGTTTTTGAATCTTACCTAAAGTGAGCAGATGTCAGTGTACTGTTTACATGTCATTTGTATTCAGAGATTGATTACTACCCCAGTGATGCAAATATATTAGTTTACCACGTGTGTGCAAAATGTATTGTGTAAGTATAGTCATGTATTATATCAGTAAAAAAAAGGGGATATAATCATGCACTATACAGCAAATAACACTAATACTTTATGTTCATATATACAACATATATGAAATATACAGTATCTATCAGTGAATATGAACAGCTTCCCAAAAAAAGCAAAAATAGTAAAAGTACAAAAGCATATATAGTAATATATAGTAAAGGTAAAGAGGAGTACCATTTGCATCCCCAGTGCAAAGAAATGAATGTGTGCTATTGTTCTAACTGTAACTCAAAAGGTTTGAGGAGTTGTTTCTTGTTGTTGAAGCGTTTGGAAGGACAGACTGCTCCCTATGATGCAGCCGTGACAGAGACTTTGTGAAAGCTCCTGGAAATGGCGGTGGGGCTGTCGCTGTGTGAGAACGTGGCCATCAGCACTTTAGTGCCAGGTGAAGCAGCCATGATGGTCACCTTCTGCTCTATCTTCTCACCTTGCTTTAGAAGAGCCAGCCTGGGAGAGAGAGAGAGGAGAAACGTAATCTTTTCAAATTTCAACTCTCACAATGACACACACACACACACACACACACACACACACACACACACACACACACACACACACACACACACACACACA
>JBBMJY010000012.1:4812079-4824075 GCA_037833715.1 Toxotes lorentzi | reverse complement strand
ACACACACACACACACACACACACACACACACACACACACACACACACACACACACACAGACACAGACACACACACACACACAGAATATCTCCCTGAAACAGTCTGGAGATCCACTGTTTTGCACAAAAGTAGGTAATAATATTCAACAATGAATAAAAGAGACAACTGACAAGAGATTTACGGTCCCACAGCACAGATTGGTAATACCAGAAATGTGTGTGTGGGTGATGAGCGTTGATTAATACCACCAATTATACAACCAATGCTTTGCCAGTTAGAAGCTCCCAGAACTCACTTTCTGCCCTTTTTCAAGCCAAAGAAGCAAACTGTTCCAGTATTTAGCACGATGACTTATTACCTCTTAACTGGATATTTCTGCTGAATCTCTTCTCTCGTTAGCTAGCTTATTCCTCTTTGGGGTGAAACCTTTGCTTCATTGCCTGTGCCAATTAAAAGCCAACATGGCTCCAGGGGACTGAAGTAAGAGAGTAATAGGATCAAACCAGGAAAAGTTGGACTCAAAAGTTTTCACACTTTCATTTACTGTTGGAGGAAGAGTGGAAGAGGAAGATTAAATCTTTACCACAAACAGGGAAAAAACATAAAGTTCAACTGTGGATTATAAAAAGTTGCAAATACTGAAGGGAATATAGATGTCACTATGCTTGTTTTACAATGAGGTCATACTGATATGAGTATAAAAAATTGTTTTTTAAGTCATTTAAGTAAACTTTAGTGCCATTTAGGACTGAACAGATGATACCAAGAGGCAGGTTAACAGAAGCAAAACACACAAACTACCACAAAAACTCTGCTGACAAGAGGTAGAGACAGAGCAGCACTTCCTGCTACACTGTGGCCTTTTTAAATACAGAGGAACGGGATTCTTTGCCAAAAATAAAACACCAGTACATTCACATTTACTAATATGCTAGATGCTCTTATCCAAAGCAACTTTAAAGTGAGGGACAGCACTCAAGCTTCAGAACAGCAGGAGACCTCAACAACTGAAACTTTCCAACTCTGAAGATGCATCGTAGCATGTCCATTAAAGGTTTAACATGTTGCACAACTACGTTTGAAGCCATTTTACAGTGACTGAATTTAACCCTTGAGGGTGACAGTGCCTTGCTGTTCTCACAGAGCCACATAACCACATTCTGATGTGGCAGTATGTTGCAGTTGTTGAAGAAACATACCTGACTGCATTCCCACGACACATTCCTCAGACACTTAAACCCCGAATTATACTTTCTTCCCAGCTCAAACACACGCAGGTAACAATTGTAAACATCACTTGAGAAAGTCGATTTATTGTATTTCTTGAGGAGCAGACTTACCTGGCCTCGTGTTTGCGTTGCAACAAGCCAGATCCCTCCACAGTCAGCACAGCTTCTTTCAGAGTTTTGTCAAACTTGCTGGTGAAGGACACCAGAGCTGTGTACCTCTTCTTCATCTCGATGCTGTCCCCTCCTTCGATCTGCAGAACAGCACATCACATGATCAGATATCAGATAACCAAATCATCTGCTCACTTAATCATGAGCTCTGGTGCTCAAACCGAACACTTTTGTCCATCAAACAGGATTTTATCAAAAATCACATTAGACAGATTCTCTCTTACACATCAAATAAAAGAAGGAAAAAAACGTAACATATTACAAAAGCAGCACAGACTACTTTGTCTGAGTTTACTTGTCATTTGACGCTCTTGTTTTTGTTTTGTTTCCACAGGAAGTGAAGGTGGAAGCTCATGTTTGCGTGCATTCATGCTTCCAGCAGATTGACCACAGTAACGAACAAGTATTTTTCAATGGCAGCTTTTCAAAGGAGTTGCTTGGGTCCACTTTTCTTTTACATTTTTATACATGCAGTCACTTTAAGCTGAATTACCTTAGTGTGAAATGTTCAGGTGATGTCTGTTGCCAATATTATGGAAGAACAAACCACCCATACTGACCTCAAGTCAGTTATAGCAGTTTTGTTTACCATATATCTAAAGTCAGGACTCCAAGCCAAGGGAGCAGAATTTGTTTTTTACTCTAGAGAAAACTTGCTTGTGTTAACTTGATTTTTTTGTTTTGATTGATTGATCTTTCAAGACAAATCCATAGTATTGACAGTTGACTCTCCTCATAGTAATCACATTTAGGTCGAAGATTTAGGTTACACAGAGGCACAGAGAGAGGGGGGATGACAATGACAACCGTGAAAGTTGAAAAATAAAAAAGAGAGGAAGACAAAGCTACATAATTAATTCACGACACTTTGTGAGCTGAAGACGAGGGAGGCTGGATGCTGTTGTACCTCCATGGTTATCTGTGGTGAGCTTATGTTGAACTCCTTTGCATCCAGGAATCTTTCTTCAGTCCTCATGTCCTTTATCACCACTGCAACATTCACAATGTCATCACCTGCCAGGACTGACTCATACTGAGAGGGAGCGATGGTGTGCTGGAGTGTCAAAACTATACACAGCAGAAAGGATGAGGTACAATGAATGAGTGAGGAAAAAAAAACAAATCAATCAGAAGGTGCAAACAATTCCCAGTGTGGAGGTGTGATTCATCAAACAGTAATATAAATGCAGTAAATACTGAATAAAAATGAAATACTATTTAATAAGGTAATCCAACAACAGTGCCTGAGACTGTTCATAGTCTATGTGAGTCATGAATGTCTTACAGGCCTCCTCACCTTCATGCGGCTGTATGAGAACCTCTTTGTGCATCTCCCAAAAGGTCTCTCGTGGGCTGCTGTTGTACTCTTTGATCTGAGCGTTGAGGTGTTCCAACAGGACCCTGGAGTTGCTTGACTGGTTTGCAACTGTCACACGTAAACTAATGTTCTCACCCACTGACGGCACCCCATCTATGTTTAGGGACACCTCCAAACCAGGTGACGTTCCCCCTGAAGGTCCTGAAAAATGAAGGTGCATTTGTGATATTTTAAAGGTGTACTACTGCTGCTGACACTTTTAGTCCAGGAACACATGATGATGATTCATAATTTACTGTGCACCACAGAATAAACTGTTGAGGGGGAATAGTGAAGAATGGATAAGGGAGTGATTTCAGACACAGAATGAATATACAGTCTAAACTGCTTTAATCCAAAGTTCCTTATTTGCACACACTAAATTTCTAATAGTGACATTACTACTATGAAGCTTATACTATTAATTAGCGTATACATTTCCTATATATGTCCTAAACATATGGCATTGTGAAAATTAAGCCAGAACGGTGAGTTGGCACGTGTTTGATTTTTGACAGTTTGAGTAGAATTATAGCTTACCTGCTCCACTGCTCTGTGGAAGGGACTCTTTTGTAAAAGAGAGGGAGATTTTTGTTATGAGAAAGCAGCAGTATCAAATCACATTGTCTCAAAATAATATAATTATATAAGAGAAATCTGAGGTTTCACGAAGAGCAGGCGGGTTGTTCCAGGTTGAAAAATACACAGTGAGTGGTGTACATTTGTCCAGTTATATGTAGGAGTGGCTCAACTTAATGTCTGGGTGGTGCAGAGAGCTGTCACTTATCTGTTGAACTGGTAACTCAAGCATGCATTTCCCCAAGCAAATGTATTTATGCCCTCACTGGACCATAAGAGGTAAAACAAGAACTGTGGCTTTTCCAGCCGACAGAAAACTCCAACACCAGAATGCCACAGTGTTAACTTTGGTTTTTGTCCTCCTAGTTCTGCACGGTTTCTCCTTCTGTTATCCTTCAATGACAAAATAAATTCAGTTTTATGGTATTCGTGTGTGTGTATCGTGTTTGCATAGAGGACAGAGTGTTGTGATAGACTGTTACACAGCCACTGACGTTGACAATATGACAATGTTCTTTCGACTGCTAGTAGCCCTCCTGAAAAAAAGAACACAAAGTGGGGAGAAAAAATTTATAACACATGCAGAGAACAATCATTGGTGCTCTCCACAGGGTGGAGGGTGAAGATGCTTTGTTACACAACCACTGACCGCTCATCTCCGTGCTTCCTACACTGCCTTCCATTTGATGTCCTGGAAAAGGAAAGAAAATGAGGAGAAAAATGTCATCACACACGTGGAAAACAAAGACAAGATAAAATCTACATATATTATTCATCATTCTGACTCTTCTCAATACACACAGTGGCTGCTTTTTAAAGAAGACACTGATCTGTTGTGTTTAATTTCAAAGCCTCGCAGAAGCAGGATCTTCTCTTACTTTTCTTGCTCTTATAAGTGTGTGTTAGATTCTCTGGCTTGTCTGAGCCAACGCTCTTGGTGTAGATCAGCTGCCCCACACACTCAGTGTCCACCGTTATGCCCACCAACTGTCCACCATTCATAGTTAACCGTGTGACATCAGCATCAACTGAGGCGTAGATGAATGGGGTGTCAAATGGGGCGCTAAGGCAGCGTTGCTGGACAGCAACTACTGGGCAAGGCCCACAGCAGAATATACCTGTAGAGAAATATCAGTGTTCATAGTTACATAGTAGTTATTTACATTAGTCACATTATTGTTATTTTTCACTTTATTTTCATTATTTTCCACTATGTGACATTTACAGATGAAGGAAGCTCTTGAGTCACGTTGAGTTTTGATCAGGTATGTCTGGTAAAGCCAGTGTTTGGCATTCCTCTCCAAGCCTTTAACTGTTATATAATCCGATTAAATAACAGTTATAGATTAATAACAGTTAACAGTAATAATAGTCTTTGGGCAGGGACGCACCGCCACTCTTCTCCTGGGGGGTTGGGTCCACAACCTGCCAGCCGTCGAACCCTGCACCAAGGTCTGGTCTTCTCATCCAGCACTCCACCCATACATGGAAGTTCCTGCAGGACACACAGGAATGGATGCACACACACACACATACACACACACACACACACACACACACACACACACTCAGAAAATAAGTGTGCATGCACAGATAAATAATATACATCATCACAGGCAAACTCACCCAAATAAAAATAAAGGTTAGGTGTCAACACACAGAAATGTAGGTTGCTGTCCTTTGCCCACTTCATATATTCAATTCAGTTTGAGTGTGAACTTTCAGATCATACTGGCAATTAAGCAATTAAAATACCAATTGCAATTTTTAGGGTTTGAGAGTCTAAGTCACCAACCAAATGCTGTCCTTAGACAGGTTGAGCTTCTCTCCTGTGATCGAGTAAAACTCTTCAATTTTCAGGTTGGCGTCACTGTCATGGGCGGCGTTAAAAACTGTCACCACCCTGGAGGGAATCCCAAGCACTCTCATCACTGGAAAAAAAAAGAGAGCCTTTAATATCACTTGTATAACCAAATTAATTTATTAATTAATATTACCCCTGCTGAGTGAAAATGTAAAGGAGATAAAATAAAGTTGTTGTTTTCTAACCTTGGTGATGATATTTTGAAGGTCAGTTCACCCAGAATGCAAAACAACAAACCAAAAAAATGACACATTATACCACTGTTCATGGGCTGATGCCACAATCATTTTACAGAATTTTGGAGTTTCTGACATATGAAGTGAATAACATTTATTTCAGCTCCCAGGTTGTAACGATGGCTGAGAACCCCAGATTTTGACAGCTCCAAAATATGCAACTTGGCATTATTAATATGGAAGTGCCTGAAGACCACACAAACGTTGATGCCTCACATCAGCCAAAGACTGTTGTTCAGTCAAATTAAATTAAACTTTACATGGTTGTGGATATCGCGTTAGATTGTTAATTGCAAAAGTATTTTGACTGGCATGACCAGCTCTGTGATCATATAATCATCTTGATGATGTGAGTCCTTGGTTAACATGGGAATCTTTCCTGATGGGCTGAGTTAAACTTAGCCACACTTTGGAACTTGTAGTAGTTTACATTACTGTATTTTTTTGTTTGAGGCCAGTTGGAAGTAACCCATACTTCCGGAAAGCAACATTTTTAATTAGTTCCAGATTTAGCCTAATACAGATGGGTGATAAATTAAAGAAAGAAAAAAACAACAACAACATTGTGCCAACAAGTGTCATAGTGAGGTGCTGGTTCATCAAAATCTTCCAGAGCAGCTTCAATGCTCCTTGTCACAGAGACAACAATAAAGCTTTATGCCTACAGGATGCTCTACAGGATGGATGAACATCCATTCTTACTAAAAAAATATTCCCTTATTTGTCCTGTAAAATATCCCATAGTTGTTCAGTTGCACTGGGATTTGTTGTAATGACTCATCATTTTTATACTTCAGCCCTTCTCCCTCTGTCGGATCATCTGCTTCGTTATGCTTCTCCTCTCATTTAGGTTTCAGGTCTTAGGTTTTCCTTGACAACAACAGCTAATTAACAATGTTGCTTTCTGGAAGGATGTGTGACTAATAACTGGAATAAAACCAAAAAAATAATATAAAGTAGATGCAAGTATCATTACTATAAAATTTAACCTATCAGGAATATTGTAAGAAAGTGAAAGCTTTGGTGACTGCCGGTGAGATTCCATCAGACGTAGAGCGACTGCTCTGCATTAGAGATATGTTACCAATTAAAGTCAGCATAAACACATTCTTGTGTCCCAGTTATTCAAAGTACCTGTGCAGAGGACAGATGCAAAGACCCAACACTGCCCATATCGCACAGGCTGACAGTGGGACAAGAGCCAGCGGTTCAGGATGTCAGCGCTGCCGCTCCACTCTGAAGGCTTAACTCCACCTTCGTAGCTGCCATGCCACTTCCCCTGCAGAACACCCAGGTCGTCCTCGCAGTTCACCTTAGACAGGAGGAGACACATAACTGACCTTTCACAATGCCAAGGAAATTGTTCTTCAGTACATTCCAGTCATGCTATTGATAATATCAGTCACAAATTTAGCATGAGACGGAGGGCATGTGCATGTTCATGCATATTAATTGCACATACACATACAGTTTTTGTGAATGTTGTCTCTCACCATAGCACAGACCACCCTGCTAAGGTAGACGGGGTCTGCTCGTAGAATGTAGTCTTTGTGTTTGTCACGGAGGTGCTGTGGGCTGACCTGCAGGAGCTTCAGACATGCCTCTAAGACCCCAGGCTCATACTGCACACATGGAAACACAAACACAACTGTACTGTATTCTTACCTGCAAACAACACTGTGATAGTACGTGACTCACAATAGTTGCAGGCTGCTGATTGTCACGTACCTGACCAAATGACCAGGGACGTTTACTAATGTTTAGAGTGGTGCCCATGTACACCATCCCATAATCACTCTTGATATACTCTTGTATTTGGACATTGTGTGGCATGTACACTGGATCATCTGAAAAGCAATGGCAGCAGTGTGGGATGACTTTATAATACTATAAGAAGATGACAGCAAAACAAAAACAAACAAAAAAAAAACTGTAGATAATAACAAGAAAGAACTTGACTATATGGACCCACCACTCAGCCAGGGGTTGCAGAGCAGCACAAATGATCCCACTGCATAGCTCCTTCTGGTCTGTTCGGTCTCTATGTGGACCAGGAGGTTATATACAGCCACTGATGACAAAACAGGGGAGCAGATGTGGATGGTGACTGACTTTGAATGTATGTTGCCTGGGTAGATTTTGGCTGACCAGCGCTGAGGGTTGGACCCCTTGTCAGAGAACTGGACTGGGATCCTGTCTGACAGACTGCCTGTAACGTTGGAATAAAGAAATAACATTTTCCCATTTTCCTCAGACAATTGAAAAGCTGAATTCATAAACAATAAAACACACCATTGCTCTATTCAATACACTCAGGAGCTGTAAAATGGACATCACAGACACCTAATTGTCTACTGCTACTGTTTAGCATTTACTATATCGCATAATGTCGTGTCATATTATCATCCGCCGCTTATCTGGGCGCCCAGGTCGCGAGGGCGACTGCCGCCCAGTCCACAATGTACCCAAGTGACTGAGCGCTGAAGTTTGAGATGCTGCACGAAACTTCTGAATGGATGAATAAACTGATGGTCAAGGAGAAACCCAGCACATAACTCTCCTCAGAACCACAAGTTACTGTTTTTACCTTTCTGTTTGTGTATGTTTCCCTCTGTAGCGTAGCTCTATGCTAAGCTACGCTACTTAACATACAGACATGATGAGACTGATGCAGATTTTCTCATCTCACTGAAAAGAAACTATTTCTCAAAATGTTGAACTAATAAGAGTAATTAAAAGAAGAGTCACTGAGTGAGTAATATCAAAAATACAGTGATACTCATTTGATTTTTTCCAACATTAGCTAAGATCAGCCTACTTAACTACTGGTCGTACCAGACCAAGAAAGCTGGCACAGCAACACCCCTGGGTATATCAGATTGAGCAAGGGTACGTATGATGAATGTATCTTTTCATTTGTAAGAGTGAGACTGTTATGTTATATTTTCATAGATTAGTCTTGTTTCAAATGAGACTGACTTTATCCTAACACTGATACCTAGCCAAACCTCCAGGACCAGGTTCTTCACGTAACGATTCCAAAACCGGCTGTGAAACAGCAGAGTGAGTTTGAATGGTTTCCCTCGTCGCACCACCAGGCGCTTATTGCTGAGCCCCTCTGTCTCATGGGCAATGTGGTTCTCACGAGCCTCAAAGTTGACTAACTTCAGGTGGCAATGGCCATGGTGATTCCCTGGAAAAACAGATTCTGTGTTATAAAGACCTTAACTCTTGGAAAACTGCCTCTGTCACATACCTTTGCAAGACCATCCTCATATTCTGTGACATTGTCTGCTTTTATAACTGTGCTATTTATACACACAACTTTACAGCTTCTTTCTTTGTGCTGTTATTAACTTTACTCACTAAAATACTCATGAAAACAGCCAATTGTTTGTGTGAAATATCCTGATAGAAAGGTTGGAATAATTCTCGAATGACTGATTAATTTATCTGATCTGGTAGATGCTAATAAAAGTTTGTCAGAAATGAGATAAATGAGTCTTAAATGACAAGTTTATGTCCAATCTTAAGAAATCACATCAAACAAAAAGAAAAAGCTTGAAGTTAAGCATGTTTTGCAGAGTGAACTCACCTCTGGAGTCGTGTGTTATCTGTTGCATGTTGTCCATGGTTTGACAGAGCAAGAGCTGAAGGTGACTGAAGGTGACTGAAGGAATGACAAGCATGCTCCACCTTCCCACTGATAAACATCTCCTTCTTTGCCATTGTATGATTTTTTTTTTTAATAGTCTGCTGACAAGACACTGTAAAAAAAAGAAAAAAAAAAGAAAAAAGAAACTGTTAAAAGTTAAGCAGCAAATGTTACCAAACACTTATGTAAAATGACCCATGGTAGAAAACTTTAGTTATTCTACAGAGAATTAAAAAAAAATACACAGATATTTACTGTAGACATTCTTTGTGTTTTTACAGTCCAACTGTAGTAAAGGAAATGAAATGTCATTGTAAATCATCTCTGGAATGTTAAACAAATGTAGAAAACAAAGGTAAAATAAATCTGCACAAAAATGAAAAATACTGCAGAAAATCAACCCCAGCAGACACTGGTCGAGAGACGGGGTACACCCTGGACAGGTAACCAGTCCATCACAGGACTGACACACAGAGACACTCACTCCTCTGGACAATTCAGAGTCGACAGTTAACCTAACCTGCATGTCTTTGGACAGTGGGAGGAAGCCAGAAAACCCAGAGGGAACCCATGCAAGCACAGAGAGAATATACAAACTCCACACAGAAAAGCTCTGGAACAAAATACTGTGAACAGCAAGAAACATTTTTGTATTTTTACACAGAATTAATTAAACGTTCAAGACAATTCAGCAGTTGAATAATCCTGTTATTGTAAATTCCCTGTGGTATTAATTTACAGATTAAAAGCCTTATTTTATGGTTAACATTTTTAATAGAAGTAATTTAGTGTTAAGTTTTCACAGCATTTACATTCAATGTCGAAAAAACAAACAAACAAAAAAATACAGTCAATTTCTGTGAATAGTCAAAAACAACAGCAACAGCAAATTTTACCAGTGACGATTATTTTTGAACAATCATCAAACCAACAGAGTCCAGCTTAGTGAGCAGCAGCAGGTCAGGGTTGGAATTTAACCATACATTGTCCTATAATGCACAGTACTGGTGGTGTAACGCATTCATTTTGTTCACTCTGTTTAAAGACTCAGATTCAGAGTCCTCAGATTTGAATTCATTGTGATTTAGCCAAACAAAACAGCATAACATGACTGATGATTACACTAAAGAGAGACTCCTGTACACTGTTTAATGGTGTACACACACACACACACACACACACACACACACACACCATCCTAAACTGATAATAAGACATGCGAGCCCATTTCTTAGTTGTGCTGAGGTGAAAAATGAGCTGGAATATGAACTTCTCTTCTCTGAACTTCTGTTTTGTTTGTTTTTTTTTTCACTCTGCACACAAGTATATTTTTCAACAAGTAAATTGCTATGAATTTTCCAGGACTGGCTCCCTGTATTTAAACAATACTGCATCTCTGACAATGAATCAAAGTATTGGATAAAATGAATTGACTCAATGATGACGCTAGATTAAAGCAGATGACTGCACCATATGGCAATTGATCCAACCATGTATCAATAATCAAAGATCAACCCTTATGAGAAACAGCGCATCAGGTAATTCACATGAAACACACCTTTCTCTGGAAACAACACAACACAGTTGTGAATTCAATACGGAATGTATTGTTTACATATTGTGCATTAGGCGACACTGACATTTCAAAATACTGTGACATGCCCGGACATTAATATGCTGAGGTATGCTTGTACAGCTCATTATGAGATCGTATTGTGAAGAAAACAATACAAATCATTCACACACCCTGTGCACACCTTTCTCTAGAAAGAGTTGTGAGCTCTTGAAGAAATGACAAGGCATTGACACATACACAGACAAACCTCCCACTCTCCCTGTTTTCCAGCCAAATCCCATAAACAATCAATGTAATATTAGTAAACCATAAATACTACCTTTTTAGTTGGTTAGAATAGCCTTTTCAACCAATTTTGCAGCAAAATTAATCAAGAAATGTGTTAAGGTAAATATGACTGTGATTTCCCACTTTAGAGTTGGGAAAGCTCAGATCAATGAGGCGCACAGGCCACAAATAACAAACATTCACAAGAACTTAAATTGATTTTAAAAAAATCTAACACAACAAGTAGTGATAATAGATGTATTTTTACAGTTTATGATGAATCTTAATGGAACGGTCATGTTTGATCGGGAGCACATAATTGTTTAACAAGAAATGAACACAACATGAGGGTTAAGGTGACCTGATGTGCAGCTCTCTATTCTATTAGTTCTCTTTACACATCAGACTGAACAGAATGAGATATAAATTTATGCAATTTTTTTTTTTTTAGAAACTCCTGTGCAATATAAATCCATTCACTGCAACAGCCCTGTAATAAATCCTACAACTGTATAAGGTCCTATTTTACCAACATTTTACTTCAAATAAGACACATCATTAAAATCACACTTCAGAAAGAAGCAACTGTTTACTGCTACATGAGATGCACTGCTGACTGGGTTTCTCAGCATCCTGTGGGTTGATTTGAAGGCAACTGGAGTAATTGTTTGAAGCTCCGAAGATGTTTTGCCTCTAATCCGAGAAGCTTCTTCAGATCTAGACAGAGGGACCAAACATTTAAACCCATTCCTTTCCCGCCAAGTGGGTGATCCCCTGAGAACAATCACAACAGCCACAAGTGGTCAAACCATAGGATAACTATGACCTGGATGAATGAGAACTTAAACAGACAGGTTTCTCAGCATGTTTCCATCCTGTCCTCTCTGTGCTGTCTTGGGTGAAGGGCTCCCTCTAGCTGGATAGGAGAGATAGCATTTACATCTACAATATAGGCACTGCAGATAATTTTCTCAAATAAGTATGATTTTTTTTAAACAATTCTGTTTGAAAAAAATCAAAGTGGGGTAATACAACCACAAAGACACACATATATGTATATA
>JBBMJY010000012.1:4735164-4811979 GCA_037833715.1 Toxotes lorentzi | reverse complement strand
AAACTACAAAAACACACAGAATAACCGCAAAGAGATGCAAAACAATCACAGACAAATGATGACTACAAAAGAGGCCCAATCAAACAACAACAAAGGGACATACCATAACGACAGGAAGACAGTCTGTAGGTCTCTCTCCTATGCTGGAGGGGTGGGCAGGTGTTTTTACATGTCTGCATCCAGCAGCGCTCCTGTGTCCATGGCTGTAGACCAGCAGTTAGCACTTACTTAAGTTGTGTATTTATTATACTAAAACAAAATACATGAGAAGAAAAAAAACTTGTTAAACTGAATACTCTTTTTTGGTGTTAGACTCCCTTTTGCATAACAAAAAGACATGAAAACAAGTCAAATCAAAATAGTTAAATTTTTATTTTGTCGAAGAAAAAGTGATACAAAAGGGCATATTGGAGCTCATTAATAATTCACAAGTACAGACCTGTATTTGTATGTTTTTTTGTTTTTAAACCCAAAATGTAGCGACAGAAAATGTGACTGACTGATAAATTGCTGGATAAACCACAGTTTCCCTTAAAAGCACTTTGAACAGCGACTAAATCAGGGTTGGAGTCAATTCACTTCATTCTGGTAAACCACAACTATTTCATAGCGTCTGTCAGCAGACTGAGCTTGTAGACCTTTGTGTGTCCAACACTGACTTAAACACATGGAAAAGATATGGATAGTGTTACATAGTTTGGATCAAACGTCATATTTCATGACCCATTATTTCCCAAAGATGAGCTTAAACTGAAGGTGATTTGATTTCAACCCAGGTGCAACAAACGCTTGGAAAAAAAAAAAAGAAAAAAAGAAAAACCTCTCAAAAAACTGAAAACACTGCATTCCTTCACCATAACCACACACGAAAATAAATCCTGATGGGATTATTCATTAATAATTCATATGTTACCCAAACAAGGCACTGCATATGTCCTGCAGAGAACCAAAACATGACACCGCTTTCACAAAGGCTGACAATGTGAAAGTGTCAATGTGTTTTTAGGGGAAAAACACTAAGAAGCCGAATAACAGTTTAGTGGCTTGAAAAATGCTGTCAGTTTAAAACTCTTCAGACACTGTTGAAATAATATGCTTGATGATTTTAAGGTTTCCACACACATGAAGATAAAGGAAACTTAACAAAACAAAGGATGTCTGTGGTTACAAGGTTTTCACACATTCACACGAGAGTCTGAAGCACCCAAAGGCTGCACCGCAATACATGTGCAACCTTAGAATAGCAACGTTGCCTGCAACTGCAATATCTATAATCCACATCGATGTGACTGACAAAGCCGTGAATAAACAAGAGTACGAAGGATTAAGTTACACGTTAACTGAATTACTCTTGAAAAACATTGTTTGGCCTCATAAGCCAATGCAAAGTTTGCACATGTTCAACCAAAAGGGGGATTTTTCTGAGAAGCTAATTTACAAACAAATGACTTCTTTTCACCATTAAAGGACACATTTGACAAAGCATGATTTGGCTGGCTTTACCAAGTGAAAGTATGGATGTAAAATCCCTTCCTGCCAGAAAATACATGTAAATTTGTTTGTACCATTTTTCTATTAAAACTTTTTTTTTAAATAAATATGAAATTCAACAAAACAATTTGTATTTTCCACACACATGCACCCGCACACTTATCAAAACCCTACACTTCAGGAATGCAAAAACATGTTAGCTTACATAACTTAGAACAAGAAAAAAAAGTTTGATGCAGACATTTCTAAATACAACAATACACAACACAAAGCAGGGCAGGTTTTTTTTCTTATCTCACACAGAATACATGATGTGACAACAACTGTTATTGCTGCTTAATTCAACTGACAAACAATGTGATTTCATTAGAAACACAACCAAGGTGTATAGTAGCACATAGAGAAGGAGCCTGACGTCACTGTAGAAGAAAAACAAGAAGGAATCAGTCTTCTTGGGGCTAAGATAAGGTGTACATCCCTTTACTTGGTAAAGGTCATTGATTTAAGGCTTGAACATTAACTTCCTGAACTGATCTGATGTGCATATATTGAACAATAACAGGATGTCCGTGTTGAATTCCTTTCAAGAGCCCATCACTTCCACTTAACCCTTCCTGAAAGTCATCGCTGATTACACTGCTAAAAGCAGAGATGCAGCTGTGCTTTAATTCAGCCATACTGATAAACAAACCACGCTGAATGCTTTTGGAAAACGAAGAGCGAATGGTTTGTGACGATCTAACAAACTTCCGTAACTGTTTCGTCGGGGCTCAACCCGACCTGCCGCGAGCTTCCCCACATGACACTGACTGTCGTTGGCCTACCTGCATCTGCTGAACTTTTCCCACTTGAACCCTTGGCTGGAAAAAGTTGAAAAAAAAAAAAAAACATGCACTGTCTTCAAGCATTTTCTAAACATGTAAAAGTCTATTTTCGACCTACACATCACCCACGAAGTACATCTAAAACAGTCATTCTCATGTTGCATCAAAAACATTGATTTAAGACTTTGCTCTGCTCCGAACACCTGAGACTATGGCTAAACGCCTAGCTAATCAATAAAGAACAACATATTCAGTATTAGTTTTCACCTGCTGCCAAAACTGCAGCAGTCTATCATCACCTGGTTTCCTACACACGACTGTCACTGCTTATTTTTCCTTCAAAACCCTCATTATTCGCCAGACTGTGGAGTTTCTACCATTGTCATTTTTCACACACCTAAAGGACGAATGTGGAAACATATTTATGACAAGTTTCTTTTGAAGAAAAATAACCAATATTGAAAATGTGTATAGTAACTTTTTGCTTTGCTTAATCATTTATTTGTCCAGTTCCCCAAAAGCATCTTAGTTCTCAGTTTGCGTTCACCCAACTGAAAATGAGTTCAGATCCACTGACTTCAGGCTGATGATAGACCGTCAGCCGTTTATTTCAAATTCTTGTTAATCCTATAAATGTGCAAATCTGCTCTGGGCCTGGGAAGTCACTGTCAGTTACCGAGGATCCAGTTCTTCAGTATTCCAGTGTTTTAAACACAAATTATTTGCGAGGGAGAAGTCTTTTACTTTTGTTTTGAGTTTATAAAGACCATCAACGTGAAAAAAAAAAAAAAGAAAAAAGAAAAGAAGTGTGTGAAACGACACCAAAGCATCTTGGAGATGCTTTCAGAAAGCCCAGCCATGGATCGGTACTACTGTAAATGCTGGTTTCACTGAAGCTGCTTCAGCCTGAAGCTGTGGGATGCAAACTTTTTCCTTTTGCAGAAAACCCTTCAGACTGAGGCGTATGAGAAACCAGCCTTAATATGCTGCAGACAAACCAGTGTTAAGGAAACCAGCCCAATGAGTCCACACCCCACACGCAAACCTTGGACAAAACATTATCAACAACAACGAAAACCTCAATTGGTACAAAATATCAAAATAACATTCATATAAATAATTTAAATAGCTATACTAAAGCTAGAATCTTGGTCTAAAATGTTTAAATGGCCAAAGAGAAGTGCTAATGATGTGCTGTACAATTTAGGGGACTTTTTAAGGTTTTTTAGATGCGGTGGTATTTTAGGGATAACAGGCAATTCCTAGGCAAACGATCTTCCCTCACCCCACACTGAAAGCATTACATCTGTTTTTTTTTTGTTTTTGTTTTTTAAAACAAAGATTTGACCATAAAATGTTGATTTCCAGCCCTCCTTTAGAAGTCACAGGGGACAGAGGAAAAGGTCTCTCCCACGTTTGTCCTCTCCTCCTCTTCTTTTTCATCTAACTGTCCCCCCAACACTTGCGACAGGTCGCCGAAGTCGCAATCAAACAGTTCGCTGATGCCTTCGTGGTCCTCCAGTCCAAAGTGGTAGTCGTGACTGTGTGGGGGGGACAGGTTGATGAAACCATCCAACGGGAGAGGGAGGCCTTCTCCGTTCAGGAAGTCCGAGGAGGAGAGGGGCGAGAGGTTAAAGTCAGGCATGTCTCCGAGGCCGGAGAAGGGATCGCCTCCCAGGAGCGATTCTGTCACAGAATGTGGAAAACACTGCATGACTGAGAGGATCACAGTGACACTGGTTCGTACTGGGTTTTTCCATTAATTGACCTATTAATAGTTTATCAACCAATCATGATCATTCAGTCAAAACCAAAAGAGCTGTCAATCTTTGGTTATTATTGCAATTGATGGTTTATTTTCTTTCTTACGGATCGACATCTTCACTGTGTCTCTGAGTCAGTATCACGCAGGCTGTAACAGGCTAGTTTCACATGAAACATATGGACATGTCAAGAAAGCAGGACGAGCAGAGATGTTAATAAAAAGATAAATGGTGGAGACATTCCAGTTAGACGTGTCAATTCCATGATACCAGTACCATGTACAATGCTCACTCACTGGCACATTATCAGCAATATTAGTCATCAATGGACTTTTCCTGTTATGTCCAGTTGAAACATCTGCCGTGAAAAAGGCTAAGGTTAAAGTTTAACAGTGTAACGTCTTAAAAACATCCTCCACTTCCCTCCATCCCACGAGGAGAAACTCACTTTGTCCAAGTGATGTGGAGGAGTAACACCATAGCAGGTCTGTATGCCAACATGTCAGATGACACAGTGACAAACTGCTTTTTAAATGTCTCATCATAAGATGAATTAACATTTCGAGGTAACAAGATAATTCAGCCGTTACTGAAGGAGAAAATGAAAGGGAGGAAGAGTGAAGGAGGTAAGGAGGAAGGACATGATGGGTAAGAAAGGTAAGGTGACAAAATTATATCTTCTGGTTTCAAAAAGATCCAAAAAAAAAAAAAAAATGATGATGGCAACAAAGACGACGGCTTTGGTTACAGATTGGTTTTTAAAATCAAAGTGAAATTAAAAATCATTTTTGCTAAATTTAAATTAAAAATGTAAGTTATATGTATTTTTCTGCTATGATGTTTTTTTGTTTGTGTTGGTAATGTAATTTAATTGGTGCAATATCTGTGTGAACAGACACTAAAAATAGTTTGTAACGTAGTAAAATGCCTCATAGGTAGTGCAGCATTTTGGAGGCTGATGATTTTAGCCGCTTAGTCCCATCTGTGATTTCATCATCCCCTACACTATTCTGTGCTGTGATCTGAATCACTGGGGAACGTACAGAGTGCTGAAATTACAGGACTGCCCTGAAAAGAGTTTGGACAATTTGATCATTTGTCATCATCATGCTAACTAGACCCATCCTAAAATATTTTATAATGCAGGACGAACACAACACTGAGTGTGTGAGAGCTGCCGATGACTCAGCAGGTATTGAAATAACATGTAATGAAAAGTAAAGAATTTAAATTTAACGTTTAGTAAGTCCTCCCAAATTTTAACATTCTAAAGAGAAAGTAAGTGTACATAACCAACGCTTCCATTTTATTCTTGTTGGCATAATTCGATTACAATTATATTCTTAAATCAGTAATAATGCTACTACAGATTTTATATGAGCTACTTTTATATTAATGTGATGAATGTTTCATTTTACAAAGACCATACAGGCTGAAACGTTGCATTGATAAAAACCTAGTTAGCAAATTTCAATGTGGGCAAAGCTTCTCCTTCTCCTCTGCTGTTTGTTGTCCTGCACCTGCGTCCATCCAGGGCTGGACGCAGGTGCTTTCAATCTGATAAAATGTTACCATTTTACTCAGAGCTGCATTGTTCACATTATGACAGAAGACAGGGCAAAAGAGAAGTGGATTATGCAGCAGGAGTGTCCAGAGAACCTTTCAAGATTTTTGGGAAGAGTATCACTTAAAAGGTTACTGAAACTTTTTAATTTAAGAATTCCAGTGAATGTGTATTTATTTAAGGACAAATGTGAGCACTCACCTGTGTCGCCACCTAACACCAGTGACGAGGGCTCCTGCTGGGAGGCTGCTGTCACTGTGGACGATGTTGACGCTGGGGACGATAAACCCACCTCCACGGCGGTTGTGGAGTTTGTGGCTTGTGACTGGTCTGTGGGTTGTGAGGGAGGCGGGACCAAGGAGGGGTCTGCAGTGGGTTTCGAGGGACTGCTTCCTGTCACGGGGCTACAGACGCCGGAGCTGTTTTCTGGGCAGAGGAAGACATCGATTGGACCCCGCGTGCTCTTCAATGACACCTGGTAACCCTGAGAGATGTAGATAAATACACACTGTCACACAAAATCTTCATCACACCGAATAATAGCCGGCTTTTTTAAAACTTGTTTTTAAGACCCGCACCTCGCTGGGTTCTGAAACTTGCATCTGAGTCTCTGGTGGGGCTCTGATCACCATCACCAGCTGGTCCGGGGAATCAAATGACTTCCTCAAGTCCTGGCAGCGCACATAGCCCAACGTGATGAACACAACAATCAAGGAATACAACCACGACACAGCTGCACGTCGCCTCATACCAAGACTGACAGAGTCCGAGACTGCAACACTATCCTGAAATACAGTATTATAGTATATAACATTATTTTTTTTATTTTACATTTATTTATTCAGGGCACCTTTCCTGAGTATGATCAGGGAGCACCGGTTTTGGCACCGGTATCTGTCCTGTCCACCTCTTTTCCTTCAGTACCAGATCTGTACTGACCGTCCATATTTGCATTAAATTTAAATATGTTCTACATGACCACAACACATACAATTAGGCTACAATGGTGCTTATAGAGCAGTTTTCCCATTCATCCCATCATGGGTCATCATTGTGAAAAGTAACTACCCCACACATCTGGTTTGTAACCAGCTTAGGTCTAACAGGACACCTGACCCTGCTCAAAAGGATATTTCTTGTTCTGTGGGTCCTCTGTGAGCAGTCGGAGCTGCAGGTTGCATTTGGAAATGAGCTCGTCCAGCTGCTCCTCAGCCTCTGTGAGGTCGCACACCTCCCTCTGCAACTCTTTATGGCGGGAAACCAGAGCGGCGTCAATTCGATTACCACTGCAGGGGGAAGAGAGCAGTGAAGAAAGTGGTTCATGGACCGTAAAACACACATACCAGCCACTTTAAATATTATACTTTACTTTAATAAGGAACATCCTGCTTTTTGCCTGTCCTTCATGTCTTCAGATTTTTTATTTACTCCATTTGTGCTTATTAAGCTGTTTCAAACAGCAGTCTAATGTTCTCATATTCATTCGTTTCCTCACTGTGCTATTATTAAGTCTGCTGACACATTTTAAGCTTTTTCAGACTCACAGCCATTGTATATTGTTCTTGGACTTCTTGGAGATGAGTTGGATTCCCTCCAGGACGTTGGTTATGTCGTAGATGCGTCTCTTCTGGACATCCAGGACCTGCGAGGCCCAGTTCAGATCCACCACGCCGTCGGCCGACTGGGACAACAGGCTCAGAAAGCGCTTGGTGGTCAGGTTCAAGGAAGTGTCATACCGTGACTTCTCCGCCGTGGTTCGAGGAACTGGGAAGAAAGGGAGAGGGAAAACATGAGGTTAAAAATTCTGTTTATAACCACACTGGGTATTTTCTTCCCTCCTAAAGCTGCAGGCAAAAACACTGATAATCAACCGGTTTTTGTACTAAATACAACACGTGGTGCGTCATGAAAGCAAATGAAGGATGTTTTTTATGATGAATTCTTATTTTAAGGCAAAGAGGGGAGAGTTTGGTAGATGATAAACAGAATAGGATTATGACATCACATTTAAATGAAACATGACTTTTCAGCTGGCTAGTTAATGTTCTTTGTTATACATCTAATTAAAAGATGTCAGTCGCTGGCAGATTTTTATATTTGCAGGATATTGTGTTCTGTTGAATTAAACATTCACATCATAGAAAACAGCAGATCTTTAGTACTTCATAGCAGTTTATACAACACATTTAAACAGAACCACCCATCCAACAAAAACAATTCATTTTCTCTCCTTAAACACCAACACAATCCCCTCCTATACAATGTCCTGTGATAACATCCTGTTCTGAAGGAGGTCAAATCACACATGCATTTTTCTCATTTGCTCAAAAATTCCAGATGCACTTGTTGTGGAGCTGCAAGTCATTTACTTTTTTTTGTTGTAGCACAAATTGCATCCAGTCACCTCAGACACACACCTTACAGAACATCCATCTCAGACAAACAGGCTGTCACACTTTAATCCTGTTAATCTAAAGATCAGGTGATTTTAGGAAAATACAAAACGCTTGAAATCCAGATGTTCTGAGGAATATGCCACCGATTTGGAAACACATTAAAGAAGAAAAAAAAAAGAATTGCTGACTCGATTGATTCTAATCAGGTTCACAGCAACTTCTCAGTCTCACTTCCACTACCACTGATAAAATGTGTCACTTTTTAAGTCCTTTCAGTATTACATCATCACTCTCATGTTCTTTTTTTTTTAAATTATAACTTACTTATACTTATTACAGCTACTGGTTAGCTGTCGTTTGTATTCATCCCATTTTAAAAGACATGACCTGAATTAGCAGGTTTTTAAACTGTGGAAGTTCAGTGGGTACAGTGTGCAAAGCAAGAGTCACTTTAAATGTCTAATTAAACTAATTAAACCCATATGTAGGAATGGCCATCCACAAGAATATTGTTTTTAAATTGTGTCCAACATTTGTCAGCAGAAGTCTCACAGAACAGAGGCACTTCTATTTCTACAAATGTGTCCATTAATTTTAACTCCAAGTAATGTGTGGATCACATGTGATTACCTGGTCCCGTCCAGTCGATTAAAGAAAATGAATGACCAACTCTTACAGTTTTTATATTGTCCAACTCTTTTACATAATTGTTGAAGTCATCCTGTCAGCAGAAATTTGATTTTATTTCACCTGTGTGCTCTAGGAAATTTTGATTTTCACTGTTTTCTGAAGTTCTATAGACCATTAATCGACTAATCGAGAAAATAACTGGCAGATTATTGGTGATTTGGTGCATGAAGTGAAACATACCTTCCTACCATAAGCAAACCTTCAGATCTTATACCATATATTCCGATCCAAAACCAAACAGATCAAAGTGAATGGGAGCGAGTAAACAACAAAAATATTTTGTCACTGGAACAGATCAATAGTTTGAATTATTTGTGTGTGTACCTCTGGGAGGGGCAGGTGTGGAGGGGGGTGCTTGGCCTATGGACGGTCGAGTGGTGCTGACATACTGATGGTCACTATCAAGATCCAACTTCCTCTTCACCTGAAGAAATACACATGGTCGCAGGAAAGAAAAAAAAACAGACTCTGTCAAAAAAAAAAAACTACCAGTATTATAAAATACATATTAATACATTTATGTACTGTTTACGTATTGAGCAGAGGAAAAGAAAACAAACCCCCACTGGTGAATGGAAACCTAAAACTAAATGTCTGAAAGCAACAGGTGGGTGGACTTACAGAGTTCTGTATCAGTTCTATGCAGGCAAATGTTGAAGGACAACTCATCAGCTAACCACATCCCCCTAGCTCTTTCACTTTCTCTCTCATCTGTCCCCCTCCCTTCTTCCCACACCACACCCCTCTCTCCTCACCGGAGGTCTTCCCAGAGCCGGTCGTCTCTTGTCCTGGATCCCCACATCAGCGGGGCCCTGAGGTGTGGCAAACAGCAGGATTTCCCCCGTACTGGTGGGGGCAGCGGCCGGGTGGAGTCCCTCATTGCTGGGGCTGGTGATGATCACTATCTGGTGGTCCTCGCCCAGGTCAATACTCCCAGAGTTCAGCAAAGTCTCAAAGTCGGCCAACAGATCCTCCGATGTCTGCCCTGTTATCAGAGTCTCTGACATTGCAGTGTGTCTCTGAGTACCCCTTCACTGGAGTTTGGGGGTGCAGAGGGGTCAATAACTAAGATGCGGTGGTTGGCCAGTGGATCAACACCTACTTGCATTTGTTGTACTCAATGAATTTAAGGAACAATGGTGAAACCTCCTGCTGGTGCTCATAGGCAGCTTGAACATCTCTATAACATGTTCCTCTTACTCTACTGTCTAGCTTATTGTTTATAAACAAGCTATAACACACATATTAAATTTAACAATATAACTTTAACATAACGTTAATGTGATAACTATTGCAAGCGACGTGCTAGGTCAATTTTAGACTTATGGTGTAACAGCAAGGCAGGATGTTCTGCCAAACAGGAAATTTGGCAAATAAAATAACATTGCTACATGCATATCAACCCTGCGCCTTGAGGCTCAGCCGCTGATGTTATCAAAGAAAGAGTGATACACTGGTCGTGGCAGTAATAAACACTGGGGGTTAGCGAGCTAGCAAGGGAGCGAGCTAATCTTTTGTTTTCATCTCTCCTGTCAGTACAGTAGAGACGCGAGGCCTGGCCACACTGCCCTCAACACAGCTACCGACCCTGCTAACGAGCTAGCTTCTGTCCTAACAACACAGACTGACACAAACTGCCCAGTGCGGCCGACAAACTAGCTATTTACGGCTATAAAACTGTATTATTTCTCCTTACACCTAAAACGGGGCGAAGTTAAAAGGCTATGAAAACTTTATAGCAGCTTTCCAGAAGTAAGCTATCGAAATAAAATACCTACTATGTAAAAGGCATCACCATGTTTCAAAGGCATCTCTTAGAGTACACGTATGAAAGCGACACTTAGTTGAGCGGAGAATACATAGAAATCGTTTAATATGAAAATATATGGCAGATTAGCATGCTAGCTAAGTTATTAGCCGCAGTTCTTCAACCCCCTCGTTTTGCTGGGGCACGCAGGAAGCAGTCCGACAAAACTGGAAATAAAAGGAAATAAAGCGGTGAAATACACACGCATCCTTTCAAACAGCGGCCACTGCTCCTTTGCTTGTTCTCATCGGCCGCGGTCCATATGTAAAAGCGCCGTCTCGACCCCGTAATCGGCCGTTATTGTTGTTATTGTCCCAGCTGATCTACATCTAAACAAGGCTCGGACGGTTTTCGCGCGAAATCTTTTTTGCCGCGAAACGGGCACGTGCGTGGATCCGACGGTATCCATTGGTCAACAAGCTGCGCTTCCCGCAGGGCGGGCCCAGCGCTCTCTGATTGGTGCAGACGGTCGTCCGTCACTTTGCGGAGCGCAGAGTCGTCGATCCAAAGATGCATTCATGTTCCACAGAAAAAATAAAACGTTATGACATCGCTTTCATTTTGCTATCTTACTTCAAATTAATATAGGATTGATCTCACTTGAGTTGCCCCCAATTTAAACTACAGTGTGTGACATTGCTATACGCAAAAGTGAAATGTGTCTGTGTTTTATTCGTGTCTCAAGTGGGAAAATTGTCATTTGAACAAGGAAAACCTACACTGTCATGCTTTGAGGCTTCATACAAACAAACGAGCTGTACTTCCAGTCGGTATATATGTTTGTACCATTGGCAGTGTGTTGTGAACATGAATTAATTCGGCAAATGTTTTCCCCCAACTTTTTGTTCTGAGTGTTTTCATCGTCCTTTCCAATCAGTTGAAGCAAGTGTCCCTCAACAGGCAGTCCCTGCTAATCGAGCCCTATTGCGCAGCAGGAGAGCTACAAGATGGCGCAGGCAATATTTGAAGTGCTTGAAGGTAGGCATGTTTTGTTAATAACCACGTTTTTACGCTGGAATAAAACGTGAATGGGTATTTTCAGCAACGTCAACACACTGAGCTCATTTCGATGTACAGAAAACTCACTATAAAACCATGCAAATTTATATATTTTCATTAGAGCAATCAAAACATCCCATGGAAGGGAGAGTATCTTGGACTGTAAACAAACAAACTGGTCATTGTTTAGACCTTATGGACAGTGTATGACTGTAAGTTGTTGTCATCTGTTGCAGTCAGGCAGTAAAATGATGTGGAGCTCCTCTATTCAGACTGCATGTTACATCTTTGCAGCAGGCCATTTTGATGAAAACACACTCTCATAGTTTTAGAATAAACATGTAAGGATTAATAGTATGTCTGTGTTTGTCAGCAGTGGATTTACAGCCATCTTGTGCTTTGAGTATTTTAGTTTCTAATGTATTAATTATTATTATTAAGAGATTTTTGTGCATTCCTCTACAAATGCATTACAACTATAGAGACAGTGGAGCTGCAGTGGTTGTAGATAACCTCATTTAAAGCTGCAAGTCTTAACTTAAAGCATAAAATATATTCTCTTTTAACACCTAAAGGTTTAGCAGTTTAGCAGATGTGCAAACATCATTTATCTGTTAAAGTGTCCTGCAACAAGATACAGTTTCTCAGGGCCAGGCACTGTTCTTCCTTCTCAGCTTATTTACCTCTTACGAGTCTTAAAAACAACTTCATATTTTCAGATTTCAGTGAAACATACACCTATTGAGTGATCTGTTTACAGTGGAGCATGTGACTTATTACACTGTTTCTCCACCTTCCTCCTCTTCCTTTTAAGGGATGGACAACCAGACAGTGTTGGCGGTCCAGTCTCTGCTGGATGGCCAAGGCGGTGTTCCTGACCCGAGCAACCAGAACGTGTCTGGGACGCCCGCTATCCAGTCTATGGGTACGCACAACAAATACAGCACATGACAGCTAAGTGATTACAAAACAAACAGAGGAATAAAAAGCCTGCAGTCGGATGAGGAACCTTGCTTTATGGTATGATGGGCTTATAGAGGAATACTGTCTTTAGCCCAGGATGAGTTTAGTGTGAAAACATAACGTTATGAGAATGGGACACACCTCCTTTGAATAGATTAAGGTGCAAGACAGCCAGTTTTGTGTATGTGACAACTTCTCTTAGGAGATTTATTTAACATCTCAAGATCAGTTTTGATAATAAATATAGTCTTAAACAACAGCTATACGCACTAAATGTATGGAATATAGTTCATGAAATAGCACCTCCACCTTGTTTCCCAAAATGTTAATGTCCTATTTGCTTGTATTTGGATTTATTTATTTAATCAAACAGTTACAAGTTTGCCATAATTATAGTTCTTATTGGTGTGTGTTTACTTTTAAAGATCTCCCTCTTAGTGCTTGTTCACAAGCAGCAGTTACCTTTAAACTCTTTCTCTGAAGACACTGTAACATGTTGTATGTCTGTGGCAAAAGGAAATGGGTCTAGTAGGGTGCCAGTCATGTTGCTGAATGAAAGACTGGATCTTGGAATGGTATAAATCTCAAACTATGAGAGTGTGAGCTGCAGCCCTTGCATGCCCTCTGAACTCAAAATTAGTAGACACATTGTTGTTAATTGCTTGTTGCCGTGTTGCTTCTGCACTGCACTTCTTTGTTGCTGCGTTTTTCCCTGATTGCGCAACCATGGATGCTTTAGCTGCTCATAACAACAAGCCTGTTTTTCTTCTATTCATTCCAAAGAAAACACTTTTGCTGCTGCTTGAAACGTGAATTGCATCACCACATCCTGTTTGCCAAACTTGTCTATACAGTATAGCAGATGAACACAGGAACGTTATCATGGAAATGCTGGAGGTTATGATGCAGTGTACAGCGTTGTAGGTGTGTTATTCCTTCGCTCCACTGTTTCCTGCTGCGATTGCCTCAGACCTTCATGTTTGCTCTTCCTTCAGACGATGAGGACGTGTTCCTGTGTGGGAAGTGTAAAAAACAGTTCAATTCTTTGCCAGCCTTCATGACACACAAGAGGGAGCAGTGCCCGTCTAGTGCCCCCTCCCTGTCCACAGTGTCCTTGGCCTCCACGAATGCCTATACACCCGTCCCATCAATCAGCTCCGGGCCACAGACGCCTGCCAACAGACAGGTGAGGATAGAGATGTTTTTTATGTGGGTGATTGCTGAATTGTTAGGTCAGTTTAATGGTGAATCATCAAGTAAAGAAACTATTTGTTTTAGGTGAGGTCATACATTTTGTTGTTACACTCTCAGTTATAGACTACACATTTGTTTGGAGGTTTTAAATATGGATTTGGTAAATGATTGGTACAGAAATAAACAAGACAAAAAAATAGTGAAAAGTTTTGGAATACCCCCACTTTTCCAGTTTTTATTGAAATTCTATCAGGTCAAGTCCTGTGAATAGCCTTAAATGGCACAAAGGTCAGCAAACTGCAGAAGGTAAAAAAAAAGTTAAGGTCACAAAAAAACTGAAAAAATCCTGTAAATGTCTGAGAAAAGTGTTTTTTTTTCAGGGACAAAGAAATTGGCTAACTTACAGTTTTCCTGCAGCAATGGAAGTAAATAAAGCTGACGACAGACATTAAAGTGAAACAGGGCAGTAACTTTAATTCTGTCTTTTGAAACAAAGACAAATAATTCTGATTAATAACTATGATGTAAAGCAAAGTAATAAGGAATACGTATTTTTTGACACTTGGAGTGGATTGTTTTTGGATCAAGACAGCAAACACCAACTCATACTTTACGTATGTGTGTTATTCTGTACTTATACACCAGGTATCCACCTACATCACAGTCCCTCCCTCCCCTCTGACTCACACTCTGGTCCAAGGCAACGTGCTGGTCAGCGACGATGTTCTCATGTCGGCTATCTCGGCTTTCACCTCCATTGACCAGCCCATGGCCACCATGCAGACACCTATACAGGTAAAACAGCAGGATGGGGGGGGGGCACAGTGCACAATGTCCCAAACCTTTAAAGCATCAGGCACTGTTTATCATACCAAAACATGTGACATGATTAAGAGCAAAACTGGGAAAATGGTAATTTTGAGCATAAAATAAAATCATTTTGCTGTGCTATTATTAATTTTTTTCATTTTGTATTGCAGAGTAACCTGAGCATGCACACAGCCGGTGTATCGTACCTTCAGCACCACCATCACCACCACCACCACCACCATCAACATCATCAACAGCAACAGCCTCAGTCCTCCCACCCCCTGCCCTCCAGCCAGACATCAGCCCACCCCCTCCCAGCTGGCCAGCCTGCCCAGCAGCCACTCTCTTCTCAAGTCCCAGCAAGCCATAGCAACTCAGTGGTCCAGGTGTACAGTGCATTGCCCCATATGGCTGGGGGTGGTGGTGGTGGTGCAGAGATCCACACCCTGGGTCTGCAGCCTTTCCATCCTGTACAAGTGAGTAAAGTTTCTCACTTTATTTTTTTTAACTCCAAATTAAATGAGTTAAAAAAATACTTACATTAGTACATGATCAGATGAAGCCAGTAGTTTTTTGCACAGAAGGCTGAAACTGAAAACAGTCTAAGACAAAGCACTGAGCCTGTGTGTCCCTCAGGTTCCCAGTCAGTGTGTGGAGAGCCAGTCATTCACTACCCCTCCTGTCTACAGTCCCGGGAAGCAGGGCACCAAAACAAAGACCTGCAGCATAACCACCAACCTGACAGAGCTGGGAGATTTTGAAAAGGTCATCATTCCAAAAAGGCCAAAGAGTAACAAGAAGAGCCCCGATGGAGCAACAGGTCTGTGAGGAAAACCAGTAATGTTTTAAACTGAAGCAGTTCATAAGTGATGCTCTGTGCTGCTGCCTAAAACTTAAATTTGACCAATTTTAATAACAAATGACAAAATCATCATGAAGGAAAATTCTCTGACGCAGCATTTAAATCGGAGACTGTACACATCTCAGTTACAAGTTCTAAAACTATTCCTGATAGTGCCACATCCTCCACCATTAAGGATAATGTATTTATGCATATATCTGTCAGATCCATTCAAATATTGACCAGTTTTAAATGTTATAAGCTATATGATGAAGATCATAGGATAAATATTCATTCATTAAATTCCCCTCCCCAGCAGAGCAGATGAAAGGAAAGGGTCCAAAGCTGAAGTGTAATTTCTGTGACAAAGTCTTCTCGAAAAACTTCGATCTTCAGCAGCACATTAGGAGGTGAGTTGCTGGGCAGCACGGCTGAGACTGTACTCATCTGAAAATAGACGTCTATTCAGAAGAAAGTGACTCAGTTTACTTCCAGTCATGACTTAATGACTTATAATCACTTTGCTTTTGCAGCCACACAGGAGAGAAGCCCTTTCAGTGCATCGTCTGTGGCCGAGCCTTTGCCCAAAAGTCCAATGTGAAGAAACACATGCAGACACACAAGGTTCACACAACCGACTACAGTTACTTTAACTTAATGTTCTAGTTGTGAACACTCAAAAATACCTGCAGTGTTTTTGGGAGTTGTACAGTAATTTTAAATAGAATGAGTTGTTTGCTGTGATCATTTTCATTACTTCCATAACATGTGAGCTCAATACAAAGCCAACAACACTCCCTTTACTTTCAAGGTTTGGCCTATGGGCGTGGCCAGCACCGTGTCAAGATTACCAGTCACGGTAAAGGTGGTGCCAGTGTCATCCAATGAGGAGCAGGGTGGAGGGGAGCAGCAGCAGCAGCAGCAGCAGCAGCAGCATCAAGGTGAACAGGAGGAGGAAGGGCCTCAGCAGCAGACTGGTCAGACACAAGCAGAGGAAGAGGCAGCTCAGATGGGTAATGTCTGTTATAACAATACACCATGTAAATTACACTGATGACGTTGTGATAAGTTTCAGAGCTTTGAACATAATTTCAGCAGTTGTCAAGGTTCTGGAGCTTTTCAGCGAGGTCATACAGTTTGATTGTAATGGACAAATATGAGTGAGGGGAGGCTTTAAACACACAGATTCACAATTCATTCAAAAAAATCACTGAAAAATGGTTTAGAACTGGCATCAGACAGACAATGATGACTGTAGATGGTGTCTCGTCTTTGTGTCTCACTCAGTTGAAGGAAGTAAAACTGAAACAGTTCACTCAAATACTATAAATGGCTATAATGCTGAGGCAACAGGGCAATAATACTCTGTGTTCCTCACTACAGGCAACTCTGTCACATTTCACACAGTCTTTTGAACTATTTTGAATGTGAGAATTTTGAGTAGAGCAGCTTTAATTAGAGGAGGCAGGTACAGCACAACTATGTTATATAAATGATCAGTTTCTGTCAAAAATTCCTGTCAGGTTTCCTGTCACATGTACAACAAAACAGTATTAATGGTTTCAGTGATGGCCACAGCCATTGAGTTTAAGGTTACTGCTAATCCTAGTCTCAGTCGTAAAAGTAATGATGGTTACTGATCCAGCATCAGATTTATGGCTCCTTTACAGTAAATACAATGCTCGATTACAGAAGCTCCAGGGGATTTGGAAGAGAGTGCGGCCGAGGCTCGGACTGATCCGGAGGGCAGCCAAGGGGAAGCCGTACAGAACGGGCATCCTCAGGCACAGATGCAGGTGCAGGCCAATCAGAGCCAACAGTGCCAAGCTCAGACCAAACAGATCGTCGTGATAGACAGCTCCTACCAGTGCCAGTTCTGCTCCAGCAAGTTCAAGACCTACTTCCAGCTCAAGTCCCACCTGACCCAACACAAAGGGGAGCAGGTGAGTGCATGTTGGGTGTGCATGCATGGAGAGGCAGGGTTTCTCATGTCCTACCTGAAAGGTGGAAAACAACTTTTCAAAAATACATGGTAGGGTATGCATTAGAAAATTTTGGAGTAAAGTAAATGAATTGGACTGCATATCTGCCTCCCTGCAGGTTTACAGGTGTGTGCTGAAGTCCTGCTCGCAGACTTTCCAGAAGTTGGATCAGTTTTTGGAACATATCAGGACGCACCAGGAGCAGCTGACCTACCGCTGCCACCTCTGCAGCAAGGTGTTCCCCTCGCTGTTCGAACTGGGAGTCCACCAGTACTCCCACTGCTTCTGCCCACAGCAGAACACACGCAAGGAAACCACCGTCTACAGGTCAGCTCAACCACTAATTTACATATTTATTATTGAACACAGGGAAAATAGTCCCTAATAAATTCACTTTTTACTCCTGCTTGAGTAACATTTGCTGAAAACTACACGGCTCAGCTGTTTTAGCCTTTTTATAAATAAAACTACATTTTTCAGCCACAGATAAGGCGGGGAAGTATCTGTAGTGTCTGTGAATTAAGCTGGGTGTGATGGACATATGTTTTCCTCTTCTTCTGTGCACTACAAAAACAAACGCCCAAAATCGGACTATCCTCCAGGCTGGACTTTAAGCTCATTTTTATGTTCTTACTTGTCGAGTATGACTGGTATGTTACTGGGCTGGTACAGCGCATCATTCTTACTCCTAACAAAAACCACCACTTTTCTTTTTTTTTGCGTATCACCTCAGGTGTGTGAAGTGTCAAAGCAGATATTCTACCCAGGAGGCACTGGAACAACATCTGCTGACTGCCTCACACAACTTTCCTTGCCCACACTGTCAAAAGGTACAAAACACACCGATGTGAACAAACACAAACTACACACCTGTGAAATCTGTAAAGGTGTCCTGATGTAAAGAGTCAGCATGGTCCACTATGACTGTGGTGATATTTGGACTGTGGACATTTCATTGCTCACGTGGTTACTTTTTCGTGTCACAGTTTAAGACCTCGGTGCGGTGTCTGATCCGATCTCTTTCTGGCCGTCAGGTTTTCCCCTGTGAAAGGTACTTCAGACGCCACCTCCCCACTCATGGCACTGGAGGGAGGTTCAAATGTCAGATCTGTAAGAAGGCCTTCAAGACAGAGCACTACCTCAAACTCCACACACGTATTCACTCAGGTCTGAAGGACTTCATGAAACATTGTTTTGCATGAAAACTTTGAGCTAAGCCACTCGACCACTGTGCATTTTCTTAGTTCTGTTGCAGAGTCGGGGACAGAGGTTTTAATATTTTTGCTATGACATTGCTGGAGATCGTCTGTCGATAATGTTGGGTTTTTGTGGGCTGCACTATTTTTAGTGTCTGTACACATTGTGGCTCAGCTAACTAACCCAGTTCTGCTCTGTCACAGCAGAATATGTTGCCACAACAGAAAGAAGGACCTAGTGTTAAAATAAGAAAATGCTTTATAATACCCGAGTAACCTGCTATGTTAAAGATCAGTGTTGGTTAATGTAAAGCTGATGTTGATGAGGATGTGAATGCTGTTCTATGCAAACACTGGTGTGATATTAACCATCATTCGTACATAATTGGATCTAAGCGACATCTGTGTAAATCATTCGTCAAAGTAAAGCTGTGAGTTTGATGGCGATTCCATTTCTCAGGTGAAAAGCCGTACAAATGCTCCCTCTGTGAGGCGACGTTCAACAGGAAGGACAAAGTGAAGCGACACATGCTCATCCACGAGCCTTTCAAGAAATACAAGTGTCCCTTCAGGTGAGGCTCTTAAATGGAAAAGTGCTGTTAGCTCAGGTCACTGAAACAGTTCCACTTTATTTTTCCCTCCTTTCCTTCTGTGCCCCCCCCTCCTTTTTTTTTTTGTTTTCTTTTTCTGCTTAATTTTCTGCTAACTTTTGTGTTTTCTCACCAGGACACATGTAGGCTGCACCAAAGAATTCAACAGACCAGACAAACTCAAAGCCCATATTCTGTCTCACTCTGGTGAGTGAATAATTCCAGTAATCATTTTTATTTAAACAAAGATGACAGAATATTGGTTGTGATGATCTAAAGTCGTAGCATAACTGAAGCTTCCATTCACACAAACGACAAATGGCATTATCCTCTCTCCTCCAGGTATCAAACCCTACAAGTGTCTGTTTTGTCAGAAGGCGTTCAGCCGCAGAGCTCACATGCTTGAGCATCAGCAGTCCCACACAGATAACTATCGCTTCAGGTGCTCCACCTGCAACAAGGGATTCACCAGACAGAGCTATTATAGAGACCACAAATGTCCTGCAGCGGGGAACGGGACAGGAACTGAAGGAGGAGCTGGAGAGGCAGAGGGAGACGAGGTCGTAGGAGTGCCGATGGTGGAGGAGAAGGACGGAGAGGATGACGGGGGAAGAAGTAGGATCACGAGAGAAGCAAAAAGGCCAGGGACAGATGACGGAGAGCAGGACGAACGCTTAAAGGGCAGCCACGCACAGGGGGAAGTACACGAGGAGGAGGATGAGGAGGGGATGGACGAGGAAGGAGAGAGGAGGAGGACTGATGAGAGCTGTCAGGCTGCGATGTCTATCACCACCATTGAAGGGCAGACAGAAAGAGAAGACGAGGATGAGGAGGATGACCGGGTGGAACATGGCGGCGAGGCACTGGAGCAGATTCAGAGCAATGACCAGAACTGTTTGCAGCAGCCATGTTTGTAGGGTTAAACATCATCTTTGTGGGGAACATTTCCTGGATATGGACCAACTAACAAACTGAGTCATCCATGAACGATTTAAAATAAAAACAATCTGTCTGGGAAATGATTTTATTATTTGTTTTAAATTAAAATGCAATTTAAACTATATGCACACATTTTACTTCTTTTACTGTAAATGAAAATGATTTATGGGATATGTTACCTGTTAGATCTATATTGCCAAGATAACCAGTGGAGAAAGACCATTGTGTGGGATTGAGGGGATCTGTTGGTAGAAGTGGAATATTCATAATTATGTTTCCACAGAGCTCACCATGTTGCATCAGTAACCCAGAATGGACAAACCAAACACTGACTCTAAAGAGACTCTTTTAGGGAGGTCACACTCCTACATGCACGGGGGTGAGGGGAGGGGTATTCAGTTGGTTACAATCTGCAACCTCACCACTAGAAGTCGCTAAATCCTGCACCCTGGTCCTTTAAGCCACAGTGGTCAAAAGCAATGGCACCATTTTCTTTCATTTTATGTGGCAAAAAGTAAATTATTAAAAGTCATGTGTCATATAGTATATGTGTCCATATAAATGTCCCTGAATTTTGAGTAAAATTCCTGACTTTCTTTTACTGATGTGAATGATCAGTAGGTGATATCCTCAGTATCTGCGACCATATAGTGGGAGCACCCAAAGAAGGGCTTCATACAAATGCTGGTGATAATTTGTAGAGCCTAATTGTATTACAATGTTACACATTTATTCTAAAAATGTGTAGGACTCTAATGAAATTTGAAATTGCACACATGCATAATAAGTCTATTTCTTTAGACACACTAATTTACTCCAGCAAAGAAAACCTCAGATGGAAGTGAGGCTCTACACAGCAACGAGTCAAGTGTATAGCATTGATTCTATTATATTTAGGTAATAAAAATCCCTAATCCCTATCCCTAAGCTTTTAGTTATACTGCATCTTTGTGTGTGGCTTTGGAACAAACATCACAGTAGATCTTTTTGCATTAACTTTTACATTCAGAGCTTTATAATGGTTCATTACGATTTAAGGGTCAATTACTGTTTTAAATGAGCAAAGAGATTTTGTTTACTAAACTGAAATAGCGGGGATTTCACTCATAATGGTGACCTTGCATGTGCCTGAGTAAAATGACTCTGCATAAGTCTAATTAATACTAAATGCTGACACTGATACTATTGTTCATCAGTCACAAACACACACTCAGTTTTTGATTTCATTTATTAAGGTGACATAATTCTATATTACACATCTTTCATGTACATCAGAAATTAAACAGGGAAAAGAAAATATAGTGTTAGCATAAACCTCTTATTAAAACCATTCTTTTACAAAAGAAACTATGTTATTGACACCATTTACAACTTGTTTTCATATACAGGAGAGTGACAGTGGTTTAGTTGTACATGGAGGATTCTGGAGAACGAACGAACGAAAAAGAGCAGTGAATTATGCTATTTACATATTTGCTTAACTGCTATGTACCCGGGATTTTATTATGTGATTGACCCAGAACAAGATTAAAACAACACTCTGCGTTAGGGGCAACAATCTGAGACAAAAATGTAAGAGAGGCAACTTTACCAATCAACTATTCATCATGTTACATTCGTTATATTACACTGACTTTGTCTCAGTATTTGTTAGCCCAGCTGAGGTCACAGTTAGTCACTGAAACCCTGTCGTTAGCTCAAGGCGTATAGCTTTTCCTCACTGGTGCAGTTTCTTCAGAAGAACTACAGAACTTTAAACTCCTCTTGGTCTGGTTACTTCTCCACAGCTGGGTCAAGAAGGACCGACCAGGACCAGAGTCCAGAGTCCAGAGAATGAATTTGACCATAAAGCCTGCGTGGTCGATCATCTCTGCTGGCATCGAATTGCTGAGAAGAATACCTGATGCCTGAGGGTGGAAATAAGGCTAATGACAAACACCCGAACACCACCTCACCACGAATGTGGAAACAAAGAGCCTAGAACTGCTAACTGAGACTGGAGGCCCCACACGCTGCAAGAAAAAGTGGAGAGAATTTTTTTTTGCTGTGCTGTGTCAGACGAACAACACCTGAATCCAATGTTCATCAGTAACCAAACCTGTGTTTTTGGTGTGTTTAGAAAATAATTCAAAAGGACACTCCAAAATCAGCAACCACACTACCTGGTGTTTTTATTTCATACAGATAAATGAGATGGATCATCTGTTACTGTCACTGTTGATCAGATGCTTTGTAACGTCAGCCAAACCAAAACCAAACCAAACAAGTATTCACACTAGTGTAGAGAACGACTCTGTGCTCACTCACTGTTTGATTCCAGGTCAGTAAAGCATTTGGAGGTTTCTTTGTGCACTCACACAAATGAAATCGAGCAGTGAACAGTAATCTGCCAAAATCGGCTGTTCCACGGTAAGAATCTTTATCTAAAAATCAAATCTTCAACAAATATTAAAAAATGAAAGCACAGCCACATAAATCATTTCACACGTCAGAAATCAAATCTGAAGTGGAGTGACACAGGAACCCTGACTGTTAAGCAGTGAAAATACTCAGAGGTAAAATGTTCCTTCAAGTCTAAAATGGAAGACAAAAGTTTTAAATACTGCACTGCATCTCTCTGACTGAGCTTTTTAAATTGATTAAAACTGCTTTTATTTTTTTTTGTCATTTTGTGGTTTGGTATGGGGTCAAAAAAAGGGGGGGTTAAGATAAGGTAACAGCTCTATCACTAACTTTCAAAAGCTACATGTGTATGAAGAGCTCCATCAAGTGTTTTTTAGAATCTTGCAAAGGATTCATTCAAAACATCAGTTTTGATTTGGTTTGACTCAAATTTGGTGTTTTTCACTTGTGTTTTTAAGTTTTTAATGTTCTGACATGTCAAAGTACATCTGAGTACTGAATACACACACACAATCTTAAAATACTTTCTTCATCCTCATCGGAATTCTCAGGCTGTTTGCTTTCAACCACCACACCACCCTACAAGTTAACAGAAGGAAGATGTCTGAAAGTCTCGGAAACTGATATCAAAATGAATAATCTATAAGATTCTTCCAGAATATTCTAAATCTAAGACATTTTATCCAGGACAGCCTCTGGCCCTATAAAACTAGGGTCAGGTTAAGTTCTGCTTTTCACAATCATTAAGTCATTCACAGATCAAATACTCCAGACTCAGTAACACAAAACTGTTTCTCTCATTGTTCCTTAGATTAGACATTTCTACCAGATCTTTGAAGCACTAAGAACGTGTGTTATTAAAGCATTAATTTGGAGCACCACCTCAAAGTTATCACCTTATAAAATCATGTGTTACTGTTCAAAAAGATCCACTTTAGTCGGGAGATGCAGATAAAAATGTGAGAGATTTAAAGGGTGTGATGGGAAATGACATTGAAGGGGAAGAGGCTCAAACAGGGCCAAACTATTTCTAATGCAAGAAAAAACAAAAACCTAGAGCAACAACGTTCACTCTTTGGTGAAACATAATCCTGTTTTAAAATAAGTACACCCTCACAATCCTGCCTTAAAATCAGGCTTTGTAATTTAGCTGATGCTTTAGTGCAGAACAACTTAGTAAGAAGAAATCACGTTGGTTCCTACATTACTGCTGGAACCTGTGACCTCTCTGGTTATGAGATTTTGACTGTAGCCCCAAAGGCCACTCCGATGCATGCCATTACATGATCACAGGTGGGGAAGAAAAACTACTGCAGTTCCATTAAGCGGATATCATTGAGGGTGAGATTTCAGGATCCCATGCATAATTCGGTGCACATTCTGAGAGACAGGAGCAGCTTCTGTGTTTTGGTTTAAAAGAACACAAAATTTTCAGATGCCCATCAGGCCCTGCGAGGCCTGCTCAGAGCACGGTGTGCACAGTAGACGCACACTCCCAAATCCCAGCTCCTTTGCAACGACATGCAGTCTCACGCATGCACCCATAGACGTACCATACAGGTGCATGCGTGCATGAGCACAAACACACAAAACATCCCCCTATTCTGAAGAGGCTCCCTGATTTGAACACTAGTGGTCTTCATTCCTTCAGACTGCACCCGCTGTTAAACTTCGCCTGGTTTCTCTCACTCCTGTCCAAAGCCTTCTGTCTCCTCGATGGCAAACATCAGCTTCTCCTTTAGTTGTTCGTAGCTCTTGTACGGAGGCAAGTCCAGTCTGTTAAAGCTGAGAAAGGAGCATTAAAAAATACATTTCAGCTTGACACTGGACTTCCTTTCCTTGTGTTTATGCTAGGTTAAGAGCTCTTTTTCAAAACAGCTGAATATGAGAATCAAACAAGATTTTGATTTCGCCCATGAATAGCTACATTATCCTTACACCCATTGGATCTGTTCTTTTAGCTGGTTGAGAAGTCCTGACTGACAACAACCAGCCAAAAAAACCATATTAAACTAAATCAGGAAACAGCTTCCAACAATACACTGCCAAGAACAGGATCATAGCTTAGCTAGTTAAATAACAATGTCAACTTTAGATTTTGATCCACACTGAGTCAATCTACTGTGGATCCTACAGTGTGAACATGAACTCACCATGTGTGACTTCTGGGAAGCCAGTTTTCTTTTCCCACTTTCTCAATACAGAATTTCTGGGGACCATTGCTTCCTGTAAAGTGAAGCACAGGTCAGAGTGCTCATGGTTGATTCAACACACCATGATCAGTATGACACGTAAAAGAAACTGGGACAAACACTGATACTTAGCTTTACAACCTAAGGAAGAAACGAGTAAAAACACGCTTAATGTTAGTTATAACCTCAGTATGTGATCGGTTTTTAAAGCGGAGCAATGTTACTGTCCTAAGCAAATGTTTCAGACAACATGCTTAGGACTGGAAAGTCTCACATATATGTGTACTGTAGATATGTCCTACTTTAAATATAAATAAATAGAAGACAGGCATAAATTAAGAATATGTTTACACAAAATCAAAACAGAACAAAGCATTTTAGATACTGATCTAGATGCATACTTCATCTGCATTTGGAATTAAATGCCAACTTATATTGCTGTAATTATTACCCATCAGGTCAGTGAAGCCTCCTACGGGCAGCCGACAGGTACCGGTGACAAACTGCAGCAGCCTCATCCTCTTCTCATTGTCCATCTCCTTTATGAACTGCAGGGAAAAGTGGCAAGCTGTTTAAAACGCTTTCACCAAATATCACCAGGTTACGGATTATACAACTCATTGAATCAGTCACGAGTAGGATAAATAGCATCATTCTAACTAAAGATCCATGAGTGGAGAAAGATGTGTTACAGGAGCACATCGAAACAATAATGTAAACATATTTAACTAATACACAGAAAAATGAGAAATAATCCTATTTAAATACAGGATATATAATTATAATCAGTGCTGCACACTGACCTGCCAGAACCAGATGATCTGTTTGCTGCCGCGAGCATAGTGTCTATAGATGGTGTTTCTTTGCCAGTCTGCGAGATCAATCTCCTGCATACCACAGAGCATTACCTGTAACAGGACACAGGTAATTTAAATATTTTATATGTCATTTAATTCATCTAGAAAAGCAGTTACAGTACAGTATGTGAAATCCAGAAGTCAGACAGGTTTCTTTAGTGGAACCCATCGCACATTATTTACTATGTAAACGCGTTTCCAGTTCATCCATACCTCCAACTCTTTAGCATCAAAGTACTGCAGGTACTGCTGAGGGAGGACCTCGTTGAAACCTTCGAAGAAAGCCTGTGTCTGCTCCTCCACTCCTCTGGACAGCCTCCACTCTGCTACCAGCCTGTGAGAGGAGACCAAGGCAACCACCACACATGCAGACATTACAACTCAAAAAAAACCTCAAAAACACTAGAAGCACTGTAATGCTGAGTTTGTTTGTGTGCTTCATTTTCAATATGTTGTCTCAATGCTCTCAAAGTCACTGCAGATCTTGCACAGAGAACCCTACATCCTGATTAACAAAAGAAGTTATTAAAAGTTGCTTGACAATATCCTCTAACTCCTCGTCATCAGACGTTGACCAAGCTGATCAGTAAAACAATAAACCAATCAGAGATGATAAATCACAGTGTAACTTTCTCATCTACTTGCTTCTGCTTCCTATGAATGCTTAGTAGGAAAAGACTACTGAAGTAATTTTATAATGTGCAAGTACAGTTTTATAATAATAAATGTTTAATAATGTATAATTGATCTCAGAGTGGTGCAGAGTCAAGGGCAGCTTGAGAGGCACACTTAGTCACTCAGTCAGTATCGTTCTAGCTGATGTCTATATGTCTATATTTAGCTCTAATGTGTTTTATAATGTACTGAATTAAAAATCATTTTTAATAAAACCCACCTGATGTACTCCTCCTTGTTCTCCTCAGTGACTTGGATGTCTCCTCCACCTGGTTTCAGCTCATGGGTGGTGATTTCCCCCAGGATCTCTTTGTCAACAGAGAAGAACATCTCCAGCCCACACTCCTCGATGTTGTTATCCCTAAAGAGCAGCACAGAAAATTGCATCACTACTCCCTTGACTTCACTGTTGTTCCTGTTATTTGCCATACCCATATGACATCCAAATACTCAATAAAGAGCAGTTAGACAGTTTGGCATGGCAGACATACAGCATGTCAATAAAATTCAAATGAGATTTAAAAAAATCTGACCAGTTGTCACACAGGAGCAACCGCACTTTGAAGACCTGTTTTTTCATGAAGCTTATAAGATTTACTAGAGCAGACTCAAGTCTCAAATTATACTTGAACTACACTTGCATCTGAAACAGACACAGATCACAGCAAAAAAACCCAGGTAGATAAAATCACTCAGTTTGAACTTACATTAGAAGGCCTTATTTCACTCTTTTCAAACTAACTAATCTTTGCCCACACACCTGTCCGAGTTGCATGTGGGGACCAGAGGCTTCTCTGTGTGCAGCCAACTAGTGAGCATCTACTGATAGTCTGCATGTGAGGCGTTTAAGCGACATCTGTACCCACCACCACAAATTCTGTCTCTGACCAGACAGACACATTATCTGCTGATTCTCATACTGCCTTCCATTTATTCCAGGAGCTGCTGGACGAAGGCGATACAGCTACTGAACATCCCATTTTAAGGGCAGCTTCTCAGCGTGTTCCCCTGAAAATTGGTTAGCAGAGGCGATAAGCTCTAGTAAGACCAATTAACTAACTTGGTGGTAGTATTAGATGGTAAAAGGGTAGTTTCAGATTTATACAGCAAGTCCCTGTAATCTGGATGGGTGATTTTGATTAATTACAGTAAAGCAAATACATAATGTGGATCAAATGGATATGTCTTGGCTTGTGATCAACTTATTTACTAGATGATGTTCTGAACAGTTTCCTCACTCATAAAATGTATGCCCTTTAATGTGTGAAATAATGTCTCAGCTCATTTGTCTTTGTAATTAATGTTTTAGTTCGATAAACTAAAAATTTCTTAGTACTAATTTCCTCTGACCTTAGCAGAAGGTAGTCTTTCTTTCAGGTAAGGTGACCCACCTCTGCATCAGCAGTGAATTTTCTACAAGTAGCCCTATTGTTAAACCTGCAGACCTGAGACATGACTCAAAGGCTCAAGTCTTAACCAGGATTTGCATTTTGTGACACATGAACATCTCCGTGCTACACTGAGACAACAGTAAATCACATTATCCACTCACACAATACACATTTAAAAGTACAATAGACCATTTTGGCAAAATTTACAGCAGAGGTACACAGTAACCACCTCTCTCAAACAGCTTCCCACATGGCCTTGTGTACTCACTTGATCCACATGAGAGAGTTATAAAACTCAGGGTCTATTGACTCCAGGTCTTTGAGGGCCAATGGCTTGTTTAGGATGCGCTTGTAAAATGGCAGCGAGAAACCAGTGTCGATGAACTTGCCGTGGAAAAGAGCCTGAGGGACAGAAACACTGGTGTTAAATTGTTGTTTCCTTCACAAGGTTTTAGTGGAATTCTTTCACTGTCCAATACAAAATCCTAAACCTACTCATATTAAGGAAAAATCCAGCACATACTGAAATGACTTACCATGGCAATGAAGCGTCCTATGAACTTGAAATACTTGAGGTGGTCAGGATTGATGTAGGAGGCGGGGTTGATCTGGAGACAGTAGTTATCTTTCCCGGCATATTCAAACAGGCAGTACATGGGGTTCAATACCTCATGGGACAACAGGAAGAACCACTCCCTGGAGAAGAGACGTCAGAAATAAGAAAAAGCGAAGCGGCTACCTATCATATGAAAGAGTAGGTCTAGGTCTGCCTCTTCTGAGCCAAAGTAGGAGTAAAACTCAGATAAATCATGTTACAAAAAGAAAAAGCATCCTCCCAAAAATATTTAAAGGAGACTTCTGCTGATTATTCATAGAGAGTGATGGACAAAATCTAGTACAATAAACATAAAAAATATGAAACACCACAACACATCTTCCTCAATACATGTGTTCAGCCATTTTCCAACTTACCTGGCAACGCCTCCGTAATCAAGACCCTCTTCTCCAGGGAATATGATCCACAGTCTCCTTCGTAAATCTTGAGCATTGAAGCTCATTATCTAAAACAGAGACAATATATTGATAGATTGGTGGTGTAATGACTGTAATACATGACAGTATTTTAGTGGGGGATATTACTTTTTTTTTCTTTACAAATGTTAAAGTTTGACCCCTGTTTCACCTCTAACCTACAGATTTGAGAATTGCTCACACAATGTTTTGATGATCAGGATTTTCATTCAATAACTGTAACTGAGAAAAGCCCTGAAACTACAAAGGGGAAGGGTGATTAGAGAGAAGTTGAACTCCCACTTTAGAATTTACCACTCTAAAATAAAGTCTCCATTAATTGACATTGATGTACGGATGCATGCACCCTATTGTTCATTTCATTAAGGTAATAAAGAGATTTTTAAGTGCACGAGAAAAGAGCAATGTGTAGTGCAAGTGAGGCACATTTTCTGAATAGCAAACAGGCTCAGAGTAAAAGCTCATCTTCCTGGAGTTCAATGAACGTGGCTGGGGTGGGGTCACCTCACCTGCTGGAAGGAGTCCTCAAACAGGGTTTTTCTGGATACGGTGATCTTGATGTGCTGAGGCATTGACAGTTGCTGGAGAAATGGGAAAATGTCAGAAGTGGTTAACTGTCAAATGTGCTTTCATTTGTGACATGACAGCACCTGCTGCATCATGAGTCACTGAAGTCGCTATGAAAGACAAACAACATTACTGGTATGATCATCGATTCCACATTAATTAAATAGATATAATGTGGTTTAAGTTTTACGATGATGATATGATGGTTTTAAATAAGGACAACCACAGATTTAGAACAAGCGCATGACTGTGTGCTCTCCTTACAGTGATGATATATAAATCTGTGATATCTGAGAAATCTGTTGGAAAGAAGTTAAAATATTTTATAATAATGCTTTAAACAAATGTGCTTGAACTTAATTTGTTACATAATGACCAATTAAAGAATGCACACATTTTATTGAAGATCATCTTGTGTTAATAACTAAATTATTTCGATCCTCACTGACCGAACTTAACTCATGACGTTTCAAGGCCTTTTCATACTGAGCGATTGTGTGTAGTTACAGGTGAAAGTTAACAATTGTGAGAGAAACGTAGTGAAATCTTTTGATTGTTAATTAAAAATGGTGATCATAGATCGTTAAGTGAGACACGTCCACTGAGACAGGTGGTGTCAACCAACCAATCAGAATATGACATGAAATGATGCAGAATACGCTGGAGAACGACTGTAATACTAGTGCTCATAAATTTTAAAATCTGACCTTTTGCCGTTTTTCAATGGAAGTTAAGTGGAAAAATCTTACTTACAGTTTTGTAAGCTGTATTTTCCAAACATGAGTGCAGCACAGGCTGATGCCACGTGTCTCCTTTGCATCTTTTTTTGTTTTCTATCTGCATCAAAACGCTATGATTCATCGGCCACTTATCACACAATCTGACATGAGTCAAAGGTGATACGTACTGACTGACACACATTCCATTAGATCCATCTGGCACAATGCGATATGAAACAGAACTTGCAAGATTACTGTTATTACAGAGTGTACAGGGTCTATAATGGGAGTGGGCTGGGACAACTGTGTGCCAAGTTGGAGCAGTCTGCTCCAACTTGCAGGACTTCTTCTCCCTGACACACTTGTTACTTAAGAATAAGCAAACAGCAACCCCGTCAATCTTCACACTGATATACAGTAAACCCTACCTGGCACCAGAATCTGAAGTACTGTACTTTGGCTTTGAAGTCTCGAACATAGGTGATCTGAGGTCCGTTTTCACTGTGAAGGAAAAGAAACAGACAAACTCTTAAAATGTTTCAATATTTTGAATCCTATTAAGTGTTACTTTAACACTGTTTTAGGTCTTATCTGAATTTGTTTCTGTTTTCACGTGTTATGTCTTTTGTGTTGCTGCTGCCATTATTCCCAACACAAATACACTTACAGAGGCAGCTAAATTATCTTATTGTGAAGTTTCCTTTCCCCCCAGATCACTTGTAATTCCCCATGTCAATGATACTTGGCCAGCGTTACAGTTCCTGTCAGTTCACTCTGTTACTTTATTGTCGTCATTCACCAAACTGGTTTTTCCACCACAGCTGACAGTTTGTTATGAGTAGTCAACTGAGGTGTTACATGGGTGAGAATGTCGGTGACCCATTACTCATATCAGGATAATGCATCTGCAAGTTCTAAAAATAGAAAAGGATTTCAGAGACAATGTTGTTAAAAATCCTCTGAAACAGAAATACATGGTACAACAGAGTGAAGGGCTATATGTTAAATAATATAACAGTCAAATCCAAGCTAAACTAAAAAATACCTCCACCTATCAGCTTCAAAAACCAATTTTATCATAATACCAGCTATATTAGTTCATTTAAATCATTTTTAACATTATGACACTTTGTGGTATTCTCCGGCTGGAGACACACACCCCTCGTTCATTTCTGGCATGCAGAAGTACTGGAAAGACTAAAGTCTGAACTTCCATTCCAAGCAACATGTATCTCCAGCCTAAAATCTTTATGTTCATTCAAACATCCCCTATTTTTAGTGACAGACTATAATGATTTAGGTTTCTGTTTATGTACCCACTTCCTCTAGACCTGATTCATTTGCTTCGACATGCTTCCTAATTTACTAAGAATGCCTTTTGAAAACAGGAAACAGTTAATGTTTGCAGAAACAACGAGGTGCTGTGAGTACGTTTTTGCTTCTTCAGTCGCAAAGGTCAAATGCCTAAAAGGGTTGTTCTAAAGCCAAGAGAACAAAAATGTGCAAGGCAGTATTATTATCACAGCTAATTGTATGGTAATACACTGCCTCTTCATTAGTTGTTGAGCACCTGCACTGGTTTGCTAACTTGTTCATGTCTGAAAATTAAAAACACAGTAGATGGAAGGAATCTGTGTTAGAAAGTTGTTGATTTTTCTAATTCCTGTTGGTAAGTAACCAGTCAACAAAGACCAGACCATTACTTGACGCCTCTTTAACTAACAAAATAATGCTGTTGTGTGAGTCTCAAAAGTTGGAAGACTCTGAATAAGTGCAAAACAGTATAGTGGAGGGACATACAGTGAAGACTTTCCAGTGCGAGGGTCAATGTAGGTGGTGGTTCTCCTGTTGTGGTCTACGAAGTAGGGAATACCATCTACTGTGAACCTCATCTCCCAGCCTTCTGGAAGAGGTTTCTCATTGAGCAATCTAAAGAAAATTAGATTAGTTCAATCAGTGATTATTTCAGAAGAAGTGATAAAGATGCAGCAAACAAACTTCTGTCATATACAAGTATATTGCATTTTAATTCATCTGATAAGCATGTTATCTGAAATGACAGCAGAGGCATATGCAAACACACACAAACGTACCCCTGTGTTCGTGGATCCTCCCACTGTGTTGACCGTGTAGGGTGATGTACAAAATAAACTCTGCCGTTGGTGTCTGTTCTCTTCTCTGAAAGACATCGCAACAATCGGTCGATTAGTAAACCTGGTGCAAAAAAGTGGCACTTCAGGGTGACCACTTGACAAACTGAAAACATTTTAGTCCTTTAACTTAATACTTTTGAGATACTTAAGGTTTAGGATGACATTATTTCCCACAGACCATCCATAGTGGCCTTGATCTGTGTACTTAAGCCTCTATACAAAACTATCCTTTTTGTCCCTGTGGTATGTTTGTTGCAAATGTGTCAGTCATAAGATAAGATGAGAACTCATACATGTATCTAGAGTTTAACAACTTGATAAGTTCAACAATGCAAATGAGTCTTGTGGCAAACAGCAGGAAGAACCAGGTAACAGTGAGAACAGTTAGCATGCTCATAATAGCAACACTCCCTGACATAGATATGGTCCAGTTTTAGCCAAAAGAACCCAGAAGAACATGATGAAACTGGGTAATAATCAGATCAGTCCACACATTGAGCCATTAACACAAGTAAATGATTACAACAGCTTTTCTTTTTCCACAGCTGGCCAAGTGGACTACTCGATCAAAAGTAATTCAGCTACAACTATGAATTATACAGGTGCTATGAATTATATAGCTGTCATTGACAGCTATGTATCTCAAACAAACAACCTTCCTAAATAAGTGTTTAAGTAATGTGGACTACTTTAACACACATGATACACTTGAATGAAATCAGAGTGCTGGTGAGCATGGTGGTGAACATGTCTCAGTTATGAAATGAACAGTCAGTGTTTACTGTCATGAGCTAAGTGATGTTTCAGAAACCTGTTTGTTTACACTGAAAAGCTTTAACGATCTTACCCCATCCATGTGGCAGAGGCCCGAGAGGATCAAACTCCTTATTCTGAGTGGCTGAGACCTGGTCTTGTAGCTACAGAGCAAATACACAGAATAGCTCATTTGAATAAAGTATAGTTGTTTGAGAATCTGTAGTGTTTGTTATTAACAGTAATATCGCAAACATAAACTGGTTGCTGCAGACTATGTAAATACCTTAACTCAACTATAACCTTGATCTGCATATTAACAGTAACTGGGTTACACTGTGCAATGATAGCAGTAAATGTATCAGCATTAGGAGAAGATTTCTAGAAAGCAAAACTCTAGACACAATAGTCACCATATTCCAGTTCATTAACGTCTATGTCACCGCAACGGCCTCATTAGAAAGAGGAAGTCTCACCCCGAATATGAACCTCTGGTTGAACTGCTGCATGGCGCCCTGCAGCTGGCTGCGCTGGTGCTGCCACTGCTCGTAGTTCCGCACCGTTTCCATTGTGGGGCGCTGCCACGTGGTTGTTCGTGTGATGTGGTCAACAAAGTACACACGTCCCATCTGGTCAACACGGCGCTCCCAGCTAAAGACAAATGAAATGAGGGACGACAACGGGAGTAATGCACTGTTCAAACCAATGAATCTATCACAGTGCTAAGGTAGACATGATTCGTTGGGTCCACATTGGAAAAAGCCCCAAGCAACAAAGCTTGAGAATAAAATAAATCATCAATCGGGCAAATGAAGGAGGCAAAAGATCTTGTCGCATGCTAAACACAGCAAATTACACGCAGAACCAGTCCAGCCAAAAATTAAAGGGAAGACTGACTTAACAAGACAAACAGAATCATTTTCAAACTGCCTGTGAAATTACAATGAACTCTGATTAATCTTAATATAATTACAGTTTACAGTAACACTGTGTTTACAGCAGGTGCATGAAGAGCAAGATTCCTCTGTATGTAATTATGGGCAGTAGCAGAGGCCTGTCATCAATCCAGCTACATCATTTGCCAGCAAAATGCACTGATCTATTGAAGGTAACCCACAGAGTTTTCATGCATGTTTACATTCACTGTCCTTCACTGTGTGCATCATTTAGGCCTGGCAAATGTGCTGCCTCATAAATGTTTACAAAGCCAATTTTTTATATATTCTGAAACATAAAGGAGCCCATTAATGATCTAAACATCACAGGTTACCTTTAAAGAAGTTACTATTCAAACGCTGTGCCTGTTAAGTCTTTCTTTAGCATATTGCTAACACACATTGCTAGTTTGTGAATACAAGAACAGAGGGCAGCAACTACTCCATTCACTCTATTGTACTGTACCAGTATCCAGTAGCCACATCCTTTAAGACAGAGAGGCAGTCTTATTTGATCTATCATACCAGTACTACTACTTTATAATCCTATAGACATAAAAGTACTATACACTATTATCTGTATCTGAGAAGAGAAAGATCAAGATCAAATGAGAAAGACTTTTACCCAGGGGGCAATGGTTCAGGGCGTTCCCATGTTGTTCTCTTTTCCACATGATCAACAAAATACACCCTGCCGTTCTGATCCACCCTCTGTTCCCACCTAGATAAAACACAGACAATACACTTTAGGACATTGGATAATGGTGCACAACTCCAGCCATTCAGATTATGTACAGATTTAAAATAGAGATGAAGATGCATCATCCTACTGCATAACAGCCAGTGAAGCCACAATGACGACACTACAATACCTCAAAAGGGGTATTTATGGAGTTATAGTCAGAAACCAAAGAGAGGGAAGAGGTGTGTTCGTTACAACCCCAGCAAAAATGTAAAATGCCCTAAGTGACAAACTCACAGTTGTAATCAATGTTCAGATCTGTCTGTCACATCTTGTTTTCTACAGATACACCGGTCACCCTCTCCTAATAATAACGTTATGCTAGCAGTCGGAAAACATTTATCTAACCTCAAATTTGTCACTTAAGCCTGCACAAATAGCTGCTTTGTGTGTGTGTGTGTGTGTTATGTTTTTGTAGCTTGTGCTCTATCTTTGCTCAATTCCTTTGTCTCAATTTTTTATATAAAGAGCAAAAATATATAATTAGCTGTTTGGCTTGGGGATAATTATATTAATATTGCTCAGAGTGACACTGGGAGATCAGATAATACCTGTCACTCATTCTTGTTAAACTCGCATTAGTGAATAGTGGACAGCAGGCACTCTGTCTGCTGTACAGTGCCATCAGCTTTTCTGCAAAGATTACAAAATGAGGGCTAACCCAAGGGGCAGTGGGCCAGCGTTGACAGCGGGGACCCTGGGAGCGAGCACAGGGGTGATGGTTGGCTGTCTGGTCGCCGTAGCTCCAGAGCTGGAGGCCGGTGTGGAGTTCCTGTCTGACCCTGCCGATGGACTTGAGTCTGGGGTTGATGAGGGTCCTGAGGCCGGTGTTCGTACTGGTGTATCGGACCCTGACTGGCCATCGCTGCCATCAGCTGGTGCAGAGCCATTGCTGGAAGATGCTGAGGAAAGAATTGGACATCATTGAGATTTAATTGTAGAGCCTCAGATCAATTACAGATGAAGAAATACGTGTAAGACACATCAAAAGAACACAGTTTTTATTTTATCAAGGCAGGCAGGCTTTGGAGCTTGAGTTGGCAAAGAAACGACAGTAGACTTAATTAGAGATCACTTTTTATCTGCAGACATAACACTAACACATATCGGCTTAATTATTAACGCTGTTTCTCAGCACTGCCTTGTGTGAATATGGCTCATATTAAAGTAAACTGACTGTACAAACAATGTCACTAAGAGTGAGTTGGCCCAACTCCCAATTTAGCCTCAGTGTTGTATTTGACAACTATCAGCTTGTGACAGAGTACACAGTGTAAGAGGAAGTGTCTAGAATAGATCAGCATGGGACCATGCTTCAGTAAATGTCTGACCTGGTGAAGAGGTGGGTCTGCGGGGGGTTGGAGGAGGAGGTCTGGAGGGCCTGGGTGGTCGGACAGGCTTCGAGCCCCCTAATGACACTAAGGGAGACCCTGTGCTGTTCACTGACCTCCGGCCACTGGGAGAAGACCTGTGCTCTACACCATCCACAGCTGGAGAGCTGTCTCTACTCTGCCTGCGAGGAGCAAAGGTGGATGGAGATAAATAAAGCAGGAAAAAAAGGCAGAAACTAGAAATGTGACACGACTGAATCTTGACTGAAGATGAGAATTGGTACTTTACTTTATGGTATGATCCCCATTAGGTTGTGATTCCCCATTTGATGTACCTGAAGTAAAAACACACAAGATAAATGAAGCAGAAAAAGGAGCTTTGATTCACACATAACACAACCAGTCAAATAAAAAAAAATGTTCCATCTATTGTGACTGCATTAAAACCTGTTTGTGTAAATACAAAAGATTTGCCTGATAATCCCACATCTTTGGATTTCAAGGAAGTAAGATCTCATACTGACAGTATGAAAACAACATTTATAAATGTGCTTGATTCCTGTTTTCCTGGTATCTCATTAACTACACAAGAGCATCCTTCAACTGTGTCTGTAACAGATGTAATGACAAACCTAAACTTGAAAAATATTCAAACAGTCCTGCATGCTTTAGATGTAAACTCTCTTCAGGTTGTGGCTCTTCTGTGACTCACTGTGATGGTCAGCATCGGCCATGGCGAACATCTCGGGGTCAACAGTCATGCCGTCCAGGCAGACAGACAGATCTCCCACCACATCTGGCTGGTCTCCATCTGCACACAGCTGTAATGTCTGCACCACCTCAGAGACTACAGTGAGACAACAAAAAAATTGAAGATGGTCAATGGAAATTTATGGCCTGCTGTTAATGATACAGTAATATCAATCAGCGACAGGACAAATGTTACCAAAGTAAAAACAGCAATATACAACAACAGCTCAAAACAGATTAACATAACAAAATAACAAAAATGACAATTTATGCCATCAGTTTCCAGTAAACGTCACCACACCAGCAGTCTTTCACTTCACTCAGTAAAGTAAAGAGACATTATTTAATTTACAGCAAATTATCTAAATAAATGAGGGGAACAAGACAAATCCATTAGATCTGCTGGTCCCGCTCAGGCTGAATGTTTTTGCTGAGATTGTTCTTGCTGAGATAATCTAAGGCTCATTTATAACAAAAACAAAACGTGTTCAAATCAACAAGAAACTGAAATTACAAAGTCATGGCGATCTGTGCATACTCAGGGGGATACTGTGCATGACAGAAAAGCCCCCTTCTGAGATGTTAAGTGTGGCACCCCACTGATTTATGTTATGTTCCAAATGGTTCCATCTGTAACCACTTTGAAATATTTTCTGTATTTTGGGGTAGATGCTGATGCTTTTTATAGCAACGTCGAACAGTTTAATTACAATAACACTTTTTCATTTCCACGTTTTGTTTGCCAGCTGTAACACAGCTGTATCAACCTGCACAACAAATAGGTCTTTGCCAAAGACAAAGCAGGGAGAGATGCATTTCTGGCAGCTATGACAGTAGTTTGCAATAAATTAAGAACAAAATAGTTGTGGCAGTAACAGCCATCACCGCCAAACAGACAAGAGATTCACTGTCAGAAAAGACAAATGATCATCAATAGGAAAACCAAAGAAATGCCGGCCCCACACTACTTCAAAAAACAAAGCATACACAGTTTAACCAAGAAGTTAAACGTCACCATTTTTTCGGCTGTATAGGAAACAAAAAACACTGGATGACATGGATTTTACCAGCAAAACTATGAAAAAAAAATCAATGTTTGGTTTAAGAACTGCACTGCTTCACATGGAATCCCAGCTCTGAGCCACACAAGGCCTTAAACTACCTCCACCATTTCATGATGACATTTTTACAATCTGACAAGACACCATGCCTTTGTACGTACTGCAGATTCAGATTTTAACAACACAGCATAGAAATGCAAGAGGATTGTTTGTGATCCCGTTCATTCATGAAACATATGTTTTGGCCACTTTAAATACGTCGTCTACCCACACTAACCCACTTAACAAAATCTTTGGGAAATAGTTAACAGATGAATATCATGTGGTGAGTATGTATCAATAAAAAGTTTTTTGCAGCACAGATGCACACACACAGGACATTTTGAAGGACATTTGGGCTCACAGTGTTGTAAAAACAGTAAAAGAAATAGTATGGAGTGGGCCAGAAAAGAAAAACAATATGTAGAGCAGCTGCGTGTCTATGTATCGTATACTCACTTTTCATGTCATTAGACTTGAGTGTGTCATTGATGTCCAGCGTGGCCATGCCTAGCAACACGTCTGACTTCAGGGTCTGGTGGCTCCACACGCGAAATGACAGTTTGCTGAATGGAGTCACGATCCTGATAAAACAAACAGTTCAGTTGATACAGTTGAGCTTTTGAATGAAAGCCGGAGCAGTGCCTTGCTTTTGTCCACTGAGGATCTGATTTCAAAACGCCCTCCAGGGACTCACTATCAGCTCTTCACCAACATTTTATTAATCACAATTTGAAGCCCAGCAACCTTTCAGTGACACTTTTCAGATAATCTGCTATTCCCTGAAAAAAAGCTTTACAGCTCCCACCTGACACTGGCATCTTAATTTAAGTGCATTTAGTCTAAATGATATTTTGTCAAGGACTGACCTTAATGACAGTAAAAAGAATAAGCTATTTCAAAAATGGGACATCCTGTGGAACATCACTGTCTTAACCAATAAATGCGGATAATACAAAATGATTTAGCTGGTGAAGAAGTGAAAGCCACTGTGTCTGTGTGAGCAGTAACAGTCTTTGTCTTGTGGTGAAAGTAACCACAGACAATTAAGTTCAGAAGCTATTCAGGGATGAGTGTCAGTAACCATCACTATGGCAGTTGTTTAGCTAGTTCCCTCAGCACCCCCATCCCCAGGAAAAGACATTTGTGGACACTTGGGCTCAGGTCCGATTTCATCCCATAGTAAACACTTGTTATATAACTCTACCCCCCCATGGGTACAAGAGAAACTGTAGGAGAACTCTATATTAAGAAGGTCACCGTGCACAGCGGAAGACCTGGACAGGCTAAAATTAACAGGACATCTGATGTGTGAATATGTTGGACTGCAGGAAGTCAAGTGGTGTGAGTGCACTAAATGTACAGTGTATGTACAGAAACAGGATGCCTGCAAATAAACTGGACACACACTTTCAACTCTGTGTCATTCTACATGTAAGTGCAGCCAATTCCAGCCACATGCAGATAGCATGTTTTTTCTTTAAACTGTACGCAATTATTTTCCACTCAGCACTACAGCTGAGAGAAAATCTTTCCCGAAACCAAAGACCTGGTGACTCATTCAGAACGAACATTGCAGCAGGAAAAACATCTTGAACAAGATCATATCTAACACCAGCAATTTTACACAATTTTAAGGAAGTCTTTTTTCATCCACTTTAGGGAAACTCCTCGAGGTCTGGGCAGAGGACAATATGTGTAATACCACAGTCAGCAGTTCTGCTTCCTCCTTTAAGCCAAAGTCCAAATTACTACACAGTCTTCATTAATCACTTCACGAGGAACACTGGAGAATTTGAACAATGGAGTTCACTCAGCAGCACAGGCACTGACTGCTATGTGCTGTGTGCTTTTGTATGTTTTCTGTATAGGACTCTCCACAAATCTGAAGGACTACACAATTCCTGACGAGCAACTTCAAGCTGCTACTTCTGATAAAACTGCTACTACTAAGAACCTTAACCTAATTTACTGTACTGTATCAATAGTGACTAATCACCAAAGGACAAGAGTTTTAGATGAATGTACAGTCTGTAATTCAACAATGCTATACCAGGAATTTTAACAGAAGGTGCCAAGCGCTAAAGCTTCCTTAAAATCACTTAGAAGTAAAACCTTAACCCCAATGTACACACTTAAAAGAGTCTGGTTTCATGTTTTTAAATATTCAACATTATTGCTGTGTTCTCCTCACTACACTTTAATGTCATCATCTGGGGTGTGAAGACCTAAGATTCCCAAGCAGTCAGAGATCATCTTGGTCACAGTTATAAAATCCAACTGCACCGTGGAGTGTCTCTCCTCATGGGCTGCTGACAGCGCTGTCAGCCGGACACCGGAACTGAGACAATCAGTGCAGCCAACAGAAAAGAGCCTCGCTGCGCTGTCTCACGCAGTCCGCGTTGTGCTGCCCTCCGTTTCCATCACTATTAGTTTTGTGGTTCGTTCATTTTAAGACAACACTTGGTTTGCAAAGTTTACATCCTGCCAAAACATTACTCTTGTATTGTTCTCTTGTACACTGAGGCAGGTTAAAAAAAACAAAAACAAAAAAAAAAAAACAGTGGCCTTCACGGCTGATGCATCGACTCATCAACGTTTAGGGGGCAGCCCTATAAGGATGATTAATAATTAGGGTAAGGACTCATATGTTTTCTTTGAACATTCAAACATTAGCATTTACTCTGTGTCCTATGCGGCTAATTCCAGCATGCAGGCAACACAACAGTTTTTTGCATTTTAAATACCATTTAAAATGCAGTTCTTGCTGGAATAATCTATTTCATGAGTAGCAACAGTTCTCAAGTTCTCACTATCACAAATGTGATCAGATGTTATATAGGTTCACGTTGACTCACACAGTGAGCGGCTGCTTCCATTTGGGGCTGTGGGTGTTGCTGCATTTCTCTGTTTTCTTGGACTGGCCTTCGACTGTCACTTCCACATAAGGACTAGGACCAAACCAGTTTTTCTTGTTCTCTTTCAGTTTTGCTGATAGCACTAAAACAGGAGGAAGAGACCACGTAGCGCAGAGTCAGTCATGATGATTCCAGAAAAGGAAAGATGTGATTGGCAAGACAACAGTAATTTAGGAACAGTTCTGTGTGTAGCATACATTTTTCAAATAGTTGCATGACTGCAGGGTGAGCAGGATTTTAAAACTATAAATTACAAGCACGGTAAAATTTATGGCTACTAAAGAGGTGAATTTAGTGTCATGAAATTTACCCCTTTCAAGCATTAAAACATTTCTGCAATAAACATATACTATATAATATACATACCTCATATAATTTTTTACAGTGTGAAAAGCACAGGCGTTACAAATAATATTAATGATGCTTCTGTTCTATTCAAGTGTCCCAATAATGACATGACAGTGGGACAGTGAGCCAACATACAAAATATCAGGATCCGGAAACTAAAGCAGCTATATGGAATTTAACCATCTGTTATTTTATTATTTACATCTGTGCTTTTCTTATTGTGGTATGTCAAAATGCAAAATACTTGAACTTACCAATGATTTGCAGCTGTGCCTTCATAGGGTATCCATTGGAAGTACCCGACTGGGTGACTCCACTGGCCATGACATAGGGCTGGAATAAAGGCCTGCAGACGACACACAGACGACATGTCATTAAGCCGCAATTATACTCCCTTGCTGACACCCACATGGACAGCTGCAAACACCACGGATGCGTAATTGTTCACTACTTCCCAGTCCATTCCCAGATCATTTAGATGAAGTATATTCAGCCCACAATATAATAATTCTAACTACTAAAATGTAAAAAAAAATTATAATAAAAACCACACAATACAACCATACATCAATAATTAAGGACTGTATTTTTTGTATTTCGTTGAATGAGTTTTAAACCATAATATTAAGTCTTTTCCTGGTTGTTTTCACAGTATAAGAAAAAACAATCAAGACAGTAAATCTTCTAGTCACAGAGCCTCCATAATTTCCAAGCCCTCAGTCAAGTGAAGTATCATTAAAACCGTTTATACAGTTTTTGATGACACTTGACTCTTTTTCCTTTGGAGGTTAAATGCACATATTGTAAGCGGGTTTGGACAAAATGAGAGGTTAGGAGCATCAAGTCAAACAAGCTTGCGACTCTGTTAAGAGTTACCCATCAGATTGCATTGTGAAACACACAGGCGTGGCACCATGGTGGAAGGTAATAAAAGGAGATGAAGGTCAGGCCTGTAGTCTGTGAAATATGGCTCTCATTCTAGCTGCTTCAGTTTAAATGGACTCCTAAACAGAATCTGGGTCTATGTTGAGGGTCACATAAAGCTGAGAGCTGAAACTCATGGAGAAATGTGAATGTTTGCCTCTTCTGAGATCAACTGTTCCTGGAACAACTTCAGAAACATTCTTGTAAATGGGTAAAAGAAGCCTTCAAGGACTGTCACCAAGACCTGATGTTTATGCTTTCAGTTTTAGGTCACTGGAACATTTTCTGTAATGGAAACAACATTACAAGAAATACTAACAACAGCCTTACCTGGTTTTGGAGATAAGTTTCCATTCTCAATAAGTTGGTCATATGATGTCTTCTTGAGAGTGTCAACCGTTATAAAGTCTGATATGCAAATCCAATGACAACTAAGCTACACCACTGACAAATGTGTCAGTGAAAGGGAAAGAGAAAGGAAAAGGAAACACTTGCACAGGAAATCATTTCCTGTGATCTTTTCTGGAATCTGGTCTGATGCAGCACTGAATAATGCATTTTCCTCAGTCTATCTCGTCCAGTATGCACATGGCAGAGCAGGGAAAAGTACGGAGCTCCTGGGTAAACTTTCATTTTGGCTACTGCTTTAGTCTCTGTCAATAATTCATTGCAACTGCTGACTTTGCAGCCTCATGAGCAGACCAACTGCATTTTGAAGATCAGGGTATTTGCTGAATATTAAACTCTAAAATGACCTGCTCGACTTGTTTTTTTTAACCAGTTAAATAACATCATCCACAAGCCAATACAGTGCATTTGGTGCGTCTGTTGCTCCATTTCTTTGGCTCTAGAGGTCTGTATATCTTTTACAGAGTTCAGCGCGGCACACCTGAACAACCCACTCTGAACAATATTACCAAAACCTCTCTTAAGATCAGCAAAATCTCTAAAACCTGACTGAGCCACGCCAAAAACAGGCCAAACTTGTATTATCTAGATTGTTTACTCCTTGGTCTTGTTAAGTCATAGGTTCAACTACACTGTTTGCACTGTTACTAAAGGTAGAAACACTGGTGTATGTGACCAAAACATAACTTTTTAGTGAGCAACTTAATGTGACTGTAAGATAAAAGGACAAACAGGTTCTTCTGTTATTATGCTGTATGGAAACAGCACACAGGAGCGATGTGCCCATTTGTTATTAATCAGTGCTCACACATAGAGGACCAACAATTTGTCCTTTTCACCTAACATCTAAAATGTGAAAACAGTAAAAGCTGAATTCGTCCAGGTAATTCATGAATTGTTTTTGAACCCTCACCACAACAGTGTACATGCCATGAATTACATTTAAAGTAAAACAATAAAGTATTTCTCCAATGAAAAACAAACATGACCTAAGATGCTGGATATATTGTGATGGATTATTAATACTGGTAACATTTCCCGTAACAGAAGGGCCACCCAAGAAAACAGCAACCAGCCTCTCTGTTCAGTCCCCAGGTGACTATACTGTTGATACTGCCTGTAGAGAATGACAGTGCTGGGCGAGGACACAATCAAACTTGCCAGGTTGAGGATGATTAATATCTGTAACAAAACAAATGTTGGTCTATTTCCCTCCATACTTATCTGTTTCTCCCACATAACAACAATTAACCAAGGATACAAAAATATGTGGTTAAGACAGCTGCTGGTAGGGAACACTGAAAAGCAGGAACCGTGACTCATAATCTCAACAATGACAGCTGTTTTCTGAAAATTCAACCATTGTTCTTACACCGGCAAAATATTTCTCACAACTGGTTCACTCAGATCACCTGAAAAAATAACCCGTCTAATATGACTTTATATTTAATTATTACTGCTTAGCGTCTTGTAAAGATCACACTGTGTTGTATTGAGGAGCAGCTCCTAATATTTTATAAAAGTCTCATATTTAGGGTTGTACAAAGTATATAAACAACACCAGTCTGTCAGACATTAAATGGAGAAAGGCGTACTGTTCTCTCCATATGAGAACACGTAGTTAAGAAAAAGCAACGTTAGACACTACAGTTCCAACTGTGGTGGCCAGCATGTCCGTCAATTATTGACAAATATCGCATATTTCTAATCATTATCCATCTCTGTTCCCTAACTGGTAAAACAGGCTAGCAAACGTTGGTAAAGGTTACATAATTTAATCCAACTAGCAATAGATAACGAGCTAACGCTAACTGAGTTAGCCGTACATCGAGGAACAGTATGTCCTCAGTAGCTCCTGAACTACACTAACGTGAAGCAGTATGTATATTTACAGTAGCGGTGTGGTCGCAGGACTTGCTGACTACGTGTTGAATGTCAGTTCTGACAGGCTCTTGCCATCCCAGCCCGGCTAACCGCTAGCCTACTAGCTCATGTCATCATCATGGCTGGCTGGAAATCCCAAAGTCGAACGGCTACAAAAACATACAAATACTACCGGTGAGAAATCTAGTAACTGACCTGTATCACCCACCCGGATCCCAGGGGAGGAAATAAAACCAAGTTGGTAAAGCTGCCGTAAACTCCCAGCCCTCGGTCCGCGGGATGTTTGGGTTTCAGTCGGGGTTTCACTTCAAGGAAGAAGAAACTTCCACCATCTTCGTAAGCTCGCGTCATGTGACCGAAACAAGGTGGGGCGCACGCTACTCCCCCTTCGTGCTGTGATTGGACCAGAGTCGCTTCGAGATGGACCAATGAACGGCCAGTAAACATGCTGATGCATTTAAAGTCCCTGCGACCTCGTACCAACAGTAAGCAAAGCCAACATCTTTATTGACGTAACCTTTTGCCGCAAATTTATTTTGTAGAATTGAATAGAATTTTTTTTTCTATGGTAGATGAAAACGTGCATAATATTACACCTCTCAGTGAAACTAGATTTTTAATTACAACTGAAATGGACTAAATATACACATGCATTTGTTTGTTTACATTGGAGGTTCACACCTTCCATGCCAGCCCATGTAAAACCTATTAAAGTTACCAAAATGTACTTCATACGCAACATGTCTTTTTATGTGCACTGCAATGGTGTGATGCATTGTATTACAGAGCAGGAATATTTATTACGGCCGCGTCGCGTTTATTGTTACAGCTTTTCCTTAATGAAGAACTTACGAACGCACCATTCTTTTACTATTCAGAAAGTTGACGAGACGAGTGAGACGAGAACGGTACTGTATCTATTTATTTACAATGCACTTCTCGGTTAACTTCTTGGGTATTTTACGTGTCTGAAGACAAATATTACACTGCACCACGTAGCGGCTATTTGGTCCTAGAAAAACATGTAACGCTTAGATTGAGGAACTGGCGCTTAAATACTATTCTCGCCGTACGTGGAAATCTTCAGAAGTACGAAAAATGAGATAATTTCGCTTAACAAATGTAAATCCCCTGTGACTGACAGCGCAGTGTGTATGCATGTGTTTTCTTTGATTTGATGTTTTCCCTGATGTTGATGCCAGTGGTCTGTTTGTTTTATAATTTGCTGATGTATAGGTTACTTGTTCTATTTTTTAATGTACCGTAATCAGGGCATCCTTGTTGAAGAGAGCTCGCTCCCAATGGTCCTCCATGTTTGAATAAAGGTTGAATACGAATCATACGAATTCGAATATGATCTATTTAGGAATATCCTACTCCTCAGATCGCATGATTCCTGTTAAACTTTTTATTTCGTAAAGGCGATGGCATCTGCCGTTTTCCTCTGTTTTTATTTACTATTTGCATTCACTGCAAACAACTGCTAACGGCAGATGGCATTGTTGTACTTTGCAGGTGGATGGCTGCTGCAGACCACAATGCAAATCAGTCACTGTGTTCTCTTCACAGAGGGTATTGACAACTTACTAAATGATCTACTACAATAATAAACCTTTTCCCGCGTGTGTTATGATTTATAAATGTCACAACATAAATACATGTTTTTCAGGCTCTTTCATAAATGCATTGATTAGGAAATGGATCAGTTGGCGAAGAAAGACTGGAAAAATTAGAAAATGCTGCTTATCACTCGTGCTGCTGAAACTCAGCGTGTGTGGTCAGGACTGGGAGGAGTTCTGCATTATAACAAAAAGCTGTCGAGAGGAAACAGTTGATATCAGAAATTAAAATTGAAATAATCAGTGAATTAAACCTGAACTGTGAAATAATGCCTTTGGTTCTAAATTAAAACAAACACAAGCACAGCAGTTTCCCTTGTCCTTTATTTTGGAAGCGGTAACAGGAAATAATGTATTTGGTATTGTACCCATCTTGACTGCTGCAGCGGAGTAGTCAGGGTTGGTCAGTGTTGACAGAAGGGCAGCATGAGACACTTCTCCGCTCGGATCATGCAAGCATGGGGATATTTGGAGGAAAATTCAGTTTGACAGCTCACTCAGAGAAAAGGTAAGACGCACAAATCTCTGCTTTTTACTGGAAACTTTGGCTTCCAGACTCTTGGAACAGCCCAGACTTGACTTAATGTCGTGGTTAAATGAGGCTTCACTTGATTGCGGTTGTGTGAAATATATACTCACCCACATAAGAGTGTAATACTATTTAGCCCTTATTACAAACAAAACAAAATGATATAGCAATGCAATACACAAGATAAGTCCTGTGACTGGGACATTGTGGTAAATGGTTCAATACAAGTAAACTACTTAGGTTGCCTGCAAATTTAGTGTTAATCCCCATAGATACAGTTCTCAACCGAAATATTACAAGACTGTACTTATTACCATTAAACATAATAAGGTCACTGTAGAGTAAACACTGAAGGCGTCAGACACACTAACAGTTCTTATAGCATAATATTAAAGGAATATTTCTGTTTTTTCTGTGTGGGGTGAAGTATATCATTGAGGATGAATGCAGGTTGAAGGAAGGTCACACCCTGAGCTGGCTTGTTGCCTGCTTCTGCAGTTGCAATTCTAAATATAATATGAATAGAAATGGATACAGACGTAGAATAGACTAGAACAGAATGGAATGCTTCTGTGATTATCTCTACTAAAATGTGATACAGCTGATGGCCGACGAGTCCTGAGTCAACATTAGGTAGCCTGCGGTGAGTCAACACAGTGTTAAAGTGACTGGCATATGACAAGGACAGGTGTATAATATTGCAGCGCTTTAGACATTTACAGGAAACTGACTGTGTCTCCTTTCATTAGCAGAGCTCATTAGCAGAGACTCAGTCAAGCTGTGAATGTCTTCTAATACAGCAGCCTTTTAAAAGCTCGAGTTGTGTCAGAGTGTTTGAGCTTTTGTGGTAACTGAGGTGCAGCAGTTCTGTACATGCTGAGAAATGAAACTTAAATATTAAAGACTGAGGCTATCAGCTTTCATTTCATCTTTTCCATTTGACATTCAGTCCTTTTCTGAAACATCAGCATAGAAGAAAACAGTGCAGGGTACATGGAGGTGTAGATACACAAACCTGTTCTCAGCAGGCTGGATGCACTGACAAGTACTTTATTTTCTCAAAGAATTTGCATTTCTCCTGGTTGATTTTCATTCACGTTTACATGGACAATAGCAATCACCACTAAACCCTACAGACTTCCAGGAGTTGCTCTCTTCATAGATGTTATTTCTTGCCTTGTTGAGCCTGATCCATACAGAAATGAGACATGTATATATATAGTTTATATGTATATTTATTCTTATTCCTTAGTTGTCACTCAGTGTAATAGAATGACACTCACTGATATTATTCTGATACTATCCTCAGCCATGTACTTGCCTCTTGCAGCTTTTATTTCATCAGCAAAGGCTATTTCCATGTTTGCTTTTAGAGTTTCTGTCTATAATTACCTCCATTTGAGTGGAGTGTCTTCAGGAATACCTTTTATCCCCTTTGCTTATTGTTGCCAAGTTGTAATCCTCACACCCAAGACATCGATCCCAGCTCCTTACTTGACTTTTGAATACCTTAGGAGAATTCCTGGCCTCTCCTGTTTTACCCCCCCCCCCCCCCCCCTCTCCATGCTTATTTTAGGATCAGTGGTAGATAACTGACGCGTCAGGGCTGCATTACTGTATGTAAATAATAGGTGCAGGGGTTGTAGATTTCCTATCATCTTGCATCACATGAAGTGACTAAACTTTTGACAAGATTCAAAGCCTGATCTCTCATCACATGCCTGTGGGGGGGAATTTAAAGTAAGAACTCAGTGATATTAAATGAAAGGAGATGAAAAAACATGCTCAGGCTGACCATGTCTGAGAACTGTGCCAGGGTGTGCTGACTCCCACACTGAATGATAGGAGGGAGAGACCTCTAAGGTTGACATGGTTATTGCTGTATTGTAGATGTTATTCTTTTTCCTCACCACACCGTACAGGTTTCAGTTGTTAACTGTCTGGTAGGAAAGATTGCACATGGTTGAACAGAGGAGTTAAGGAGATAAGGGGTTGTTTATATCTTGGTTTGACCATGGTGTTTAAGGAGCTCTGCCTCTCTGCTCTGGTCTGTTCTGCCTTTGCAGCTTTTACAACCCCAGGGACAAAAAAATACAAATGAAAAAAAAAAAAACAACAACACATGGCAAGACTCCAAGCTGGAGGAGCTATTTTTGAGTGAAGCTATGGGAAAATAACCAAGTCTGTAATCACTTATATGTGGACTGCTCAGTTGTTGTACATGCGAGAGCCCGCTTTCCTCAGAACTAAAGAAATGCCGGCGTCTTACCGGTGGGGACAGAACATGTGCGCTCATTCATAGTGGAAAATGGATACAGAGCACGAGAACCACCTGAGGGCTGAGCAAAAATGTAGCACTGTATTCTCTGAAGATCAACTCATATTCCAGACATGTACGTCTCTTTAAAGTTTAACGGAGAGGCTGTGTCCAAAACATTTGTTCTTTGAAGACACAGTGCATCCCTTCTTACTCAGTCACCCCCTGCCTGCTGATTTACGTACCCTGTTTGACCTGTAATTGAACTTCTTTGTAGTCATTGCATAACAGGATCTTGGCTCTCACTGTGCTACATAACTTGGTTAGCACACATTTTTTTTCATGTCTGTTGCATTTCAAAGTATCTTTCCTGTAAAGATGCATTGTGCAATATTTTCAGTATTAACATGGAATCATTTATGGACGCAGAGGATGTAAGATGTGTTGATCCTTGTCTCGTGGCTCTCATCAATCTCATTTCCAGCAGCAGTGAGCAGCTGATTTTAGTGAAGGCCTTGGTGATGAAGAAAGTCAAACATCTAGAGAAGCAATCTAAAGACCCAGATATTTTGGTCAGGAGTTGTAGTCAGAGACCACACTGGACCTAAAAGGAGACTCATTATTTAACTTAAAGCCCGGAAACATGTCTCTAACTGAACACAATGTTGCTCTGTGTCTGCTGGGCGTGCAAATAAGCAGTTAAAAACCTCAACATGGTTAAAACAAACTTGTCAGAATTTGATGCCATATTTTTGACACTGGAATCGAGGGGGTCGTGTTCAATAATTATATATTATTCTCCCACACAGACAGTCCTAAAATCATACCCCCTGTATGCATTGGTTACCCAGGTGTGCAGAGACGTGAAAGTTCTGGGCTTTAACTTTTATCTCAAACTCTCTCTTTTTAAACAAAAATGTTTTTTGGGGAGAGACTGTCTGAATGTGTGCTCTGGTATCCTGTCTCATGTGGCCATTCAGAACAACCTTTACATAATACATTGTAAAACCTAGTTCATTTCAAGCACACTGAAACCTTAACACATTAGCCATCACAAAACCGGGCTAGCTCTCTGCTTGCTTTCCCCCTACTGGCCCAATTCATACAACATATCATAAAGATGTGAAAACTACTCTCTCCAGATGCCTGAATAAAGTCTACAATGTTACTGCCTATATTTCTAGTCATGAATGTGATTCTGATTCTGATTCTGATGAAAGCCATTAGTGAAAAGAGTAATGTGTGTTACCTCAGTACACACATTCAGCAGTACCATCAGTATTACAACTGAAATAATTAGTCATTTAAACAATGTCAGTCAACATAAAATTAACTGAATAACCATTTATACAATGTTTTTAACCAAACATGGGAGAAATTAACAGGTTCCAGTTTCTCAAATGTGAAAATTTGATATATTTCTCATATATTTGAATTTAAATAATGAACTTTCTCACCTTTCAATGTCTAACAGTGTTTTCATATTGAAAGGCTATGAGGATGTTCGCTGTGTCCCCTCACTATGAAAGTCCCTTCCATGTCCCTTTGTGTGTGTGTAACAATGGCTTATTTTTAACCTGTTGGGCTGTTTAAAAGTGGAGAGGGGAGTGAAGGGAGGAAGTGGTTGCAGGATGACAGAGGAAGATAATAGCGTCCTCCTCAACCTTCATCCTTCCTCTGCCTTCCCTCTCATACAGACAGACATAGACACGTAGTATTGCGTTGCTTCTCTGTGATTCGCTAGATCCCCCGCTGAAATACAAGTCAATAGGAATAATGTGTGACCAGATGCACGGCGGCACACACACACACAAATGTGATATGAAATTAGCATTGAGAGATAGAAGTGAACTGAATACATACATGCTGTTATTTGTCATGTAAGGTTACAGCGCCTCTTAGAGCGTACATACTTAAATTCGGAAAATTTATGGTACATACATTTATAAGAAGGACTTGTATTTTCCTTAAGTGTTTCTGTTTCATGCTATGCTGATATTTCACATGCACAAGCTGCATTTGACTGTCACTAGTTACTTATCAGATTATACAGAAAAAAAGAGCATGTGATAAGTTTTAAAAAAAATACTTTCAATTATTAAAGACTAAACGAGTGGCTCACAACCTTTTTGGCTTGTGACAACAAAGCATTTGGGGCACCTTGGATGTTTCTGAGTTGTTGCAGCTCCACCAAAGAATCTAAACTTCTCAGATGATTTATTTGTATTATTTGTAGACCGAAAAAGTCAGATTAATTAAAATTTTACAAAAAGCAAAGATTCAGTCCAATCTCCAGAAAATGAATAAAAAGTTCTTCATGTTCATCAGTATCAACAGTGTATATATCAACATCATATCAGTCATTTGGGGCCATTTTTCTGCAGAACCAGTTACTTTCACTTTTTATACTTTAAGCACATTTTGCTGATATTATATAAAAACTTATTTTTACATTTGTAATTAGTACTTTCAGTATCTGAATATGATCTTAATATAACACGGATAGTATAGATTGTAGTTTGTAGAGCTTAATACCTTAGTAATAGATATATAGAAAATTATTCAGCTGCAATTTTAATAATCTATCATCCATCAATTCAAGATCAACAGTAACTTTCCAAATGTGAATATTTAGTAGTATTATCAGTCTCATTTAATCAAGTAATTCGAATGAATGAATATATTTGGGTGTTGAAGTGGAAACTAAACATGCAATTTGAGTCCTCCTTTGAATTAACATGAATATCAGCAGATTAATTGATAATGAAAATAATCATTAGTTGCAGCCCTAGTTTATGAGGGTCTGCAGAGGGTTGAAAAGTATTTTTATTTTGTCTCACAACAATGGCTGTTTTCCATATGATAATAACCACCAAGTTATAATTTACCAGTGCTTTCACTGCATCACCATGAGCAGTTTCAAAGAGACTTAGCTCTTCATGTAAATGAAGGTTAAGCTGCTGTTTCTCATTCTTGCCCAGTTCTGGAGTAATTGGTTGTGTATTTTAGCTCCCTCTGGTTTTCCCTGGTGTTGTGTTCTGGTAATTTATCTTATCTCTGTAAAACACTCCCATTTGCAGAATAACACTGTGATTGTTCCTTTGAGTCATTTTTGGGTTAAATGGTAAAATGATTTTCCCTTTTGTTGTTGACAGAAGCAGAATTCCTGTCAGCTATGTGCTCTTAAGGCTCTATTTTGTTTTTGTTTTATTTTTCTCCTTTAAGCTTTAACTGCATTTGTTCAGACAAATGCACATGTCAAATATCAAATATTCCACCCTGAAAAAGGCAAGTCTGAACATAACATAAGAACTCTGCAATGGCACACATACACATTAATAGTTTAAGTATAGCAGTAAAGGCCTTCTGTTGAATTTCTGCTACTCATACCTCATGCAATAATGACCTCTAGGGTCAGGGTAATATCCTGTTCTACATCACAGCAGCATCTGCAGTCCATTTGACTGGGTGCAAGGGCCAATAAACCTAAATCTTGTGTAGCAAAACAACAATATTTGGAGTTCCCATCATCCCGTCAGATGACCCAAGATCCCATGAGAGCACTATGACTCTCACAGTGCGGTTTAAGGATGTTGAGTGCTGTCATTCTCTGAAAGAACTGGGATCAACAAGACCAGGGTTTTCAAAATGACATAATTCTACACTAAGTGTCCTTAAACCGAAAATTCACTGAAAAAGAGATTTTGAAAAAAAGATTTAATAATCACACAGGAAGAAATCCACTCTATGAGTGCAGAGATACTTTTTCCATAACAGTTACCAGATGCAATGAGACTATGAGGCATACTGTGCTGTGTCTGTTACATTTTCCACCAATGGAAAGTCTTGCTTTGATTTTCCCACCTACACACTGAGAAATACAGCACAGTACATCCGACTAAATGGAAAATGATCATTTCTTGGAGGTGATCCAAAGGCATTCTGGGGATTGTAGGTGATCATAATTGATTTAGAGGGAGAGGCAGAAAAAAAACTATTTCAGCAGTTCATCAGTAAATAACTCCAAGAATGGATAAAATAATACAGAGCGGTGATATTTAAACACTGGAAGGAGATGAAAGTGTGGAACGCTGGCCAAGGCAACGCTTCAGGATTGTTGTTTTAACTTGGTGCCTTATAGCCAGGAAAGCTATTTCTAAACTGTTGACTGTTGCCAGGTGCAGCGAGGCTAGTTTACTGTATGTCTGATTATGTCCAAGCGTGCCTCACCTCAGATGAGTTACTGAGCGGTACAGTTTCTATCAGATAGAATAAACTGTATGTTAGTATGTTCTGGACACTAATAGACACATTTATATCTAATTCTCAGCAAGAACACATAAAGGGACAAATTACTGAACCTTTTTTCAACCTCTACTTTATTGACAAATCCTAAGAAATATATTTTTGTTTGACTAAGCCCCTTAATATTAATGACACTGACTTATCCTGTGATCTTAAGGTGTCGTGTAAATTCTTGGCTCTGGAAATATGTATTTGATTTCCTCAGGTGAGGAATGTCTCTAAATATACTGTAAAGAACCCTGAGGCTCGAACGCAAGCCTTTTTATTCTTTGTTTCTTGTATGCAGCAGCCAGTCAGACCAGATAAGAAACACTGACATTCTGTGTACAAAATGAGCTGTTTTTAATGTTTGACATTTCCATCGTTGTGATTACTGTGTGTATGTTGCAAGGTGTGTGATTCATGCATACAAAAAGACAAATTCATTGCAAACATCCCTTACCCTGAGCCCCCTCAGTTGCCAAGAGACACTGCTGTTGTTGGATGTGGGTATTTGAAGGCTGATACACATGTTAATAAATTTCGGATTAAAGCTGCCGGTAGCTGATGCTTTTGTTCTGTATTCTGTTGTGTTAATATGAATTTGAGTCTCCGACACAGGCTGCACCCGTGGCCCAGTGTTGTTTCTACAGCTGTTACCAGACAAGCAAACCATGCATTCCAGTTTGACAATGACTGTTCTCAGACCATCTACACATCACACTGGAGAGAAAAATCAGGACTCCTTTAAAGGAATACACTGAGCTATTGGAAGATTTATCAAATAACATAGACTCCAACAACTACTCATACTTCATTTGTAGATCATTGGCTATGATGCCATTATATATTAATATATAATAGCTGTTTTATGCAACTAAATATAGCTGTTTGAAAAATAATAAACAAATAATGCAAGAGAAAAACACTACACCTACATCCTCAGTTTGCAATGTACATTCTATACATTTGTCCCATGAAGAGACCAAAAACAATATTATGTTAGTTTCTCTCATTACTTTCTTTCGCTGCCTATCTGTGGAATTCAGCCCCAAACCCATATATTCCCTCTGAACATGAGTCAATTCTTAAAAATGGGTCATGAATATATACATGGATGTATACTTTTTTTTCCATGGATTTGATGCACCTTTGATTATTTTTATGGCAGCAGGACAGTGTGTGTGGAAGTGAATCAAAATGAACTGCAGTGACTCTGTTCATCATAATGACGGGAAATGTAACCCAGTGCAGCACAGTGGCTCATTAATGTGTTTTTAATAAGTTTTGAACAGCAGTGGAGCTCCTTGGCACAGAGGAATAAGATTTATCAGGCTTTGGCTACACAGGCAGTTCTTGTTAGTGAGATTAATTCCGGGTGGGTTTGGTCTTTTCATAGGATTTGTTGATAAAAAGAAAAAATATTGAATGTGACCACACACGTTATGACATATTCACATTACAGCTGAAAAACGTATACTGTGCATTTTTCATTGGTTGGTGCAGTATTTACCAGTGCAGAACTTCACCTTTAACTACAGTGCTCATGTTGGTAGATCACATTTCACAGACTGAAACTGTTTTTCCTAACAAACATGGCACATGGAGCTGCATCTGCCCTTTGAAAATATTGTCAAATCTTTTTTGTTTGTTTGTTTGTTTGTTTTTCAACATGAGGCCAATTTATTATTGTGCAGTTCTGGAGAAAAATTTATTTTTTCATCCATCTTTTTGTTTAAGCAGTGGCAACTGTGCCCACAAAGGTCAGTGCAGCTCAGGTCAAAGTTCACTACAGACTGCGCAGATCTGTCACAGCAAAATTACCTACACTACATATTAACTAGACGCCTGCAAAAGCTGTTTTTCCACTGTAAAGTGAATCTACCTTTATCCTTTAAAGTAGCCACAATAGAAAGAAACTCTCATCAACGATCTCAACAAATCCCTAATATAACCCTTTAATGAAAGCAAGAACTGGGAAGCTGAATGGATACACACAGAGTCAACATGAGACAGAGTGACTGAGATAAATGTTGACAGATGACAAAGTAGGAAGAGAAAAAACAGAGGAGACAGAGACAGGTTGAGAGGAACAGAGCGGGAATGAGAGGAAAACAAGAGACAACCAGGGAGGAGAAAGAAAGAAAAAATGGAAGGGCAGATGTGTGTGTGTGCTTGTGTGAATCTATTTTAAACTCCTCTTTTCTTCATGTCCCCTATGGGCGAGAATGTCTGGACACAAAAAACTAGTTCATCTAAAGAATGATGCAAATGTAGACACAAATCTCTACATGGAGAAATATCTTGAGTTTAGACACAGTCAAACACACACTTCATCACATTCAAACACACCCATACAAATCAGCTTGCATGACTGTGTGTGTAAATTTAGTCTGTGTAAAGTTGGCTTTATTTTATAGCCATTTAAAGCTCAAAAAATGTTACAACTTTTTGCAAGATGTTTTCTTTTTGCTGTGATTTGTGTCGTTGCACCTTCCTCTCTTGATTTTTTTTTTTTTTAATACCATTCTTTTGCATATGTGTCAGTTGCTCCCAGTCTCCTCAGTTAATAAATAGAGGTGATGACCATGGAGAAAATAACGGACAAAAACACAGAGACAAAGGAAGAGATAAAGGCAACAGCCTTTCAGTTTGTATTGTTAGCAGAAAGCAGAAAACCCAAACTACTTCACTACAGTTCACAGATTGATTGTGCGCAGTGTTTGTTGGTGACAATGGCACACAGTGAGCATTGCCAAGGTATTATAATATGAGAGTTTGTATGTCCTTGGATTTACAATGCCGTGACTGGGAACAATGCATTGCTAGAGGCAACTGTATACATAACTGCTATAAAGACATTCATTGTTTGGTTCTTATTGAATGGAATTGTAATTTATAAATGAATGTCTGTTTGTGGGTGTTTGTGACTGTCTCCTTGCGTGGTTGTCGTCGCCTGCAGAAAAATAAAAGAGCAGTCCGAGGGAAAAGATGTCACAGTATAGTGCGAAAATCAGCAATAAGTGCTTAGTGGCAAAGATGGGGACGGCTTTATTATTTTTTATATATTTTTGCTTTTGTTGTTGACAGTTGCCAAATTGTGGGGCTGCGTTGTCTGTCAGTGGAAGGAAACAATTTAAAGATCAGATCATAGGCTTAATCGCACAAGACAGGGAAGAGAAGTAGTATGATTTATGTGCTGGTGTGGCTCATTTAACATTTAAAGTTCAGATGACATCAATACAAACTGCCCGGTATGCAGTGTGACTTGGGTTTAGGATGTAGCTTTCGAGCGTTGTATGCTTTGCATGTGTATGCACATGAAAGCGAGAGACAGGGAAAGATGGAGAAAAAGGAAAGATGTATAATGTCTGCACTTGACACGCAAAAGCGTTTTATTGCCAAGAGGCCTTTAGTAATGTTATGTCTCATTTGTTTAATTCATATGAATCAGAGTGTAAAATCTCCAATTTGCAATTTTACAGGGGATTACACAGTTTTTTCTGCAGTGTAAATGAACGATTCATCATGTTAACTAGAAAGATTTATGGTGGAAGTTATGCTGTTATGTTTGTTGGCAGCGTTAAAGACCCATAAGCAGAACTCGGACTCAGAGACAGGTGGAATAACGTCAAATACAGTTTATTGCCAATAAGAATACACTGCAGACAGGCTTGAATAGGTTGAGGTGTGTGTCCAGGTATGGTGGAGAGGGGGAACTGGAAAGCCAGGAGAGCTGGAATCCACAAAGAGGCTGATGACGGCACCAAGCATGTAATAATACTGAGTCGAATGCACGTTACCACTACTGTCAATCTGGCAAAGAATTAAGGACCAGCGTTCTTATACTAGATGAGATGATTAGACACAGGTGAACAGGAGGTCACCTTGTGGCAATCAGAAAGTAGGTTGACCAGACCCAGGCCTAGACACACACACACACACACACACACACACACACACACACACACACACACACACACACAGATAGGACAACAGACTAACAAGGAACAAACAAGAAACACTAGGAGAGGGGAAACAACAGAAGCACAATGGATAAAGGAGAGGCTGTCTACTCCTAACGTATGCACATTTGTATTATCTTCAGACTGAGGCAGGCTAGCTGTTTCCCCCTGTTTCCAGTCTTTATGCTGACTATAGTTTCATATTTAATGGTCAGACATGAGAGTGGAATTGATCTTCTCATCTAAACTCACCACAATAAAGCAAATAAATGTATTTCTCAAAATGTTAAAATACTGATTTAACATGGGTCAACTACAGTTTTTAACTACATGGTGAGAGTTGGCAAAAGTTTACAACAGCTGTTAGAAATACAGAAATACAGCGAGCATTATTAGTGCATAATTGGGTTTAATGCATGTCAAAAGGCACAAAAACTTTCTGTGCCTTTCCAGCATCAAAGCATGCATCACTGCAAAAGATTACTGACAGGTTAGATGCACATAAATATTACATTCTTCAACACTGAGAAGTTATTTACTGTAAATGTTTTAATAATTACTTTTGTGTCAGAAGAGTGAGTCAGAAGAGCTTACTGCTGTGCACCGTTTGTACATCACTCCCTTTACACAAGATCACTGAACAGTATACATCAAGTTGTGCTCAAAATACTCACAGAAGCATATTTAATTAAAATGCTCTCTTTGAGTTAAAACTGGGCTATGCTTTGTTTTTCCCTCTATATACTCGTCAACATTCATGTCACTCTCTGGCTGTATGTGAGCAAGTAGAGCAGGTAGAGAAAAAAAAAGTCCAAACAAAGAATGAAGAATGGATTTTTGTACTATTCAAAGCACTGGTTCCTGAAACCCTCACACCCCTGACACACAACATTTCCCACATTTCTTTCTCCTCATTTCTCTCATTTCTCTCAAACGTCAAAATGTTTTCATTACCGTGGCCTCAAAGAAGAGCTTCTTGGCATGAACTTGAACTGTAACTGCTTTTAACATTCAAACTTTAACCGCTTGAACTCAAGTTTCCAATGTTCCATTACAATTCCCTTCACAGTTGGACTATATCACATTTGTGGTGGTTTTCAAACCACTTAAATATTCAAACTCATTTTTATATCTGCATTTTAACATTGCATTATAACATTGGATGGATGTTATAGTTCTTAAAAAAATGCATTTCATTAATACCTGAAATGAGCATCTGACAGTCACTGTTGTCACACACAACAAAATCATCACTTTTTTATCACTTGTATTTACAGCAAATTAAAGAACACAGAACACACTAAAGGGAACGTGCTGCCCTTTTGCCCAAAAACAATGATAAACACACATCTGTTTCTCTGACCCTGAGTGGAGAGTGCAGAGGATTGACTGCGGGAGCATGAACTTCCTGTTCTGATAGATGAGAAAATGCACATACTGTAAATAAACATACATAAGTATGCTCATAAAACTGTGCAGTCACGCACGCACACTGGAATCCAAACTACAACTGTAAATCTGTTCAGAATACTTTGTTGACAGTATGCTCTCACAGTCTAATGCAGTTTATTATGCTTCATGTTCCCTGATTTCTCTTTAAGAACTGCAGTTACAGAATAAATTACAGCTTTTTTGTCAGGTGCAATGACACATGATTGCTTGGTGAATTGGCATAGAAATGTAGAATAAATGCACTGACCTTGTTACTGTTTCTCTTTCAGAGACATGTGGAGGACCCTAACACTCTCACTGATAGTTGCACTGGCACTGGGAACAGAGGTGAGCACAGCTGTGTATGTCTGTAGATGCGTAGTCTTCTTCTTTTCACACATTAATAGAAGTACTGTAACATGTAATGTAATTGGAGCTTGCTCTGGGGTCAGGCTCTGGGTCTCTGTAAAGAGCACTATATAAAGGCACTGAATTGAATTGAACTGAATTAACCTATAACATGTTCATTGAACCAGTTATAGGTATTTGTAGATTAGCTTCCCAATTGTAAAATCTCTTACATACCTTATCTGTATTTTTGGATGACTTCACTACCTAGGTCTCCCAGTCTGAGGATGTGAGCTCTATGGTGACTATCGAAAAGGCAGTACATGGGCAGCCGGAGAATTTCAGTGACATATCTGCTGTACTAGGAACGTCTCGACAACGGATTCTGGCTGCTCAGTTTGAGTGCTACCTGAAGATAATCCATGATCCACCACATACAGAAGAAGGTGCTAAGATTGTACCTATTATCCCAGTTATTCACAGTTCTGCTGATAACAGCCATCCGACTGACACTAACATCTTAATGTTATTACAGTGTTTTGTTTTTGGCAGATTGCAGATAAATGTTAATTGCAATAGTTCCATTGCTGCGGCAGTTTTAATGAGCTCTTTCTTATCACATAGAGTACAATTTAAAAAATGTGACTTCATTCAGCGCAACCATGAGGTTGACATTTTTGGTTTTCACTGATATGTCTTGACAAATATTGAATGGACTGGCATGAAATTTGCCATAGTCATCCATGTTTGTCTAAACCAGACGTACTTTTACCAAACCTTCATCTTTGAAGTCTTTTCTTTGAAAACAGTCTAGAATAAATCTCACTTTTGTGGTGTCTGTTGAAAAAAAAAAAATCATCTACTACAACTGCTGTTCTTGCCAACCTTCATGTACCAGTGGATGTTTTATGCCTTCTGGTTTTAGGGGCCAGTAATCAGCACATTGCAGTCTGGTGCACCACAATGGAGCAAAAAAGATACACACTAGAAAAGTTACCTGGACATGCAGCACTGTTTTTCAGTTTTATAAGAGTGAAGACTTCAAAGATGTAGGATGAAAGACACAGTGGCATGTACAAGTCAGTACATACATGTAAAGACTTTTAGATGAAAAAAATCCTGTACACGTTGCTAAATAATGTGTGTGCTGATAACTTTTTTATAACATTTTTGTAACATTTAGATATATGCATTGCTGGTTTTCCTGCCCATTAACAATTTCCAGTATTTGGTCACACTAAGAGAGAGAGAGAGAGAGAGAGAGAGAAAGAGAGAGAGAGAGAGGAAGTGAGTCTGAAAGAAAGGAAACTTGCCCTTTGTCACTTTGCCTGTTACCCGGCTCAGTACTTCACTGCCTTTGAAATGTTATTTTGTGCTCTATTTCCCAACATGCCCCTGTGTAACCTGGTACCGCCAGGTTTCCGTCTATTGTTGACCCTCTTTGTACAGGCTAGCTGCGGCAAGACAGTTTATATAAGTGTTACACCATTTACGTTGGATAGATAATTTATGATTCATTCAGTCAGGGAGTTTATTAAAGATTTAAAAAGTTCCCTACCTTTCTGACTCTCTGTTATCATGTGAGACACTGACAGCACAGACTCATTGCACAGCTGTTATAGTTTATTAAAATAGACTTCAGTTTTGGCCATGCTGTTCTTTAAACATTCTTTTAAAATGTGATGCAATCCTATTGTTGAATAGTTGAACAACATAAAAAAGATGAATCTGTCATTTCTTACTTCAGGCATCATTGTACCTCTCACAATTAAAATTGATCATTTAAATGTAATAGTGATACTAAAAATGATGTGATCATATAGTGTATACAGACATCAGTAGTAAGTTTGTATTCTGTATAAGACACCAGCTTTTATTTTTGCTGTTCTTAACATGTAGTACCTGAAGCATCTTTGCTTGGAGGAATCCTCTGCCACCTATGTGATTCCTTTTATGGTTTGTTTGACTTTAGTAGAAGAAGAACTTGATGGTTGGCATGAGCAGGGTCATTGTAGCCTCAAGTGCTGGACAGGGAAACAGCACCCCCTACAGAAACTTCAACAAAAAATGCATGCCAGTATTAGGTGACTCACTTCATCACTTTGAAACTGGAGATGGAAAAATGTTACAACAATTCTTTGTTTGTTATTATTGTTGCCCAGAGGCAGAGTCATACACGTCCATCCCATCTAGTGTCTGCGTGCTCTGCAAGTTCAAGGTTATGTCTGTACTGCCTTCTGTAGGTACTTACTGTAACCGTACGTGGGACGGCTGGCTATGCTGGGGGGATTCACCTCCAGGGACAGTCATGCAGATGTGTCCTTCTTACTTTATGGACTTTGACCCTGCTGGTGAGGCCTTAACACACACACACACACACACACACACACACACATGCATGCATGCATGCACACACGGGTACAGACATATATATGGACCACATTGTAAGTATTTGGACTGTTACACATTTTTTTTTTGTTCTTCAGGCTGTGTTCATTCAATTTGATATAAGGTAAAAGGATTCTACATTAAAGTGCCAAGTCTCAGATTTAATTTGAGAAGGTTTACATCAATATAGAGAGACCTGTGTTGGAAATATAGAACTTTCAATATATAGTGAGGTTTAAGGTTTAAGTTTAGGGGTCCAAAAGTAATTCAACAGATACACATGAAGTCAGAAAACATCTGATTTAATTTTTTGGTGGAGAATCCTGTGCAGTCAATGACTACCTGAAGTCTTTGACCCATAGACATCAGCTTGATAACTTTCCTAGTGATGTTCTCCCAGGACAAGCAGCTCTGCAGCCACCTTCAGCTCTTGCTTGTTGTGGGTCTCTCTGGTTTTAGTCTGGTCTTCAGCAAGTGCAATGCAGCTCATTTGTTTTGAGACCAGGTGACTGACTTGACCAGCCAAGGTGATTCTACCGTGATCCTGCTGAACGATGAAATGTCCTCCAGTGAGTTTTGATGCTTTTGGCTGACTCTGATCACAGAATGCTGTCACAGGCCTCTGCATTCATCCTGTTGCTTCCATCAGCAGTGACATCATCAATAAAATGCCGGTTCTTTTGGTAACCATACATGACCAAGCCACTATAGAACCAACAACATGTTTAACATATGTGGTTGTGTCCATGAGCACTTTGCCTCTACCAGCTTCTTCCGTATTCTCTTTGTTAACTGCAGCCAGGCCTTTCAGGCTTATGCTGCTTTTGTGCATGAACTAATGACACGTGTTGTGTAGCCAAGTGTCCAGTTAAGGCTGAACTACTTTCAATTTGGGCACTATGTGTTAAAAGCACCGAGCCTGAAGAACAAAGAATGTTTTCCTTCCTCTACATTTAAACCAAGGCACTGATACAGAAACATACGTGAAGTTTATAGTCAACTTTTCATCGTCTATTTTTTGGCACCTGAAGTCACCAGAATCAAACTGTAAAGAGTGTTTGTGTAAATAATAATTTTGTCTTCAACAGAGAAGGTTACCAAAGTGTGTAATCCTGATGGCCAGTGGTTCTATCACCCAGAGAGCAACCGAATCTGGACTAATTACACCCAGTGTGAGGCGTACACCAAAGACAAACTCAAGGTAAAACACAATGGAGTGAAATTCAGCAAGGCTCTTTGACCTCTTTAAATGGATTGATGCATAATAACTACATTAAATAATGTCTTCAAGTGCAGTTAAGCACAGCAGCATTTGCCTAATATTCCGGGATTAATAACTACTTGTTACAAAATTGATTGATTTGCACTAAACCCTATAGTGTGAACTATGAAACAACAAAATTCAAAGCACAAGTGCACCTTTGTTTTGTCATGATTTGGAAATGGAATCTGAACCGACTACAGGAAGAAACACCAGAAGGGTTTATGACAGATGTTGATATCTGATAGAAGAGACCCAACACATGCTTGGACAGTGGAGCACAACAACACAACCTGAACTAAATTTATCTCTATTTATCATAACAAAATGATTTTTTTCACCTGCAGTTTGCCATCAGTCTCTACTACCTGGCCATGGTGGGTCATGGTCTGTCTATCGTCTCCCTGATTATCTGTCTGATCATCTTCTCCTACTTCAAGTGAGTCACGTGAGAGTTTTCATCTGTCTGCTCTGACAGGAAATTTCCACAGTCTTTATATGTACATTTACTTACTTTTTCTTTCCTATTTGTGGAGATTCATTGTGTGTATAAGATGGTTTAAATATATATAAGTTGCCTGTAGGACAATATATGGCAAAAACATTGACCTGGTATGATCAATGTGCCCATTAATATGATGTGTGTTTTATCCCACATGTATTGTACAACTGACTAATACTAAGCTGTCTGTCAGTGATTCTAATGAAATATTCTGATCTAATTCCACACACATCAATGACTACATGCAAACTTTTTGTTCATTGTCATGCTAACATCAGATGAAAATGATGCTAAATTTAATTTGTTATTAAATATCTTACCTGATAAACTAATCCTTCTCTTTCTCTGTCTCGCTATCTTCTAGAAGTCTTAGCTGCCAGAGAATCTCCCTCCACAAGAACATGTTTCTCTCCTTCATCTTGAACTCCATTGTTACTATGATGTGGCTCTCACTCAGTGCAGACAAGAACCAAACCATGAATGCCAGCAACCCCGTGAGCCACAGAGCTATATTTCATCTTGTTACGCTAAATTTCAGTTCACTTGCCTAATGTCGCCAGGTTAAATGTCCTACATTTAACTTAATGGTGTGTTCAGTGGGTATTATAATTCAAAGCGTTGGGGATTACACAGTCTGGGTGTTTCTTTTTGTTTTTGTTTTTAACAAATAATTGTCTCTATGGGTTGAAATTTGCCTCTAATTCATCATGATACATTTGAAGTGAAGTTATGCCATTTCCTGTCCATCAGGTGAGCTGTAAGGTCCTGGCTGTGCTGACTCAGTATACATCTACTTCCAGTTACTTCTGGATGCTGTGTGAAGGCATCTACCTCCACACGCTCATCATAGTGGCCGTGTTTGTCGGGGAACAGCAGCTCTTCTGGTACTACGTCCTAGGATGGGGTGAGTCAGGAGGATTTTACATTTCACTGCCTCTTCCAGTCTTTTTCTTGTGATGTTTGAGTGTAAGCTGCTTCCATTTTGGGGTCATGTTAATTATTTCAGTGCATGAGGATCTGCTGCCAGCAGATAACGCAGATGATTATATTACATATAACTTTTATTACTATACAATCATTTCATAAATATTCAGAACTTAACACAGTTTCTTGACAGCTGCATTTTGTGACCCACCCTCTGATTATGACAGTCATTCACTTGTAAGATGCTAATAATACACTTGCAAAACCTAAAGTTACTGCATTATTCTCAACAGACACAGCTTTCAAGGTTACCAGTAATATAAAACATGAATTTACTTACATACATAAATACACCTGGATATATGATAGCATCTATAAAGGATGCCAAGATTTTAGTCTTGTGATCTATTACTGAACTGTGAGCATCAATTTTCAATGAAATTCAAAACAAAAAATGCAACTTTGATGGCTGGATGTACCTGAGGTTAGATGAGTGGGCTTTTCCCGAGAAATGTTCATCCAGGCTTTCATTTATTCATTCATCTAACTGTCAGCAAGAAAGTGAATACGCCTATTTCCCAAAATGTTGAGCTATATCTTTAAAGATAGTTAAAAAAAAAACAAAAGAGAGAGATTCCGGATGTCAGTCTGATATTTCTGTCTGTGTTTCTGGCCTTTATTTTAAGGTTTTCCCATCATTCCTGCCATTACGTATGCTGTGGCTCGCGAACTCTTCTTTAACGACAAGTAAGATCCCAAGATAATAATCCAGACGTCACCAATGTAGGTAAATGTGCTGCATGTTTACTGTACTGAAGCTCAGGTCCAGATCAAGACCAAAATGTTACAGCACGTTGTCCTGTGTAACATAACAACAGACCTGGGTTTCTCCCTGTCCTCCTTCCTGTGACCTTCATTTAGTCTGTTTGATCACTGTCAGGCTGAGAGACATTGAAAGATATCGATTTGCCTCATCAAGTGGAATTTCTGTGAGCCCTTTGTTTGCTGAGTCTAGATTTAATGATGGATGATTCAGGCTTTCTCTAAGCCCTCTGGTCCTTTTATGTCACTGTGTGTGTGACTAGTCACAGGACCGGTGTCAAAAATTTCAGTTCTTACTCTCTTTTGTTTTTGTTTCAGTTGTTGGATCAGCTCAGACACTCACCTGGTCTACATCATCCATGGGCCCATTCAAGCAGCTTTGTTAGTGAGTAATTGTAAAAATAAAATATATTTTATTTATGTATGAACATATAAGGTATTACAGTTAAATTGGCAGATGTAGATTTTATGTTTTTGGTTAAAAACTGACTTTATGTAAACATGATACAGATTTAAGTGCACTGCTGTCAGTCTATATGGGTTAGGGTTTTTCTGTTTTTGACACTTAAATTCAAAATGTTATCTTTAGCTTCACATGGTTAAATTCAGAACTGTTGCCAGGGAAATCACAACAAAACAAAATGATAATGATGATCAAAATGATAATATGCTTTCTTCATTTAAATACCATGCAGAGTAACAGGAATAGAGGACATAGGAGAACCTCCATGAGTTCCTTATATGAAGGCGTTGTTGTAATGCCACCATCAGGCCAGTCGTTGTTATTACTCGGATAATATGAAAAACGTACACTCCTTTCGGGTCTAATCAAGTCAAATACATAAGTAAAATTAACAGATTTATATGTATCTCTTTCGCTCACCCAGCCATCTGACCACCAGTCTACTATCAATCTATCCAGGTGAACTTTTTCTTTCTTCTGAACATCATCCGAGTTCTGATCACCAAGCTGAAGGAGACCCACTGCGCTGAGTCCACTGCCTACATGAAGGCAGTGAGAGCCACCCTCATCCTCATTCCACTGCTAGGAGTCCAGTTCATCCTTTTCCCCTGTAGACCAGAAGGACGCATCAGCCGTGCCATCTATGAATTCTTTATACATATTTTCTGCCACTTCCAGGTACAGTCATTAATAAACTGCACATTGGAGTTTGAACAAAGCCGATTCTACACTGTTAAGCTGCAGGTTCTTCATAAGAATACAGGATTTTACATTATCTGTACGAACATAGCTGGTGTTTGGCATAAAGGCTTTTCAGGGTGTTAAGTACCATTAAACCCATTTCAACACCACCTAAAGAGCTCTTTAATCAATTTCCATCACACTTCAAAGCACAATAGAGTCATTCTCTGCTCTTGAATTTGGATAAGTGCCATTTGGTTCGTCACTTTTGAAAATTGGACATACAGCCGAATCCTGTGATAGTTTCAAATTCACGGGAGCTAGAGAGGAAGAAACTATATAACATCCATGGTTTGTGCTTTTCAAATGGACTGAGTGATTTTACTGATGAATTTAGATTTATTAATTACAAAAAATGTCACTGACATCTGTTTCTGTATTCATATTTAATCTATGTCTCATTACTTTGCAGGGTCTCCTGGTGGCAATTATATTCTGTTTCTGCAATGCTGAGGTATGTTACCACTACCATATTGCATGTTTCAACTAACCATATCTTATTGATTATACCCAGATAATGTAAAATCTGTTACAAACGAGATACTGCTAAGTCTAAAATTAGTTAAAACTGGAATAAACTAACCTCTAAAACTAGAGAAATTTTTTAAATGATATTTGTAATTTCCCAGCTTGGGATCAATAAAGTATATCTAAGTATATCTATCTATCTATCTTATTTAGAAAAAAAGAGATGAAATATTGATAATTTTACTTATAATTAATTTACTAATACTCCTTTGGTTGTCATTGATGATGTCCAGGCCCAGGCAGCACTGCGGAGGAAGTGGGCTCAGCGGAAGTTTGTGTGGGGCAAAACTGGCTGGGCAGAGCAACCCATTACCAACAACCACTTTAGCTACCACACCAACTCCTCCATCACTGAAACCAGCCGTGCCACCATCAGTTTGGAGCAGCCTGTTGCTGTGCCTCTTGAACAAAGCAGCCACTCCCTGTCCAAGGTGCAGAAGAAAGACAATGGGCAGCAAAAGAACAACAATACTTGCAGCAATGGGGAGGTGGACTCACTCAACAAGCTGGAGACCGCTGACATCTGACAGGAAACACAGAGAGGTTGCAGGTAAAGGTCAGCTGATTGGGCAGTGTATGTAAGTACATAATAACTGAAGAGCACTAAAGAAGAATGTGATATTCACACAAATACTCACACATTTTTTCATCTCTACTTTTTGGAATTGTAAGAACTGATGAGAAAATTCATTTATGTCATGGTGCCATCCTGTAATCCTTGCATAGTAAGGTGTTCTGTTGCTGGAATTAAGTCAATTTATGTAATTCTGTTATTGTTTGTTTTCCTAGTTTTTTTAATATATTTCCTCTCAGAATGGAAAAAGGGACAAATCCCAGACCTGCCATCTTGATGTCACAGATGCAGAGCTGTATGTTTGTGTAATCTATTGCCTTATGAAGCCTCTGAATGCTTCACCTGTACATCGCTGTGACCAGTGAATGTCATAGACAACTGATGAGATCACACATATTCAAGCATTCATCTTAAAAAAATAATCTGGCCCTTGGAAAGCCAGCAACCTTCATATCAGATGTGTTTCATAGAAATAAAACTACAGCACATTGAGAGAATTGTTGCCTCAACAGGATGAAACACAACAAAAGCTACACAACAATAGTTCACATTTTGATTTACATTTCCTGTTGACATTTGACAGAAACAGGATTTACTGTGTCAGAGGAAGTGTGTGGTTGCCAAAGTTTTGAATATATATGACTTCATTTCCACAGTATTATGGACTAATTTGTGCTGCAAAGGCAAAACGCAAAACTACCTAACTGAGTAAAGACAAGAATCTGACTTTGACATTTGTTTTACCACACAATAAAGTACAATACTACATATATATAATTTTTTACAAAAACAAAGAGACGACTCTTCAAGAGATTCTTGAAGATAGAGGTAGGGAAGCCAATTTTAGATGATGTTCCTTAGTTCCTTAGAATGCAGTGGCAGAGCAGGAGCATAGGCCTGTAAGACTGAGTTCAAGTTGATGGGTGCATACCCAGAAGTCACCCTGTAGGCAAGCATTAGCGACCTGAATATAATTCAGACCGTCACAGGTAGCCAGTGAAGGTAAATGAGCAGCCGAGTGACATGTGGCCTTTAGGTTGATCAAATACCAGGTGTGCTGGGTTTCACTGTGCACGAAAGGAAACCCACTAGACAGGCATTGTAGTAGTCAAGGAGAGAGTGACCGTGGCCTGTACCAAAGTAGATATGTGTCAGAGACAAACCAAGACAAACCAAGATCCGCACTGATCGTCTGGCGGGAATGAGTTATAGTTGGGTGTCAATCCATGCCATCGAATAATCTGACCCAAGAGGTGGTGCAAAGAGAAGGGGCCCCAGCACCAAGCCTTGGGGCAACCCATAGGGGGAGGCGATGGGATAAGGATGTTTGTCCTTGCCATGACATACTGAAAGAACGCCCACTGACGCAGGATTCAAACCAAAAATGCGCTTTGCCCAAGAAGCCCATATCAGAGAGTACAGACAGCAGGATGCAGTGGTGTTGTGTCAAAGGCTGCTGATAGGTCCAGCAAGACAAGAACCGAAGACTGCGCTGCTTCTCTGGCTGCCATCAGGGCTTCTGTTATAAAACAACAAAACCATTTCAGTGAAGTGGCTGCACGTTTGAATACAGTTGGACGCATTCCCGAAGCCACTGAAGCATTTATCACATGTATGATTTCTGGCACATTGGTGGGATAAATGACTGAGGTTGGTAGGAATGGGGTCTAGTGGACATGTAGTGGGATGGCTGCAAATCAGAAGTTTTGTTACCTTGTTCTCACTGAGAGGGGTGAATGAAAAGAAGCACCGTTGACTGGAGGTTCTATGGCAATTATCTTTGGTTAAGATAAATCCTAAAAAGGCACAAAATAAAGGCATTCAAATCTTTCTATCTCTTACACAGTTTGCTGAAAACTATAAAACCTTTTTTTTTCACTGCTTCTGTTGTTAATTTCAAGCCTGATTCAAACTAATTTACTTCTAAACTAAACTAAACTAGGAGCTGAGCTGTGAGTACAGGAGAATTACTGGTGCAGAGATAATGGAGCTCTGGAGTGAAGCAACAATTTCACTCATACTGAATCTCCTCACTCACTGGATTAATGTTGCCATGGGTCAGGACATCTTGGCAAAAACACAGCACACAAAGGGCAGATTCAGAAACTCTATGGTCTGTGGATAGTGGCTGTGAGCAGTGGCAGTGTGTGCACGTGTATATTTCACAAACAGTCCCTACAAATTTGTTATGTTTTCGCTTTGTATTATAACGTAAATTTTATTTGTAATATGACATGAGATCTTAATCTGATATGACGCTTTAATACACTGCAAATGTAGAGCTAGACGTTTAGAATTCCATTTTGAAATGTTTCTGTGATGAATACAGCTTTTGCAAGACTGTAAAAAATTAGTGTATAAATAGTTAGCGTATGCGTTTTGTTTTGTTTTTTTTTCTATTTCTTGTTAACTCCACTTCAGTCAGCATGGGGATGAGGCAATTTCAAAGATTTGTCATGTCTTTATTATGATAGTGTTCCCATTGCTTTGTAAAATTTGATATTATTATTGTTGTAGCTGTTGTAGCTAAATTTGGCTGTTTTTGCTGTTTCTGATGGTTTGTATTATAGTTAATACAACACACAAAACACAATATGCTTTTTTCTCCAAATGCACAAATATAACCTACTGCTACTTTCCTAATTTAATATTTTTTCCATTTCACATGTACTTTGCTGTATGTACACTGGCAGGCTACAGTACCAGCACCATTTCAGTTTCCACAGGAATACTGAAGAAGTCTTATGTTTGAAAGTGAGTAACCAGCAGATGTGTTTTGGTGTCCTTCCAGGATGCATCCACACACAACATACTGGGAATACAAATGTTCCAGTGTGGATACAGCAGGGTACACTGGTGCATAGGGAATGAACCACAACTGTGGTAAGAAAACAGCTGAGTATGAGATGGCTCTGTTAAAGAGCTCTCAACTCATTCTGCCTAGGGGCCTAACCCCGCACACCTCTGCCAATGCTGCCCAGTAGAGAAATAGCTGTCATGGACGTATTTGCAAACAAATTGAGAAACATTCCACTAAAATGTTAAAAGATATGTTCAGTTTAAGCATGTTACTGCATATATATTTTTAACACTGCCATTTACGTGTGGAAATAAAGTTGTTTGAACATAAACCTGCGTTGTTCAGTGTGAGTAGAATTTCATTTTATTTATTTTGTAATTCTTAGTCTTAATCTTAATTTAACCTGTGGCACAGTGTGACTATTTGTTTACCAAGGTTTATAAATGCTGACGGATTAAGCGGTAGAAAATGGATGGATGGATGATTTATAAATGACTTTGATGCAGTGCCCTACTGCACTTCAATAAAAGTACTGTACCTAAGCATAGTTTGGGGATACTTGCTCTTTACTTGAGTATTGAGGCAGCAGTGAGGCAGACTGAGTATGAGAAAAATATTGTCATTTTTACTTCTTGTTAGTTAATTTGTGGATAGACTTTCATGCAAAATATCTTTGCAGATAGATTACCATGGATAGATTTACACTGTATACATGATAAGTACCGAACTTCTACTTCTACACGTCTACTGGAGAATTTAGAGAATTTCCAAACAAGAAAAAGATGCAAACACTGTTGACAGGGGGCGGGGCCAAAGAGGCGGGGCATGGCCTATTGTGAGGCCCTTTACAATAGGGCATCCTGTGAGGAAAAATGTTTGGGTGAGGCAAAAAAAAAAAACAGAAGCTGTCAGGGCAGGTTATTCAGTCGCTGCAGGTATGCTGTGTAGTTGGTGGTTGATCGGCTGATGTATAGATCCACAACGGCTGTTTCCAGTCTACACGCAAACCTACATACATATCGATGGATTGTCAGACGGCAAGGAAAAGGATGAGGTCCCACCGAGATTTGAACTCGGATCGCTGGATTCAAAGTCCAGAGTGCTAACCATTACACCATGGGACCGGATGGTACCGCCATCTTGGCCCCTTGACTTATGAATCTTAATAGGTGCACGTGCGTCCATGCGATTTATTATTGACACCATTAAGGTTATAAATCTGCTTCATCTCTTTAATTGAACTATGGCACAGCTACAAACTGGACATCGACGTTAACTAATACAAACTTACCGGCTGCAGACGTGTAACGTTGTAACGTTGGTGCCGCTTTCCTCTTGGTGGGTTTGGAGAGAAGCTGAAACTGAAAGATACTGAAGCTTAAATCACTAATGCTGACGGTACGAACGTCAAAGTACTGTATTATAGTACGTGTTTGTTTTAATGTCGAGCTATTTCGCTCCCTCTAAACTCTAAACTTCACGTCAGTGCTACTAATGTTCTTGTTTTGTATGTAATACACATTAGGAAAGAAAAAGTAAAATACTTTATATGTATAAGTATAACAACAACAACAACAACACAGCAATTATAATAACAATGAGTGAGTCGACTGAAATTAGTGTAAGGGTTTCATCTGCGTGCTTTTTTTGTAATATGCCATGTAAATGTAATAATGTGTTGTGTGCTCTTCTTGCTGAGTAATAAAATATGCCACATGGGGGCAGCAGAAGATCTATCATACTATCTGTCAATCACAACCTTATTGAGTCACTCACAAGCTCATGTTTACTGGCCTGTTGTGGATGCAAAGGTACATTTAGGTAACTCATTACATTTTCACTCAAGCTGTGTCTGTGACTTGCTTTGCTGCTATTATTAGCACATCCTTTCTTAATAGGAATGATTCCGTTTTTATATAATTGTATCTAAAATAAATCCATAACATACCACAGTCACTGAACCTCTGCATTGCAGTCAGAGAGGTGTGATTGGTTTTGCCCCTGCTGTGCAGGCCTGGATAAGTGCAGAGCACAGTGGCTCAGCCCCTCCGTCTGTATGGCTCTAAGCTCATATCCACCCATAGCTGTGAGGATACGTTAACCTGATGTCCCACAGCTTAGTCTATACTAACAGCTTAGTGCGCACACACTCAGCTCTGTCATCACAATCCCTAACATGTGAGCAGACCTCTCCCACTTGACCTGCTGCTCCTTTAGGCCCATTAAAAGACCAGCACACACACACACACACACACACACACACACACACACACACACACACACACACACTCAATGTGGTGCTGGACTTTGGATGCAGGAATGTGAATAAAATCAATTTGGCAGGATACAAGTCTGAATTTATGTCATTACTGCTTCGACCTATATGCTGGAAGTAGGTCAACCACACAGAGAGAAATTAATATTAAATGACTATTTGTTTTCAGTCTCTCTGCCGAGGAACAGCCATGTGACTTACAATTTCACACAATGATTCAGAACAGTCGCCTTTGTATAAGAACATGATTACAGCAAATCATTTTACCTCTGATGAAAAAAAAATTCAAGTTGCCAGATACACATCTGTTGATATTTTAAAGTATTATTTGCCCTTGAGATGTGAATACACCGTAGGCATGGAACACACAGAAGCACATACGAGAGTAGATGGGTCTCTATGGTCTCTACACCTACCCCCACAATCACAGTCTGTCTGATTTGGGTTAAATCCTATTTTACTGATAATCTCAACTTTTGCCTACTTGGAGGATAATATGGATTGTGTGGAATGCCACAGTTAATGACACACAGATATTTAGAAGCAAGTTTTCATTTCTGTAACTTCTATTCACATTCTTCTTCCTTTTTATCACACTTTAAAGTTACTGTTTGTGTTGAGGTATATAGCATTTAGTACCGTTTTCTTTTTTTCCATGTATAGTAGATGTTAATCATATTGTATTATACTTTTTTTTTTTTTTTTTTACAATCATTTATCTATACAGGTATGTGTTGTTGTACTTCTGCGGCTGTGACACCTCTGTATTGGCTCAGGGTCACTGCTACAAAGGGTTTCTAGAACCTGACTGGGGCACAGTGCAAACAAACCACTGGTCAGTGGGTCACAGGGAGTCAGTGGATTTACCTTTGGTCTAGTTTTAGATTCTGTTGAGTTACAACATTTTAATCAGTTAACAGGATATTACAAAAACAAAACAAACACACAAAACAAAAACAACAGCAACAACAAAAAAAAAACAAACCCTCAAATCTCATTTTTAGCCTTAAGCATCAACATTTTAATATGTCTGCTGGCTAGAACTAGAATTCAGTGCAAGAAAGCCATCAAGTGTGTGCTTGAAAAAAACATGCTAGTTATTTTTAATCACAGACGGGAACATTAATTTAATAGCTCCAGCCTGACCATTATTGCTCCAGACAATTACACTGAAAGAAGAGATGGAGAAAGGTAACAAAAGCAATGTGATTTAGCCATTACAGACATATGGTAAGATGTGACAGCCATCATCGGCTTCAAAAGCTTGTAAAATGCATTGAGTTAATCACTTTAAGACATTCTTTTCTTTGTATTTCTGAGGACAAATCAGCTGAAATTAACTTATTTGAAAGGCACATTGAGATTGTCTAAATTGTAGGTGATTTACAATAAATGTAATGCTAAATGCTTTGTTTTATGTCAGTGGGAATAAACAGGCTCGCAGCTGTTCTTTTTTTTCTCTCTGTCTTTACTTTATTCTGTTTTTATAATAATTTCACAGAGAGGTAAAACATCCCTTTAGATTTATAATGTTTGTGGAAGTAAAGTTTGACTTAAACAAGACTAGGAGTCTACAACCATGCTAGTTCATGCTGTTCACCATCCTACTCTTTGTTATTATAGTTGAAAGAAATTAGAACAAATGTTTTTTGTATGCAAGCCTGAAACTGCAGATTTCCCCCAGTTAACAAGAGAACAGTGGCCTTACCTTCCATTTAATTTTACAGTCTGTGATTTGCCCTGTTTGGTTGCAACGGGATGGGACTTGACAGGCGGCGGTTCCTGAGTTAACCGCTGAGAATGTTTGTTATTGGTTGAAAGATTTATTTTGGAGATGACAACTGGACACAGAGCGTATTGGAAACCCTAACTTTAGGCTGTTGTATTTACCTCTCTCAGCTTACAGTGCTCCCAAAAGTTTGCTTCAATATGAACTGGTGAATGAAGTGTTTTTAAAAATGTGTGTTGACAGCCAGATATCAGTGTCAGTGGTGTACACAGACTATCTAAGCACCAGGGGTCAAAAAAAGGGGCCACATCTGTTGAACATAGGGTTAAGTTTAGGTTTAAATAAAGGTTTGAGTTTTTGTGCTAATGGGGAGGCAACTTCAGCTGACCTCAAGAACAAGTGTCAAACTGGACAAGCGTGAAGAGAGGAAGTGTCCCATTAGGGCGGTGGCTTTGTCTGGGTTAACAAAAAAGTTTCAAAATTAGAATAGAAAAAGGACAGAGTCGAACAAAACGAAATCCAACAGAAGTGAGGCAGTGAGGCAGACTGTATTAAAAAAAACGTAGCCCTAATGTGAACTTTAAATAGCTTGGAAAATACCCTCATTTCCATGACCAGGTGCACTTTACAGTCTCTTGAGCTTCTTCCTCCAACTATTTTATCTTTGGCATTAGAAGTGAAGCATGTCCAAATATCAGCCTTTCAAGCCATCATGAATTTTATCCAAGATCCACTGATGGTGCTTGTGCTAAAGGGAAGAGGAAATGCTGGCAGCATTCAGTGAGTCACACACGAACACAATTGTTTGCATGAAATGTTTTATGGGGACTCTCAGTCAATGAGATGCACTTCCGTGAAATTTGGAGATCCCCTGGATGTTTGAGATTTTCACTGAAATGTCTCAACTATTGCTGGATGGATTGGAATGTCAACTGTCAATCAACTGTAATGACTCTGAATTTTCCATTTAGTCCACTCGTCAGCTTTAATGTATACAGCACTTTGGTATATGACCAGATACTAAGATAATGAACATAGTCACAATCACCTGCTAAACATTAGCATGTTAGCATCGGCAAAAAGCTTTGTCACAGTTTTCATCAAATGATTCACCAAAATATCATTTATTAGCAATGACCAAAAGCAAGTGAAGAAACCCAGTCAGTTAACCTGTTTACCTAATCCTGTTGATCTGAATCACTTCTACTTCTACATAAAACCATGTGAGCACTTCAATCATTTCCTATCCCTGCCGTGAACCCTTGTTGTTCAGATCGACCCGTGCATTTCATCAGTGTCTCCTCTTGCTGTGTCTCTTCTTGGCTGTACATAGTGGCCTGGCTGTGACTGTGATCTCTCGTGCTCTGATTGGATCCTGCAACCTGACTTCACCTTGACAGGAAGGAAGAGATAGCATTTGTGTAACAGGCACGGCCTTAGATTAGCACCTTTGGACCCCTGCCCCCCTCTCAGCTGTGGTTTTACTGTATAATCTCTCTTGATCTCATTTTGACACCTCTCTCACTCTCTCTTATTCTAGTGGGCAGGACGAGGCTGCATGGGAACTTACATCTAATGATTTTTTTTTCATATTGACACACTGCCTACTTCAGTTTTCTCATTTCCTCTTCTTCATGTTGTGATGCTTTCTTAATGACGTACAGTATATGAGCAAACTGCAACCTCCCTCCTTCATTTTTCCTCAGTCCCCCAAGGCTGTGACTGGCCTTTACTCTCAATGTCTCCAGATCTCGTCCTCGTTCTTTGTTCCTTCCATCATCTCGCTGTGTCTCCCCATCCCCCTCTTCGTTCCTCTCCTTCTCCACTGGTTGACATGCAAAGTTCCCTCACTGCATTTCTGTCACATGTGATCTGGTCACTCTGTGTCCTTGCTTCACGCCTGCCTGGCCATGGTGAGAGTCACCCGGTCCGACTTCCTCAGAGGTGACAGCCACAATGTAAAGCCAACAATAACAGTCAAGTTGAGTCCTCAACTCTGGTAGACTGAATTGTTGTGGAAGTCGCTGCAACAACACACCGCTGACCATTGTTATGCAAATCAACCTGATCCAAAGACCAAGCTTTTTTCTTGAGATCATGACCTCAGATTTTGTGTTGGTCATAGTTATTTTTAGGCTCATCTTATAGAGATAATTACATCGCTGGGATCTTGAGGCATGTTTTTTATTGCTGTGTTGTGGCTCAAGAGTGTATCTTGGCTTAAACTGACAGAAGTGACTGAACTTCAAAGTCAGACACACATAATCATTGTTCTGCTACTGACACCATGTGACAAGTGAGAAGAAAAATTGCTAGAACCGAAATTAAAATCGACGTTTACCTGCCATCTTGAAATAATGACATATTCATGATCTCATAGAAAACAGAATGCGATGAATCAGGATGTGAGTATAAATACATTTTTATTCAAGGATGACAGGCGCAAATTATGACTGAGAGCATCACAAAATTCTAATTTGTTACCCTGGAAGATGTCCAAAGCAAATTCTATTGAGACATAATTCATGAGTAATTAAGTCTTATTGAATCTTTGCTGCTTTTGTGTGCTAGTGTACCTTCAGACTCTGTTGTGATTCATGTGAAGGCAGTTTGAGACTCTGATTTGAATGCGTTGTTGCACATGTTATTTTGTCCCTGTTTATTGTTGTATCACCTCCATCTCTCTGCACGACTGTGATTTCGCTGAGTGGACCACAAGGAGCTTTTATGTAACACTCATTAAAACATGATATCGGAAACGCAACAGTTCACTCGACTTCCCAGTAAACATGACCTTCATCTCTGTGTTTAATTTGTCCTTGGTTCCTGCTTGATTGCTAGCTGTCAACCTGCTGTCCTGTTCCTCTGCCCTTCTTTGTTACAACTGTCTCATATAATCACATTCTGTGCTGTAATCAATGTATAGAATAAAACTCTGCAGCAGTACTTTAAAAGGATCACTGTTAACCTGCCCTGACACAGTTTTTTGTTAGCAGTGATCAGGGCCTGAATTTACCTCCTGCAACAACAGCAGTAACCTTCAGACCTAGTCTCTGAATCAAATGGCTTCTGAATCCAGTTGTAATACATAGCAAACTAAAGCACATAAGAACGGCAATTGTGCTAGCTTTTTTTTTTTGTTTGTTTTGTTGTTGTTTTTTGCACGTTGCACACATCAGGGGTAATTAAAAGCCTTGGGTAAAAAAAAAAAGTATATATATATATATATATATGTGCAAACAGG
>JBBMJY010000012.1:4710544-4732901 GCA_037833715.1 Toxotes lorentzi | reverse complement strand
GTGTGTGTGTGTGTGTGTGTGTGTGTGTGTGTGTGTGTGTGTGTGTGTGTGTGTGTGTGTGTGTGTGTGTGAAGAGGGAATAGCGAGGCTGTCAGACAAATAAAACTGAGACATAAGGAGAAGCATCTAAGGCAAGAAAACACATGTATGTGCATCTCATGTTGAATGAGGCAGTATAGAATAATACAAACGACAAACAAACAAACATTTATTACCAAACAAACTTGTAAGAAGACATTCCTCAACTCTGATGATGCGTGTTGGTGGAGATGGAGGAATGTGCTGTACTTTAAAATGCTTTCAGCTGCTTCAAGAATGCAATTTCCCCATTTTTGGACAAATAAAGGTGAATCTTATCTCTTAAGAAAGCAGCTATTAATGATGCCGATTCTACTGTGGTTGTAAGACATACCAGAGTAAATGACGAGCAAAGGGTTTGGCCACATGGGAGAGTGCTGTTAAAGGGTTCTTGCAAAAGTGCTTCACAGAGCAGCTGAGATTACTGACAGATATCACAGAGGTGAGCTTGTGAACAGACGATGCTGGTTCATTGGTCAGACCGGTTTCTGGGAAAGGGAAGCAAGTTTTGCCCGTTCCTATCTTGTAGCCAAACGATCATCGGTGTACACTGCTTCCTGCTAAATGTGAGGACAGTGAGGACCGAGGACAGCAAGGACTATGGTGAGTTGAGGTCTGTCCAGTTGATCCACTGGGCATGAGGGTGCAGACAAAGAACCCTAATTTTTAGTGTTATCTCCAACTTTATGTCCAGCCATTCATAAGTGCATTGCAGTGAAGTGATCACAGATAAAGTCACATCTACACTTAATTATGAAGAAATACCACCACTGTTGAACTCAAGAAGCAAAGGCAAACATAGAATTCCAAGGTCATTTGAAACAAAATACACATCTGGCCACAGGGTTGGTAAAGGCAATTTTGACTTGTCCTAACAAGTGCACAGGTGAAACCGGTGAGGTTTTGGTTACAGTAGGCCATGCCACTGAGCTTGGAAGTAACTCATCTGAATGGAATGCAGTCATCTTTGATGTTATCATTTAAACCTGTATAGTTCCTGTTATGACATGGTAAAATGTGCTGCTATACTTACTCACTTGCTTGCTAAGTTAAATGAGAAGGTTGCTGTCTGTTTGGTAAATATATTAATTTATGTATTTGCATAATAGAAAAAAGGTGCAAAATACATTTCATTCGTTCCATCAGTGATCAAAACAGTTTTGCAGGGCCTCTAATTTGGATGGATGAACCTCTGGTGTAACAGTTCCTCCTGGGATTCCTCCTGTCTGATTATCTTAGAAAGTTTTGGGCTTTAATCTAATCCAGGTTAAAGAAGGTTAAGTGGTTTACTAAGAGAAGAACGGTGTCAGTGGTCTCATTTTAGCACCATAAGACGTGTATGACACACACTGGACTTCATGCTTGGTCTATGTAGAAGTCAGTGGTGACTAAAAGCCCCTGAGTAATGTCAGAATTTCAACCAAGATTAAAGATTTTCTATTTTTATGCTCCTAAATTAAAAGAAGTCAGTGTTTCCTGCCAGTGTGGAAAAGCCTCTGGAGCAGATGTAGACCATCATGAGACATTAACTTTCCACTGAAACCCAGATTAATGAGGTTTCTTTGAGGTTGGTAGTTTCTTAAGACAGGGTGGGTGACCCCCTGCAACCAGTCGAAGGAAGGGAAGCTCTGAGAGATCAGATTACTGACTACTTACTAAGTAGACTCTTGTTTCACCAGTTATAGTATAAAGAACCAGTGGTGGCTGCCACTAAAATCCATTTTACATGTAAGCAAGTAAAAGTTTTACTATTCTGTTTTTTTACTTAATGGCACCTCTCACTTGGTGAGGGAGAAACAGTAATTTGATTTGTCTGCATGTCCTGCACATATAGTGAACTGACAATAAAAATCTTTTGAATCTTTGAATCTTGAAATGAGTATTACGGCTTTGCAGTGCATTGGAAGAGGAACATTTTTGATTTTTGGCTCTTCAGATTGTTTCATTTAGAATATTTGTAAAGGCCTGAAGAGGTAAAACTGTATACAGTATTTCACATGAAAAGATTACAGAACAAAAAAATAAATAAAAAAATTAAAACACAGTTTTGTGTCAACAACCTGAGATTTTAATAGTGATCAGTTACTTTTTGCCAATGTGCCCGTGTCTGTGTTTCTTTCATGAAACGGTTCCTACGTCACCAACTCAGAACTGCTGTTAAGACTTACTGTTAATCATTAATAAGTCAGTGCAGTAAGTAAGTAGCTGCATAATTGACAAACTAAGAAAGCACAAAATTCATAAAGGGGGTAACTCAGTATAAGCATGTGAATACAGACGTAAGTACACAGTCACTGTAGTTAAGTACATACAGTACGGGAGCAGCACATTAAGTGTATAAGAAAGCAAATAAATACATAACAGAGTAAGTGTGTAGTGAGGTGACGGGTAAGTACATATAGGAGTGATTAGGTAAATGCAAAAACCACACAAGCAGACATAAGTGATTACGCCCCACTAAATCAGAGTGTATGCACAATATGCGGTATAATTACACAGTATAATTACATTAAACTAAAGTGAAAAGTTCACTTTAGGTAAATTCTGTGCGTGCTTATCCCAGTGCCTGATTTTTAAGCGACAACAGTGTCTCCCTCCTTAGACCTCCTCTGCACACTGATGTGCAACAAATATGACGAGCAGGGACACTCTTAGTCAAACATTTACCCAAGGCAGGTCAGGGAGCGAAGAGCGCTGTCTAGGGGGCCCTCACCAGCCCCGTTTCTCTTCTCTCTCCCAAGTCGAATTGCCCGACCTCACATTTGAAATGTAAAATCAAACATTTGCACGCAAGAGCTCATCCTGTAGTTTACTCCTTCTCGGCTTTAAATTGCTTTTACATAAACTGTGCAATTTAAAGATCGCCTTTTGTTCACATTTATTCACAGATTGGCCACGTTTGTTTTATGGTATCCTCCTTGTCACTCACGCACACACAACTCCCTTTTCCCCTCTCACATGAAAGATTTAACTTGAGCATGTCAGGGAGCCCACAGCTATGCCTGAAGAACTCCAACAATACTGCTTCACCTACTTTTACCTCCTAGGTTTTATAAAACTCAGCGTTTAAAAAATTCAAACCGAGTCAGCTTTCGTCACATAGCAGTTGGGTGGTTACGTAGCAGCAGCAGAGCTTCATGAGGGGTTTAAATATGAAGCCAGGGTGTAGAGGGCAAAGTGCTGCCTGTGCTGGTTGCTTGAGCGTCATGTTTTGGTGAGTGTATGTGTGTGGCTGTGCGAATCATGTCTGTGTCAGCTTCTGTACTTGTGTACCCGCAATGTGTGTGGAGAATGTCTGTGTTTGTGTGTGTCTCTTTGTACGCTGGTGTTGCAGGCCTCAGTCAGGAAGGGTTGGCACAGCAGTGTGTAATTTTCTATGTATAACCCTGGATCTGAGTAATTTTTGTTGCCAAAACGTTTTTCTTCTTCTTCTTCTCTGAAAACGAGATCTAAACACACACCACACACAAAGCAGATATACACAGATTATTGTAAGCTAAAAATATATGGATACAAGCATATGTGCTCACTTGACTTCAGGGAACACATATATACTGTATAGTTTTCCATTTGGCTACTGAGTGCAGCTGGAAAAAAGCAACACTTTTTCAAGTCTTCCCTTCCTCTTAAAATCCTCCCCCTCGCTCTTTATCCCTCTGGGGAAATTATGCAGGATAATGCAGAAAGGAGATGAGCTTATACAGATTTGCACCTGTTGTCTTGGAAGGAGAACAAAACATCTAAAACAGCTTGCACTTACACTACTGGTGAATGACCAAAGAGAGGAAATAACGTCAGACCTGCAGGGATAACCTATAGAGTGATACCCGGCAATGTATAGCCACCCACAGACACACACAGACATCCTACATAACCATGCATCCATTCATCAAAGCGCACTCATAGACATGCAGCTGCCATCTGCTTGCACAGAGAGACTGAAGACGAAGAGGGCAGTGAACAAGTATGGCTGCATCTGGTGATTATTTTAATTATACATTAGATTTTATTTTTCATTTGTTTAATTTTATGAGTAAATACATCAAAATAAAAAATAAAATATTACATTTCCCAGAGACCAATGTAACTTCTTCAAAGATTTTCAGTTTACAATAATGTGATACAGACACGAGCACCAAATCCTCACATACTTTAAAGGTGTCACAATAAATTTGTGACATTTTTAAGGTAAAACTTCAGTTCTCTTCTGGCTCAAAATAACCATATTTTAAGTTTGGATGAATAACCCATCAGTAATGTACAGAATAACAAGAACACATTTAGTCAACACAACCCGTCCATACTGGGTAAAGTTTAGTGTGAAGTTGGTCCTCAGAACTGTTGTGTTAGCTATAATAATGAGAATTTCAGATTATGTTAGGGCCTGTTTGGCTGTGCATAATGCAGTGAGAAAAACAGCCTTGAAGTGTGTGCAGTTACTGTGGAATCTCAGCTCAGGACAGTTTGATCGAATTCATTTCAGTTCAATTACATTCCATTCAATCAAGGTAAATTTGGATCACTTAAATTCAATTCAGACTGAGTGGAAAAGAGCCAAAGGCTACATTTCCTACGCAATTCAGTATCAGCTGTATTAATATTATAAATATTAATACATGTTAATGACCAAGAAATAAGTAACATAATGTCTCTTGTGTTCTACTCCTCATGTATGATCCTGCAGTCACATGCTCCATGCGCTCTTTAACCCTTAGAGCTTAGCATGTGCTTCAGGATGTTGTGATCTGTGTCACATGTGTCTGCTCATGAGCGGACCAATGTTCATGCTAGAAAAACAAAGCTATCCAAGACGAACAGGGGACATTTGCGCATTGAAACGTCCACAGGCTGTCTCTCGTTAACAGCAAGGAGAACTTGTTTGTGCACTCGTCTGAAAACTGTTCTGCCCACAGTAAAATGGGGAACCATTTCATAATTCTGCAGAAAACGGCAAAGTCATCAGGAAATAGCTCTGCATATGGGTTTTTGGGACTACATCTAAGCAAACTGGGATCTGCGGTACAACATGTTTATTTTGGGGTCTTCTGACAGAAACAAATAAAAATGGAAATGAAAAGTCTGGATAGAAAACAAAATCCTTGAAATATCATAAAGTACACAAACATTTCAATGGGATATTTACATGAAGAGGGGAAAAATGCTTAAATGTGGCAACTTGGAGATGTGAAAGTGAATGGTGAGACTTTTCAGTGCATTTTGGGCATGAAATCAAACAAGAAAACAAGAAGTACACAGAATTAGGATGAAGAAAATGTTGACAGCACACAGCCTGCAGTGGAAGGAAATGCCAAACAACCTAAGGCTCTGTGTCAACAGAAAATAAAATAACCAACAATGGTAGGTTGAGGATGAACTGGTTGAAGGGAGCTGGATTGAATGGGCACTGTTCACTTCTTCAAAACCTGCTGCCAGTTTCCGGCTGTGGGGAACAAGTGTGGGACGTGTGGTATACTACATAAAAAGAGAAATCTTCGTGGTAGGAAATTGCCAGTATGGAGTGAAAGTGTATGATTTCATAGTTCACTGAAACGGAATCAAAAAGGGACAAAAATGCCAGAAAAACTCCCAAAAAAAGAGCCAAGAAGTGCACTCCAAAAAAAAAAAAGTCTTACCTTGCCGGGCTGCTCTGCTCTCTCTGCGTTATAAAAAGCCAATCTTCATCTTTTATACATGAAGTTTATATTATAGCAGCAGTTGCTCAGCTTGTTCTGGCTGGGGATCCTCACGAGAAAGTGTGTCTGTGTCTGTGGACCTGGGCTTGTAACGCTGGCACTTCTGTCATGTGAGGCTCCATTTTGGGTTCTGACGCAATGCTGGAGGGGCATTACATTACACTGTTATATGAAACATGGACATTTTCAGAGGATATGCAGTTGGTAAAGTGGAAGATTGAGACATGTATGTGCAGGAAAGCGTGTCAATGAGACTGGAATTTCAACTGCGTTTTCAAAAGTCAAATAATGCCTCTCTGTTTGTTGTGGGAAGGGAGCTCCAGTGTTTCCAAACACAGACAGATTCATTTGAAGCTGTGATTTGGGCTTCCTCCTCACCACTCACGGCGAATCCCACTAGGGCAGAGGTCATGAGGGACAGGGAGGGAGAGGGAGGGGTGGCAGGAATGAAAACAGCAAGATCCTGCATTGTCATTTCTCTTCAGATCTTTATCCCAACAAGAAAAAGACAGTAAAGTAAATATTCTGTCGTAGGGTCAGACACAAGGGACAAGATATAACTGGAAACAATTTGAATAATGACGTGATGATTAATTTAAGATTTTTGCATCATCTTGTCTTTATTACCACCACAATGTAGCTGTTTATTTTTTCACTGCTTCAAGAATCAGTAGAGCGAGAAACTGAGGAAACATGCAGGAAAACAAAGAAATGAAGCAAGCAGGGAAAACAAGAGCAGAGCAGGTTTGGTGTTGTGCAACAGTTTGACATTGATCAGGGTTGTCGAATGGTGACGCGGCAGTCTATTGTCTCATCCGTCTGCAGCGTGCAGCCTCTCCCTCTCTTTTCTGTCTTTTCTTTCGTCCTCCCTGTCAACTCTCCCCACCCAGAAACTTTTCCTTTACATGTGTCCTCACATTTCAGATGCAGAATCAATAAAGATTTGAGACCGCGGTGGCCAGAAAAGAAACATGTGTCAGCAGTCTGTTATTGTTGTAACAGCTCAAACGGAACTTGTTTCAAATTTGTTATGACAGCTCGTAACTCAGAGGACTTTCACAATCATTTCTTTAAAAATATGCTCCTAATTAGTTTATTGTATGGAGAACTCTGATGATGGTCACACCACAGTGCAGTTAACCAAGCGCATATGTCTATGTCTATTGTTGCAAACAGTATATTTTTAGTGTAGGATAGTAAGTGATTCACTGGGGTGGATTTTGAAGGCTGACACAGATATTTGTTTAGATTAAAGTGACTAAAATTCAATACTTGATGCTGTTTAACTTGTTGACATGCAGCACATGTTCTGTGTATTAAGATGAATCTAAATCTGATGAAAGCTGTGGTGGAACTTAACCAAGTACATTTACTTGAGTACTTAAGTACAGTTTTAAGGTACATGAACCTTACCATTGCCATTTTTTTTTCAGATCCACTAAACTTAAGAGGAAATACTATTACTTACTACAATTATCTGACAACTCAAGTTACTTTTTTTCAGATTAAGATTTTACATAAATACTAACTTTTTGTAATACAATGCATTTTCAGACTACATTTGAAACAGAGATTCCCAGACTTTTTGGCATGTGACCCTTTACAAAACAGTGGTGTCTATTTTGGGCTCCCTGTCACATGATTCACAAATCCATGTGTTGTTACACCGAAGAATGATTTCCCCCATAAACCCTCTGTCTGAGGTGCAAAGAGGTAAAATGCATGCAAGTTTGTGTTGCAGAACTTTTTTCTCTCCTCTGTTTTTTTCCTTCTCTCTCCCATCAATCATTTAAAACCAGTAACACTGAAATTACCCACAACAGTAAAATGCACTCACACATACATGCATCAGTGTAAATTTCACAGTGTAACTTATAATAATATATAGACCACAGGGGATTTTTTTCTGCTGAAAATCAATCAATCAATCTTTATTTTTGTAGCACATTTCATGCAGTTTTATAGATGACTGACAGGCTAATAACAATAAGAGTTTAAATGTGAAAAACAATAAAACAATTGCACATGAGAGATACAGAGACAAAAGGCAAAAGTTTTTTTACTAGGACTAACAAAAAAAAATGAATTAAGTAATACAGTAAAATGACACAAAACTGGATAAAACAGACAATATCGAGACATGTGGTGTATACATTGGAGACATATATAAACAGACTCATGCGAGACCATGAGGTACTTTAAAAACAAGATAAAGAAGCTTGAAATCAATACAGAACCTGTCTGGCAACCAATTTAAGGACTTTAAAACTTTTGATTTAAGTTCATTTTACTGATAATAGCAACTGCGAATTTATATGAGTAAGATTTTATAGTAAATGTGAGATGTTAAATGAAGGAATTTTACTTGCAACTGAACATTTTGCATTGTTGTATTCCTGCTTTTACTAAAGGAAAAGATCTGAATGCTCCTACCAGTACTGGATTTAAACACAAATATGCCTTTATTCTGAAAATATGGAAACAGATTGTTTAGTCTTCCATTCATATTTCCTTCTAACAAAAATCTGTTTTCCTCTTGTCAGTTCTAGGGACACTTGTTATATACAGGTGGTGTGTTGTGATAGAGCTGATTGATGGCTATGTAGCCATGTGCAGTGGGCTGCATTCAGTCAGGCTGAAGTGTTGGTGCTGGGTGTGTATTCTCTCTCCAGCTCAGCCACTTCACATTAAATGCTTCCTGAAGGGCTGAAATGAGTGGAAATAATCCATCAAATATATTTTCCCCTCAGCTGAGTGGATACGAAACAAAACATTCATGGGTTTATACTTGGACTTTATCATATTTTATTAAATGTCTCTATTTTATGACAGCAAAGGAAAAGTGGAATTTACTTAAATGCGACAGCAATCAATTTTAATAGCTCATGGGGTGCACAAATAAAATGAGCTTTAGATGGTGACACAACTTTGAGTGTATTCTAGACAGGTGATGCATTTTAGGCTGCATCGCTTCCTCAGGAAATGTCAGACGAGTACTGTGTGTCCCTAGAAACAGGAAAGACAAACAATGGTATCGGCACCATGAGGTTTGCATTCAGTAAACAACCAAAAAAAAAAATTAATTAAATGAAAGAGAAAAAAAGAACTCTAACATTAACAAGAATAACAATAAACTTAATGTAACGAACAGTCCACCAATAACATCCCAACAATAATATCTAATCTGCTGAATCATTCAAATTAAAATGCACAAAACCAGTACAGAAAATAACACAAAAGATGAAACAAAAATTTCAATGATGTACAACAGATCAGGTTAGCAAAATATTTATGTTCATGCTCCACAAAACGGTTTGCTGAGGTGGTCAGAGGTTTTAGTTTCATTGTATCTTTGGTCTTGGGAGTAGAGTTTCCTTTATGTGGCTTGTAAGGATTCAAACAGAACAGTCTGTCACAAATGGGGCAGATTATTGAAGGTGTTTTGTGTTGAACAGGTGATGTCTGCTGTGCACAAGCACAGTATTCCTTTGGGTTCATAATAGATAAAAGTGCAATGATGGACTGCACAGCTGCATGCCACCGTATGAAAGACGGTGGTGCCTTCTTGTACTAGATGTTAGTTAGAGTTACATCTCTTACGTGTTCGCATTCTTGAATCCTGTCCAAGAAAAAAGTTCTGCCTTTTTGATGTATCCCCTCCTGCAGGAGCTCATATAGGACACATAAACTGATTTAAGCAGAAGGATTTGGGATGTTATGATGCTGACATACTGAAAATGTACAATATCAACCAGATTGTTTTTTTTTTTCTCTTTATAGTCTCAAATGTTGAGAGGACACATCCATAAAGTTTTACATATAAAATAGTTTTTAAGTGTTTTTCCTGATTGGATGAAGTTAAAACAACAAAATGGATAAAATCATGCACTGGGACACACACTCATGTTATCAAAATGTGAAATCCTATGGGCCTTAATCAAAGGGGACTACATCAGCTGAAAACAGGGTTGACTGTAAGTACAGGGTGCAGTATTTCCTGACTTACTTATCCATGATATCAGCTTCTATCCAGCTATCAAATTCTCTCATGTCTGATTGGAAAGAATGCAGCAAATATGTTGTGAATATGGGTCGAGTTTATTGATGCTGGAAGCTAATGATGACATTGTTGGAGTATGAGGCAGAGCTGTGGAGCATACACCTTTTAAAATCGGGACAGAGAAGAGGCCTGGCTGTTATTGAGACAGCACCCTGCCTGCACTGTGTGATCCACTGTGTGGCCACGGCTGCCAAAATATCCTTGAGAAACTTGTGGCACAAGGATGACACTGCTACCAATCTTCTTGCCGCACGCTGCAAAGTGGATCAAAGAGTGTGTTTGCTAACCGCTACAACATTCCTTTAGGTTTGTGCAATTGCACTGTTCCTTGTGCTTTCCTGACTGCAGCTGAAAACCCAGTGTGAAGACTGCATTCATCCAAGTAAAGGTCCAGTCATTTGTGAGTGCCAGTGGGCCAGAGCTCGGCCTGCTTGTGACTATTTGCTTTTCCAGCTGTTTCCTAGACTCACCCTACGAGTGGGAGAGAAAGTGGTGTGTATGTGCTGGGTGTGTGTGTGTGTTGGTTAGGAGGTGGGGAGTGGGGGCGTTGAAGTGAGATGGAGAGATTCCGAGTTCGTAGGCAGGAAGATAGAGAGGAAGAGAGAGCTACAAAATAAGTGTGAGTGTGCCTGTGTTTGTACATTTTAAGTGAGAGTGTCTCCTGTTCCTGTAATGCTGCAGTGTGTATGCACTCTGGAAACACCCCTCGACAACCCAAGCGCCTCACACAGTATGTGTTCTCTCTCTCTCTCTCTCTCTCTTTCTCCCATATACATACACACACACAAAGAGAGTGGTGGACAAAATCCTGTGTGCGCATGCCCCTACTCAAACACGCCCATATGCCTGACTGCCCCTCATATAGACTGATCCGCCTCTCAGACACAAAGCCACAAGGGATGGCCTAGATTCCAGCACATGCACATACAGGCAGGCTGCAAGGAGGAATATTATGTATAGTTCCACATGCAAATGTCAAGTATATAGATTGCATATGTACACACATAGTTATAGTTTCTTTTTAAATGTTAAGTCTATAGTAACTAAGAGAGTCACAACTGATTTGTGCTAAAGTTCTTGTGCTTGATGTTCACGAACACTGGAGCCAGTGTTACACATGACACTATTCTAAAATCAGAGAAAAGAAAAGTTACAGAATTCTGAAGGTGTGAGCTGTACAGAAACACACTGTTTTAAAAGTGGTTTATGCGTTTCATGGAGTTACAAAGGTTTCTTGAAGTTATAGTTCTTAGACAAACCACTTATTTACCATTGTACAATTATAACATATTTTGGAAATAACCCTTTAGGTTTGAAATTTACATTTAGGCACTTAGCAGACTGTCGTAAAAGATTAACATCATAGCTACTGCACCAGATCAATTAGCCAAAAGGAAGTGAACATTAGAAAACATTCCTGGAAGAAAAAGAAAAAAAAAAGAAGAGACAAGAAGAAAACCTTGTTTCACTCAAATGTCACAGACACACACATTTGTGATTTCCTACATGTGATATCTAGCCATGCAGATTACTTCAGATTTATTTTGTCCAAGGTTACCTGCTTCTTTGATTTCTGTCATCACAATACAGTTGAGATAAACTAAATTGTGTTTGTGAGTGAGAAACTTATAAAAATATGTTTGATATGATTTGAGTAAATTGACCCTTAAATAATCTACTACCTTTCAGTATTATTTATTCTAGTAAGCAATGTATAATATACTGGACAAAGGAGGCTATAGTGACGTACAGTATAGTGTAGCATGTCAAAGAATACAGTGCTATAAATAAGTATAATATATGTATAGTATACTATAGCACTATAATGTCTAGTATCGCATGGTAATACACAGAGATCTGGAGAAAGTTGGATTACAACACTACAGCTGTTCCAAGCAGCCAACTGTGATAATCATGTTGATGTAAGTGTAACAACATCAAACTCCATCTGTGATGGATACACCTCCACGGCTTTACAACAGCCCCATACAGTCAGAGAAGTCAGCAAAGACATATTCTTAGACATGTAACAGTATAAGTTGTGAACTCATTCGCGCTGCTGACAGAAAGTCAAGAACTGGACTTAACACAGTGATTTAGTTGTTTTTAACATGTACAGCAAACCACACATCACAAAATGAATAAGAAGGATGTTTTTTTAAAGCCTCCTTTCACACAGCACAGAAAGCAAGCTTTGAAAAACCTCTAATCCTTTCACAGAGAACTCAAAGCCACCAATAAGCAGGCTTCAAGTTGCCTTTTTCCATCTGTCAGAGGGGGGCTAATGTCGCCTGTTTCACTTGTGTCATTGCCTGAAATGAACAGCAAGTTATGGATTACTCACAGGCATGTTGCCAACATGGACCATCATGTACTGAAAGGTCATAGGTTGTATTCTTGCAACAGGCCAATTGCCTAAAGTTCAATTGATGTGCCCTTAATACAAAAAACAAACAAACCCAAATCCAGCTCCTCCATGCTGGCGCTCTGCACTGTCCCATCCTTGGAAGTGACAAGAGATGTTTTTAAGAAGAGAATCGCTTCTAATTAAAGACTGGGTAATGTGGTGATTGAAGCACAATAATAAAACCTCCCAGGGGCAACACAGTATAGCACCACAGGGCCCTATCATTACCTCTGAATTCTTCAATCAGGAAGACAAATGATCTCTGCTGTGTCTCCATATATACACTATGCACACAGACCAGTTGTTTAGTGGGTTAGTGAAAATGTTTTTCTCTAACCTCTCATGTTCTTGGTATGTGTGCACTATCAGTTACCAGCAGTTTCCAGGACAGAGAGATCAGAGGGGGAGAAAGCAGGATGGTGGAACTTTCATATATTATGTATAGGTAAATCATAAAAAATGCACGACGAGAATTTACTTTAACATTCAAAATGCAGCATTGCTAAAAACCACAAATTTACACACATTAATGTGGCAAAAAAATAAAAATCATCGCGACATGTCCCATCGTCTCTGTAGTCTCTATAAATGCAGGCAAGCAAACGCAATGAGCATTTACAATTATACATTATATTGCATTTAATAGATGCATTTTAATTTCTTTTATTAACTATTATTTTCGCCCAAATTGTTCACTACCTATCAGTCTGCCTGCTACGTCACGACACACCCCTATATGGTAGGGAGACAGCTGGAGACTCAGCCTGAGACTGATAAGCCTCTCGACCAATAGGCGCAGACACTGTCCCGGAGTGGAGCGCTGTGATTGGACGCTGGGGGGGATTATATATATGTATAGAAATGACTGCTAAACGGCGGGGGTGGGCTTATGGAGAAGTGCGGTCCATCTATGTTGATCTGAAAAACTGGACTAACAGAGAGTCGGTTACCCTGCCTTTCGCATGGATTAATGTAAGTTATTTTGCACTTTCTTGTACCTTTGGGAGTGTCGTGTGTAGTGAAAGGTGTTGTAGCACTGTAACAGCACTGCGGTTTTTTTGTCTTGCTCTTTCTCGTTTCGCTCTTGCTGAGAGAGTGCTTTCAGGCCGAGAGGCACACACACGCTTTTTAGGCCAGTAAAGTGAGCCGCTGGTAACGTAGCGTTAGCTGCTGTTAATGCTCTCTAGCGGGCTGCAGTATTTTGACATGCCACTCACTGAAACAATGCACCCAGTCAGCCTGGACGTAATGTCATTGTAGAGAGGACATTTCACAGCAGCTCCGCTACTGTAAGACAAGAATATCCACGGCGTGTGAAAATTAAAGGGCATTTTCGTGTTGTAGCTGCTGGTACTACTGCCGTGTTTTTTTTTTCTTTTTTGTTAGCCAGTGTCCGAGTCCCGTTTACCTTCTGTCTCCTCATGTGTGGAGAGAGGGGGCGGCGAAACTCCTCTTTAAAATGTGTCAATTCAAACCCTGTGACATGACTTCAGACCTGTTATAAATGGTGAAGGTCCATTCTTCAAATCGACACCTGCAAGCAAGCAAGCGCTTCTGTCACTCAACACGTTAACTTTAACGTTGTGGCTCGTTCCCCCCACCCCCCACAAAACACGGCGTGGAAGAGAGCAGAAATCAGTGTGAGGAATTATTAAACTCCAAACTTGTTTGGATGAAGTTGCATCACGTGTAACTTGTATGCCGAATCTCCCAGAAGACTGGGGGCTGACTTGTTAAAGGTCTGAAGACTTACTCTCGGAGGTGTTTACCTCTGTTTGAGCGAGGCATCTGTTGAATTGCCAGATTTATTGAATGACGTTTGGCGTGACAGTGTGTCCATGCGAGAAATAACGGGGCGTCATCAGGGCTCTAACGTTACCCACTTCCCAGCCCCCCGACTGACCGTTAGATAGCCCTGCCTAATTCACTCCTCTTTTGCTTCTCTGTTGACAGTTTTGTTTTATACCGAGGGGAGAAAAAAAGTTTTTCAGCGTGGGGAAATTGTTTTTTTTTAAAGAAAAAGAAAAGCTGCCTTCAACTTCACTGGCTCGGAAAAATTCGGCGACCTGGCTCCAACATTTTGGGCCCCCTCTGCTGCTGCACAAAGTGAAGGTTGATATGCCACATCAGGTAAGAGAGACAATTCACTATTAGTTTTTTTTTTTTTTTTTGTGACAGAAACGCACCACAGACTCGGCTAGCATGCGGTCCTGAGCTAGCCGCCACACATTAGCACAAAAAAGAAAAAAAAATGTTGCAGCTTTCCTCTTTGTTTCCTCGCTATACGCTGTTTACGTGTGTTGAGGCCTCGTGGCATTTCACACTGCAGATACATTTCGCATTTCAGCAAACTTCCACAGCAGCCTTGTCCCTGTTGTGTTTTGTGTGTGTGTGTGTGTGTGTGCGTGTGTGGTGTTATTGTTATAGGCGGGCGCTTCCCTCCACATTCCACATGTGTATGTCTGCCTGCCTGCAGCAGGGCCAGTGCGCAGACCCCTGCAAATCCCAAAAAAATACGGATAGGGAAACGAACCGAAAGCGACGGGTTTACGCTGGTTTGCATTAGAGAGTATTTATGACCGCATGTGAAAGCTGACGGGAAGATGGGTGTTGTGATGCGGTTGTAGAAGTGCATGGTGCTGTTGCCTGTCATCCTTCCTGGAGGTTGTCAGTGGCTGATGTGGAGGAGGCTGCTCCTCCTCGGCGGGGAGGACAAAGGGACAGATTAGCGTGGATGGAATGGAAGGAAGGATAGACTTTAGTTAGTTGCTGCACTTTGAGAAAATGTTATTGAATAAAACCATAGACAGAACTGGACAGTACAGCATGCTGAAAAGTTCAGAGATTTTATTCGGATCTTTATAATGTCCTACATGTGGTTGACCAGATAACAGCTAAATCAGAGTACATCATCCAGTGTTTAAAGGGAGTTATTATTTTTACTGTTACTGTTTTGCTGTTTGTGGAGTTTGTATGGATATGCTATTCATGCTCTCAGATCATATTTCTCCTCTGTGGCCATCACTAAGTGTTATTTTTGTAGTGAATTTTCAGATTTTGCTTTCCACTTTGAGCCTCGAGTTTAAACAGAACCTTCAGTCCTAATTTAAATAACAACGGTTTTTAAATTGTATTGAAAGAGCAGCATTATCTTAAAAAAATATGAACATTATGAATTTCTAGGAGTGGTTCATTTGTCAAAAACAAATAAATTAAACATGTTTTTGATTATAGCTTTATAAAAAAACAAAAACAAAAACAAAAAAATTTCCCCACAGTTTGTGCAATGTTATTTTTAGACTTTTTTTCAACATAGTATGTAAAAACACTGTAGCTGTACTGCTCTGTTTGTAGTGCTGCACTGGAGTTACAGGGACTGTTCCAGCCTCTTTTTTTCTAGTGTTGACTGCTGAATATGATGTGACAACCAAAAGATTAGAAAGTTAATGTTTTATCCTTTTGAAGAACATGTGTTATTTTGGCACATTGCGATTTTGTTACACAATTTGTGTGTTTGTTTTCATCTTGTTTTAGCACACTGTGATTTTACAGGGTTGCTGCTCTCCTGCATTGTGAGTAAACACACATGCTACAACCTGCAATAACATGATTCACTGACCACTTACCTCCCACTGCTGCTGGGCCAAAACCTTGTATTTCCAAGTGTGGATGGTTTCATGTTGCCGGCTAAGAGGCATAAAGTACATCATGCACTCAATCCATGGAGTTGTGGTACAGTTTATCATAGTTCTGTGAGTCTGGACAAAAAGCTGTAAATTGAGAGGTTTTGTAATGGAAGAGTCAATCACTCTGTCACTTTGCTGTGTTGATTCCTTCACCTAAAGGTTCCCTCCACCCACCCATTACCACAGTGGGATACAAAGGGCCTTTTTCTGTAATGAGGTGCTTAGTGGAGCACATTGTGCTCAGGAGGTTTGTATTCTGCTGAGTTACAGGCAGGTTGTAAAATGATAACAGATGCATGGGGGCCTTAAGGTGTAGCACACTATTTTGAAACATAAGCGAATTCCCGGCAATATGGAACAGTGGTGTGCATTTGTGCACGTACACACACACACACACACACACAGGCGTGTGCGTTCACGTTCACACATTTGCACCAACAGGTCTGCACACTTGCACACTTTGGTGCTATGAGTTAAAATTTTCCAGTGTCTTTGTTCAGTTCATGGGGTTTAAAGTGAATGCTGCTTCTTATTTGCTTTTAAAGTGATGTTTGCAATGACGTCTCATTGCAAGTCCGATACAACAGCTGTTAGACTGTTAAGACTGTTTCTTTAATCCTATATGTTGAAAGTGATCTTAGAAGCAGGGATTTAAGAATAGATGAGTTGTCATGTACATTGTGGTTTATTTTTTTTTCTTTTCTTTCTTTTTTTTTTTTTTTTTTAAACCCTTATCTGGTTAGACAGTTTAAGGTTTTGTAAACTGACCGAGCAGCAAGAGTGGGAGCATGTTTTGATAATTTCACCTAGCGGACTAGTAGGGCTGGCAATAACAGTCATTTTAACTATGGATTAACCTAATTGATTATTGGCTTGGTCTATCAAAATAGCTGTTGTTTTATGTTCAGCAGGTATCAGGTGTAGCATGTTTTGACAAGTGCAGTCATGGGCATATGCTAGATTTATGCATATAGATGATATGCTTTTGTTTGTCATCTATGTTGAGAAAAAGTTGGTGATTCCTTGAAGGAATGTTGCTGTCAGTCAGTGATTTTATTTGTGTTTGGCGAGCTTTGCTGCTGGTTTGGCGAGCTCTTGTCCCGAGTTACCGCTGTAGTCATGGTTTTTCAATGTTCGGAGAAATATTTGGATACTGATTCCAGTTTAATCTGCCTTCAGATTTAGATGATCGCTTGCAACAATACATTGTCACAGATAGAAGCTCAGGCTTAGCTGAAGGATGTTTTAAAAAATCTGGTGATGTGTAGGGATTTCCCAGCCATTTTTTTTGGCCCAAATCCTGATCTGAACTCTTTAATACTGGGCATCTCCAGTACTGAGACCAATTCACTGCTTCTGTTCACCTGAATGTTTTTTTGAATATGTATTTGACACAATGAAATAACAGCAGTAGCTGCTTAATACTTGCTGTACAGAACTCATCTTGACAGTGAGCAATAGTATTGTCTATCAAGGAAAACTTCATAAAACTTCAAAAACAGAGCTATGTCATACAATTACAGATAAATTTGAAGTTATTCAAACAGCTCAGTACTCTGTTGTCCTCTCTCTGTCTGTCTTCTCTTGAATTTTCCCATTGTCTGTTAAACCATGGGGTTTGTACTGAACAGTTTCTGTTCTGCTTATTTCTAACAAAACACATTGCCCCCTGTGTGGTAGATGTTTTTTCCCTTAGGAAAGACCTACCAGACACCAGGTGCCTGCAATAGCGAAATGTCAAAGCTTTCGTGAACTGGCCAGAGGTTGAATCACTGTTGTGTGGAATAAGTCAAAAACAGACATTTGTGTGGTTTATGACACTCACAAGTAATGGATTACTCTTTTTTTTTTTTTTTTTTTTTTTTTTAGGTTATTCCTTCATCCTACAGCCGCAGTCTCCCTCTCTCCTCCTCCCTCCTTAATGTGAATGTGCTAAACAGGGGCTAATGGATTCCTTATGAGAGGTAGTTGTGTAGCTGCAGCATAAATCTGGTAGACTCTGGTGTTGTGGCTGGTGTGATTAGGTCTTGTTTGAAGCCCCTAAGGGGCTTGGCGAGATAAACGTCAGTAGCGGCTCACCTCACAGTTTAAGGTCACAGGATACCATATAAGTAGTGCTTACAGAATTGCAAGTTTTCAGGGTTCAACATCTGAATGACTTGGTGGTGGTAAACAGTGGCATGGACCAAAGAGATCACAGGGTTCGTGCAACATGTTGTGGTCTAGGGTAGCTTATCACAACACGAACACTGACGGGGTTAAAGGTTCAGTTCCCACGAAGCGAAAATGTATTTACCATTGGAAATGAAAGGCTATTTGGAAAATAGTGACCCCATCAAGATGCAGTGCCTATGTATTGTTGTGTACACTGCACGGAGATTATTTCTTGCTGAAATTAATATAGGCTGGTTGATATGGAGTGTTTCTTTTCATGTAGTTTTCTTTAATGCACAGTGGGATGGGTTGAATATGGGATAAACCTGTGTGTAGTATTTATGCACTTTGTCTTTACATTTAACACAAATAGTAGATCTTGGATTGCATTCATTCATGCAGTGTACCTGGGGATAGAGAAACATTAAAATAGGTGGATTTCTTATTTTCCTACTCCTCGCCATAATCAATTCAACCAAATCTATAGAAATTGAATTGCTGTAAGCCTGCTGAATATTTGCTATGGTGACCAAGCTAGCCCTTTAGGCACAGATCTTAGACCAGTTAGCCATTCAGATGATGTTCATCAGCATCCAGTGTACATGTCAGACTTAAATCGTAGAATAAAGTAGTGCTGCGCGATTAATCTAATCACAATCACGATGTCATGCTGTGCGATTACGTAACTGCATAAAAGACTGCGATTTAATGTAAACCAATGTGGAGTAATTGATGCCACATCCACACGCTGTGGGCAGCTGCACGTATGGTCACGTGACTACCCGGCTTTCAGCAAACAGTAGTGACCGACATGGACGCTGAGGAGGAACACGAGGGACAAGCAGAGTTGGTGGCGAAAAAAAATGCAAGTTCTGTTGTATAGCGATACTTTGGATTCAGGTATGATGACCCTGAACAGCAACAGTAAAACCTGCAAAGCTGAAGTCGCTACGTCCCGAGGTAATACGACCAATCTCCATCAACATTTGAGACAACACAGAGAAAAATTCGACAAGTGCATGCAAATCAACCCAGCCGATTTATACAGTTAGTAAGGAGGGGTTTCAAAATATGATCCACATAATATTCTAATCGCAATCGCAAATTGTAATATTGTCCACAATAATCGCAATCGCACAGCACATCTGAACTGGTCTTCAAGTGATGGCAACATACTAAATGCAATGTCCTAAATTAATATATTGAAGTGGAACAACAAACTCCTGACTAATTTCCTTAGATAGGTTTTTACCTTTTATAATTACAGATAAGATGCTTACTTCTAAAGCTTTGGACTTTGGTGTTTGAAGTGACCAATCTGGAACAGCCATGCAAACAGATGTGTTTCTCTGAATGAGTGAATGAATGAATGAATGAAATCTTTATTGTCCCTTGGTGAATTTGCTTTGCACAGAGAACATAAATTGATATAAAAAAGTAATCATACACAGCATCACATTTTATAACACAAACCATAAGCATGTAAAAACATCTTCACAATCATGCTTTCATACATAACTTCAAATATCAAATGTAACATAAGCTCTCTCATACACACAAAGTTTTTTTTCATGCAGTGTAGAACACTGTGGTGGAACAGACTGTTCAAGCTCCACATTGTCAGTTCCCTTGCTACTCCTATGCCTGTCAGACTCCTCTTTTAGAAGTTCATTATTTGCATCACATTTTATGCTTTGAGTACCAATGAGGCTAAAACATGTATTTGAGTTAATTAAATTGGCTGGTTTAAAAAAAAAAAAAAAGAGCCAGTGACCCAACCTATTGCTGATGTATTCAGCAGATTCCCTCCAGCAGACAAGGAGTTAAAAAAAGAAAAATAAAAAAAAAAAAGAAAAGAAAGAAATGCAAGTAGAAATTTGGCCACAGGTTGGCAACAACCCAGTGAGATTTCATTCATTCAATTTGGGCTGTATGACATGATGGAATAGTCATGGGAAAAAGCCTTAAATTTTATGGTTTCAAAAAAAAAAAAAAAAAATCCAAGCAGATACCTTAGCAGTTTCTTGTGTCACACACAAACAGGCCTTTAACAAGAAGCAATCAAGGCCTGCCTGTGTTTCCTAAAACGCTCAGCTCATTCAGTGACTTTGATTTGGCTTAATTGGAATCAGACTACCAAACTCCAGGCTAAAAATATTTCCTTAAGCAGCCAAAAGTCTATTATAACCATCACTGCCTTCTGTGTGGATAAATAGACTCAGTTTCCATTGATTTTAAATGGAGGCTTTTTAATTAGACTGATGTGAGACTTAAGTTGGATGTGTTTTACTGCCACACTAAAAGCACGGCTTGCTCATTAGTGCAGCCACTCATTAAACCTGGAGTGTGTGTGTGTGTTTGTGTGTGTGCATGTGCCAGTTTCAGTTATAGACCTTACTGAGAGAGGACATTTTGGAAAAGTGAAGACATTTTGGCTGGTTCTCACTTTCTGACACAACTTCAAAGGGCTGTTTGAGGGTTAAGACTTGGTTTTAGAGGTCCAGGTTAGAATCAGGTTTAGGTTAGGGTTAGGGTATCTACAAATGGAGGTATCTCTGCCCGTCTGTATTTAAATTTTTTGACAACTGTTTATCCGGTTGACCTCAAACTGCATGTATTGCATATTGCTGAGGACCCAGGTAATGGGCATTGTTGACCATGGAGTGTCTTGGATGAACGGTTGCATGTGAAAGCTTCAAACATTGCTTTTCTACTCGTTACTTGACATGAAGAAAAAGGTGGAACTACATTACGTGTGTAGTTGCAGTGCAGCACCCAGACAATTTACAGTGCACTTGTCAGGGTTTTAAGGTAGGCGTACCTGGACTGTGTGCTACGTTGTGTTGTGCGTTGGACGTTTCACCCCCTTCATTGTTTAACATTGTATTTACAGTGCTTTTCACATGCAAACCAAATCATTTGACTGCACAGATTGGAGGACACAGTTAACAAATCTAAAGCACAGACCATGAATCTGACTTCGTGGCTTATAAACGGTGTACATTCACACAGATCTTTTTTCCCTCTGCCAGCCCCAGGCAGACTCCGTACATACCTCTGTACATTTGGTATGTTTTCTGTATGTTCACTTACATTTTGAACAGGCACTGCTCTAGCTCTCACCCTATGAATAAAAATAAAGATAGTATGTATTAGTAGAAGTTTGTTACTGTGAATATGTATATGTATGAGGTTGTCTCTGGACTTGATCTGTGGGTGATCAAAGAGAAGAGACAGGGAGAGTCACAAGCTACTCTTAAGGCCGCTAGGGTCCGAGTGATGTAAATTTTGTCGCCAAAGGGTGTAGGTGAGGCTCCGTGCTGACGCCCATGAACCCTTTGCTACGCTACACCACCAACTGAGCGTGGTCCCCAACAAGTGGACTCCAAGTGGACTGGAAAGTAGTATAAGAACAACTGCGTGTCCCTGCTATGTCCATGTGTGCGTTCCCAAAGGAGTATAATTCAAGCCTTCAGTCCAGCATGAAAGGTGGAGCCTTCTGTGGTTTTGAGTTGCATAAAATCAACTTTTTTGCATCAAATTTATGATTTACATTCATCAGGTGACAGAGACACTTGTATTTTGGAACAATATGTTATAATATGTGATAAGTACTTCTATTATTACAAGGATAGGATTAGATTCCTGTGGCTATTTTATAACACAGATAATGACAAGTTAGTATGGATCTGTAACATTGTGACATATAGTTTCTCCGATATGTGCTATCATTTGGAGAGCACATAAATTAAATTCTAAGAAACTTGCCAAGAAAAAGCATGTAACTTCCCCTAAAACCACAAATTATTGCTTTTATGTTTTTGTATATGGATTAGACAAACAAGATACATTTTATTACTATGGGAGCTTCGTTTCCAGACTTTGGAGAGAGCCAGACAAGCTGTTTCCCCCCCGTTTCCACACTCTTAAAAATAGGAAATAGCGTCACCTTGCCACTGTCATCATTTAATATTAGTCTCCCAAAAAGGGGGTGTTAACATTTCTGGATATTTCAGGGAATTGCCACGGAGTGAGGAGGAAACATTTGCAAATTAGATTCAGCTTCTGTCTCCTCCTTGCTCACTCTTTCTGTGTCTGTCTGTTGAGGCCCAGTGTAAGGGGCTTTCAGTGAGCTGCTAACCCTCCTTCCCAACCTTTTCCCACCCCTCCATTCCTCATTTTCTCTTTGCTGATGCTACTGTAGCAGAGAGAGAGAGAGAGAGAGAGAGAGAGAGAGAGAGAGAGAGAGAGAGAGAGAGAGAGAGAGAGAGAGAGAGAG
>JBBMJY010000012.1:4694416-4705134 GCA_037833715.1 Toxotes lorentzi | reverse complement strand
GTGTTTGTGGCTGTGGGTGTGTGTGAGTCGTTACGTGCTTGGGTCTTGTGTGGTGGCCATGCCTCTGTGTGTGTGTGTGTGTGTGTGTGTGTGTGTGTGTGTGTGTATGTGTGTGTGTGTGAGAGAGAGAGTCATTCTATGTCCATAATATATAAATGTGTTTGATTTTGTGTGTGTGTGTGTGTGTGTGTGTGTGTGTGTGTGTGTGTGTGAGGTGTCCAGTGTGTTTGCTGAAAGCTGACACAGCTGTTTCACAGTAACTGCACTGTTTCTCAACACTATCTACAGTTTCACTCCCTGGCTCTCCTCCAATCAACTCCTGCCACTTCCCTCTATCTCTGCTTTTCCCTCCATCTCACTCCTCAGATTTTCTCTCTCTGTCTGCCCTCCCTCTCTGTTCCACAGACTCACTTTGTGAATGTGTTTTGACATGTTTACACGTGGTCATTATTGTGTCCTAGCCTGTAAAGCTTGCTTGTGTTTAATGTATTTAACACACTCGAAGGTTTGTTTCGTTTTTAACTCTTCTCTGTGCGCACTGTCTAACCTGGCCACTTCACATGGTTGCCTATCTTTAGATCACAGCGTTTTCTCAGAGTTTATAAGTTGTTTCTGTTGCTGTTCATTTATGCACGAGTCCTCTAGGATGTAATGCATGCAAATTAGTTGTGCATTGTAGTCTCAGGATTAAATATCCCCTGTCAGGTCCCTTTCTGTCAGTAGGATCACTGAAACGGGTAACCTAAGCTCCAGAAAACACCTGGTGACCTTAATAAATGTCAAGCATAGTAGCACAGTTTGTTTCAGTACTTTTTCAAGAGATAGTCTGGTTTTGATAGGGATGAAAAGATTAAGAGAAAAGCCTATGGAGCTTGTTCCCAGTATTTCACTGCGTTATTTCACCGCCCTGGAGGACAGCAGCCATTTCTAGCCAAACTTGTCCCTTTTCTTCAACCATTGACAATTTGAAACAGCATTGGAGCAAGTGGGTTGAACTGGCAAGCTTGACAAAGACTGGACATTGTGAGCGGAATGTGGGTGTGACAGTGATATGGAAGGAAACAAAAAGTCATCGAAGTTGACGGTTCATCAGCTCCAGTGTGTCAGGGGACTGTTCTTTTACCCCATCAAAAGCACTGTTCAGTCTAAAGCTGCTGGAAATCCAGGAAATACATTGTCAGCCAAACGTCTATACGACTATATGATGAGTGAATTTCTTTAGCAAACATTTTTAAATAGTCCAAAAACAAGAATGTAAATCAGTTTGTGTCAGTCAGTTGCAAACAAGGAATAGGAATACGCTAGTTTTCATGCTGAATATACAGTATGGGTTAAGTACTAGGAAAATGATGTTTCACTGTTTTTGGCTTTTTGCTCTAACACATTTACATTAAAATGATGCAGTGACTATGAAGTTTCAGCTGTAATGGTGCTTGAGACTGTTCATATCCATACTGAGTGAATGGTGTAGGACTTGTAGCCCTTTAATTATGCATATTTCTGCATTTTATGACAGTGCAGCAGGGCAATAATATTCAACAGGCAGCAAAAACAACCACTGAGTTGTTTTTTTTTTTTTTCAATTGTGGCCAAACAGTGGAATGTTTTTAACTGGTCAAGTTAGGTCGCCTGACCTCAGTCCAACTGAACATGTTTTTCACTCACTAAAAGTCAGACTGAAGACAAAAAGTCCTAAAGCAAGCAGGGAGTGCAGATGCCTGGCATAGCATCACCTGGAAGGATTAACACATTTCTGAGAGGATGTATTATTTTTTTAACAAATGGCTGTTTTCAAACAAATACGAAATCAACCATACAAATGTTGTCCCACAGTGTTTTTAAATTAAATGTCCCTCTTGTTTTTCCCATTGAAATTGCCCAAGGATCCTTAGAACGAAACCCGGTGATACTCAGTCATGGTAAGATAGAGGCTTTCAGTCCCATCATCCAGGCTGAGAGGCCCCTCGGCTGGCTGGGAGCCAAGGGCAGCAGGGAGGTGAGGTATTTTAATTCACCTTAACCAGGAAAGGAAATTGTTTGCACCAGAGTGAAGCAAACAATGGAGACAACTTTTGTGACAGCGTAGATGCCATCCATCAGAGCTAATCCAGCAGAGGAAAACAAAAACAGTTCGGGTTGTGTCGTAAAACCCGGGTGCCCTGACAACACATGCAAACAGATTTGCAGAGTAACAGATAACATGAAAAACATGAAAAAAATTGAAAAATGAATAAACAGTAATATTGACACAGATGCAGTTGTGAAGTAATATCAGATGCATTGCTATGACTTGTCCAGAATTGAGCACAAAGTTTACTTCCCACTCACTGAAGTGACATAAGCTAATTGTAGTGTATTGAATGAAGTGGAGCACATAATCCTACAAAGCAGTTGAATAGGATGCTACTAACTACACAATTTAAACAATCCCAGCATGCACTTATGTATTTATTTTTTACTGTCTGATATTTTCTTCCATTAGAGAGCAGAGTTACATAACTTCAGGAATTCAGAGACACACTAAATCAATTTTTCCATTCTTCTCTAAAATGATATATTTGCCGTCACAACTTCTTCCTCCGGCCAGTGCCAGAATCCCACTGGACGCCCATTGTAGAGGTCAGTGTTTTTGGGGCAGAAAGACCCCGGTGGAAAATCAGGGCAACACGCACTTCCTTGGCTCACATAGCTGTCTGGGTAGAGTCCAGCCAATCTCTCTCAGTTGGAAATAATGGGCCTTGCTCTGCGCAATGTTGCATTTGGTGTGAAAGCCCAGTAAGGCGCCCAGAACTGATCACGTTACCGGTGAAAATAATATTGGGTGTACTGAAATCCCAGTTTTCCAGGTTCCAGTTGCCAATTCATCCTGAATAAACTACAGTTTATTTTGTAGATTTGGTTTGTGAAAGTTTACAGTCTGTCAGGCTTTTTACTGACTTAGAGTTCATTGTATTCTGTCAGATTTTTATTATTTTTTTGTCTTGTTAGTGTATCATTAAATATTTATTTAAAAAGTAAAATTAATAGCACCTAAATCTGCAGTGCTGCCAGTGTCTTTTCCAACATGTTCAGATGAGAAATTAGAGAATTATAATGGACAGGTTAGAACAGTTTATGCACAAATTAAAAACCACTTAACTCTAAAAGAAACTACTGCCTGTCAGAGTCACATATCGGAGGGTTACTTGCGGATTCCCTGGTTCTTTGATAACAGAGTGAGGTGTTTCACTAGGGGAATCGCCTTGGGAGTGACGAACTACGGAAGCTCCAATGACATCACGTCTGTAAGTGACAGACCAATTGAGCCGTGCTCGGAGACCCGCCCCCTCTTATTACCACGGTCGACCGCCCCCTCCTAAATCATTCTAAGCCGGTTTCTTTCCGTGCCTGCAAGGAGGGAATTTTGGTGAAACACCTCACTCTGTTATCAAAGAACCAGGGATTACGCAAGTAACTCTCTGTTCTTTTTCTAACTTCGCTCGGTGTTTCACTATGGGAGAAGTACAGTATACAGCAGCAGTACCTGCTTCCAGCACAGCATGAGACAATGACGGCTGGACAACATTGAGCCTATAAAAGCGCACAAATGTGTGAGGTGTAGCCTAACTTGCCGCTGTATGAATGTCTTGAACTGACACTCCTCTGAATAAAGCCCACGATGAAGCCATGCCTCTGGTAGCGTGGGCTTTAACCTCCATAGGAGGCTGAGAGCTCTTACATCTGTAAGCAAGAGAAATGGCCTCCACAATCCAGTGCGACAGCCTTTGGCGGGACAATGGCCTGCCCTTATGAGAAGTGGCCCAGAAAACAAACAGCTGATTGGTTCTCCTAAACCGAGCTTTTCTATCAACATACACCCCCAGAGCCCGCATGGGCCACAGTGTGTGAAGCTGTCTTTTCTCTTCTGAGGAGAACGGTGGAGGGTGAAAAGCCAACAGCTCTAAAGTAGGACATCTGTATGATGACTCCATTACTTTAGGAACAAACGCTGGATTAGGCCGCAGGCATGCTTTAGCACGCCCAGGGGCCATCTGCAAACAGGAGGGGTGGACTGACAAAGCCTGTAGGTCACTCACCCGCTTCGCAGTGGTTAGAGCCAGAGGCAAAGCAGTCTTAATTGAAAGAAATCTCAACCCCAACACCTCAATGGGCTCAAAAGGGTGGTCTGAAAGGGCATCCAGAACCAGCAACAAATCCCACAGAGGCACCAGGGGCCTGGACACTGGGAGCTTACGACGGGCCCCCTTCATGAAGCGACACACCAAAGGATGTTGCCCCACCGACTTATCACCAAAACCTACATGACAAGCTGAAATTGCCCTATCAGTGCACCATTCCTCGAAAACCCACCCTTTACCACTGTAAAGTGAGCGAGTGGAGGAAGCTCTGGTATTCTGAATAGTGTTCACTACTTCAGGAGGCAGTCCTGCTGCATTGAAGTTCCACTTCTCACGGGCCAGACCCAAAGAGACAGGCGGTTTGGGTGAGGATGATAAATCTCGCCCCGTGCCTGAGAAAGAAGATCTCTGTGTATGGGGAGTGGCCATGGCTCGTCCACCAGAAACTGCATTATCTCCGATATCCAGTGTTTGGACGGCCACCGAGGAGCTACCAAAATTAGCGACAGCTTCTGCTCCCGCACTCTGGCCAGAGTCGGAGAGACCAGACTAAGAGGCGGAAAGGCGTATAGCAGGACATTCGGCCAGGGGTGCGCAAGAGCGTCCACGCCCAGAGGTGCGCTCACGTCTAACAGGGAGAAGAATAGCGGGCAATGAGTGTTTTCTTGAGAGGCGAAGAGATCTACGTCTACCTGGCCGTATGTCTGCCAAATCTGTTCCACCACCCCTGGGTGAAGCCTCCATTTCCCGTACAGTGGGTTCCTTCTGGACAACAAGTCCGCTCCCCTGTTCAGAATCCCTGCTACATGGGTTGCTCGGAGGGACAGGAATTGTGTACTGCCCCACACAATTAGCCTCTGAGCCAACCTGTGCAGCTGCAGAGCTATCACAGTGGAGTTGTTTGTCTTCACCAACAGATGACGCCCCTGCAGATGAGGCAGAAAATGTTTGAGTGCTAAAAACACTGCTTGCATCTCCAGCACAGAAGGCGAGCCATCTGTGGGGACCACATGCCATTGACTGTTCTGCCCATTAACGTCGCGCACCCCCCCCCCCCCCCATTGTCATTGTTACCCTGGACAACACCATTCCCAGAGGCATGCCTGACATCAGCATTGCCATCTCGCACTGCATCGTTACTTTCACTTTGCGGTGCAGATGATGCTGAGAGCAGAGATGCTCCATCCTGTCCATCGCTGAAAATCCCTCATCATCAGCAGCCCCAATTGCACCACAGATATCACTGACGCCATGAGACCGAGACGCCGGAGGCACAATCTGAACTTCACTTCACTTTCCCCAGTTGAAAAAGTGCGAGACAGTGTGTGAATGCCTTCTCCCTCTCCTCTGACAGCCTGACGCGATTGACGACCCATCTCCTCCAGTATCTCAGCCTGACAGCCTGCAGACAGCAGGGTGACAGCGTTGAGGGAGCACACTTGCTGCGCTGCACTGAAGGCTCCACAGCTGGGGGTTTGGCCAACCCCGGCTCACTCATCCACTGAATTTCCAGCTTGGAACAGCCCTTGGTTGGCAACTTGCTCTTAAAGGGACTGGGCCAGTACCGACTCATTTCCTTCATACAAGCAGGCACTGCTGGAAGAAGCTGGTGGAGGCTGGGCTGGCGGGAGCCTCTTACCATCATACAGGTCCCGCTCTGTTCCCTCAGCACCCTGGGCAGCTGGGCACGGGATTCCCAGCTTGGCTGCGGCCCGTTTGCAGACCTCATACAAGTCGCTGTCCATTGGTGGAACCACCTCAGTAGTGCTTGATGGTCTGGACTGATTGTGGGTCCGCTAGAGAAGCCTGGGCGTGTTTAGTGCCCATGCACCGCTATGCACTATGGGTGAGGGTCCCTGCCCGAGATGGTCGCAACACATGACACGGGACATGGGCGGGATACAGCCTCCTTAACCTTCGGCTCCGACCCTTTGGCAGGGGTAGCGGCCATAGACATGCTAATGGAAAGGGGGAAAGGCTCTGATAAATTATCAGACTCGTCACCACACGTTAGCACTTGTCCATGCTAGAGCTAGCAGCGAAGCTATAACCTAGCAAGTAGCAATGTTATTAGTTAGTTATAGAGTTAGCTCGTCTTGACACGTTAGCTAAAGTAAGTCTGGATAACAAATTAATGTTAACCAAACCGGTACAAATCTAACTCGCCATGACACGTTAGTCTGTATACTTCTTGTGAAGTACTTACTCGACCCAATCCGGACTAAAGAGGAAATTGCGTTTGGCAACGTACTCCTTGACGGGACGCCTGAGAACTGTTAAGCAGCTAGCCAAAATACTGGAACGCGTTGAGGGAGCAAAGTAGTTCTCACGGGAAGAAAGCGAGAATGATTTAGGAGGGGGGCGGTCGACCGTGGTAATAAGAGGGGGCGGGTCTCCGAGCACCGCTCGACCGGTCTGTTACAGGCAGACATGATGTCATTGGAGCTTCTGTAGTTGGTCACACCCAAGGCGATTCCCATAGTGAAACACCAAGCGAAGTTAGAAAAAGCACCACCATGTTCATGTTCTTCTTATGTCTTGTTGAGTTTATGCACCTAACATGGCGCTGACATCAGATTGAATGCCAAAAACAGGAATCTATATGAAGAGGTTATAGAATACAAAATTCCTGAGTTGTACCTAGGAGAGGCTCTTAAAGAAAGCAGTGAGGTCAGACATGTTTCACAAACAACATTATGGAAAAATATATTTCTATCAACAATGTCGCTCAATGTGGCAGTTGTTGTGGTTTAGGCATAAAAAGAGCAGTATGAAGAAACCTGAAGAGGTTGTACACAACATAATACTGTGCTATACTACAGAGAGGTGGTGACGCTGGTATAGACAATTTTTTTTCACTGGCAGTGTTTTTATTGTGACACCACATACAGTATGTGTGTTTGTTATGTTTAGTGAGTACGTGAATGATGCTGGTGATTGAAATGTAACTTTTTTTTTAACATATGGTCCATGGTTCAGAAATAAAGCAAACAGACTTTTAAAAAGTGAAAACTTTTGAAGAACTCAGATCTTGCTCAGCCTCTTTTCTTTTCCGCCCAGCCTCCCCTCTGGCAGCTCTGAGGTTCAGCATCACTTACATAACGCTGTCATTCCATGAATACCTTGCAACTTAAGTGATTTTTTTCCCCCTACACATTTGTCTTTGAATCAAACATTTTGTCCTTTATTTTGAGGAGGCTTTAAATGTAAGATGTCCTGATGAATCATTTTTCTCTCTGTACTGGCTGATAATATTTCATTGCAGCATTTATTTGATTGTATAAAAAATGTGGCCTTTTCCCTGAGATCGTTTGGCCTCGCGAGCATGTTTCACGCTGAGTGATAAGTATGGCCATTACTGAGAGTGACGTCGTTCAGAGTTGTTATCACTGTGCATTGTTCAAATTTTCATAATTATTAGAATGAGTCATTTAACATCACTTTGCTAATTGGTAAACAATAGTGTAGCCCAGCTCCAGAGCAGTATTTCTCATTTATTATACACATTTCCTCCACAGTGATCCCAATTACATTTTCCTGTATGGTGCTAAAGCTTATCTGCATCCATCTAAACAGATTCCAGGCCACTGAAAACTCTCTGTTAATATCTATGTGTGGTGTGAGTCGTTGATAAAATTTTGCCATTAAACTCACGTAGGGCTCCATTGTACGGCTGGACCATAGGTCTGTTGTTGCCGAGTATAAAGACACCTCCTCCAACTCTCTAGCGATCTTTTCATGAGTGCAGTTGTACAGGTGGGGTAGGGTAACTTCGCGAAAATACTTGCGGCTTGGTGGCACATACCTGGGATCGAAAGTTTTCAGCATGTGAAGAAATCCCGGCTTCTCTACAGTATAAATGGGTACCATGTCTTTAGCAATATACAACGCGAGCGAATCAGTGAGAGCTTTCCACCGGGTTCCTTTCTTATCATACAGGACACATTTAGAAAATGATTCTCCCAATGTAGGTTGTTTCTTAGCAGGCGTTTGTGGGCTACAGCGTTCCAGTGCATCTCGTAGAGAGCGACATTCCTCCCACTCCGCTGCATGCCTCTGTTTGAGGTGCTGGAATAAGTTAGTGGTACTGCTATCTTTGGTTGCAATAACCTTTTAACAGAGTTTGCAAAGTGTCTGTGTTTGGTCTGGATCTGATGCTGCAAAACCGAACCACCTCCAAACTACAGACGATACTGTGCCTTTTTAGGGGTGAGCTCTTCTCTGGCTGCTGCCATGTTGATTTACTGCATCTATGTCAGATACAGGTGGGGGAGGGGCTAGCCCACAGTGAACTATGGGAGCCCAGAGGGTGTGTCTGCGGTGGAAGTTTAATGAAAAAAAATCGATTTTCATGAAAAACAAATCGACCTACAGAGTAAATTCAAATTAATTGATAAAATCGATTTATCGCCCAGCCCTACATGGTATATTAGTTTTTCTTAAAATTTCAGTATAAATGCTTCTGAAAGAGTAAAGCAGTGTTATGGCAACTGCATGGCAACTAGTACTGTAGTTTTAACTGTATTACTTGAACATATTTCACATAGTACAGAGGTTTTTGAAGAACATTTATTGTGCAGAACTGAATAATANNNTATATATAAATCCTTACACAAGGGCATAGTGATAGCATTTGTTATGTCTGTCCACCGGTTACTTTTTTTTCTTCTAACGACAGCCATGGAGAAAATACCTGAGAAAGTGATGTTTGATCTGCAGAGCTTTTAATTTTTTTCCCCACTTCTGCTCTAAGATTCACTTGACATTTGTGGAGGACGCATTCTTCTGCTTTCCTCATACAGAACATGTTTCAATTTGAGGTGATGGAGAAGATTGCTCAAGTTACCACCGCTTGCTACCAACATAATTTGCAGATTATCGTTTTCTGCTTGTTGTCTGACTTTTTAAACCAGAACCATGTCCGTATGATGGAAGATGAACCGGTCTTTTTTACTGACTCCTCCTCCTCTTCATTGTGTGTGTGCAGGGCTTTCAGCTATTTCTTTGTTTCCAAACAGAGCAGCACTGGCTCTCGCGTTTTCCAGATGATTTGCTGGCGCGGACTGATGACGACGAAACCTGTGGCCAGTCTTCTGCTTCTTTCCGGCAGACTGTATACTATGTAGTTTACTCTATATACTTTGTCCTAAACTGGTCTCTTTGGCTGGTGAGGAAAAGTGGCATATTTGCAAGTGTGCAACTGAATCTGAATTTAGCTGTCCAGCAGATGTCAGGACTGTTGTTTTGTTTGGCTGCCTAAGACAACATACAGCTTCATTCCTGTGAACATAATTCTGTGTGTGTGTGTGTGTCTGTGTGTCTGTGTGCGTTCCTGTAAATGTGTGTATGTATACACAGCCACTGAAAGCAGGAAAGAGTGGTTTTGTTTTCCAAGGATGTACGCTAGTTTACCCAGAGAGGGAAAAACCAAGCAACAAACAACAGCCACAACAAGTGTAAACAGAGGTAATGATTTGTTCTTCTTCATTGCTCCCTCCCCCTTTTCTCCCCACCTTCCCTCCCTCTCTCTCTTTGCTCCATATGGTGTCACTTGGTTGTGGTTTTTGTATTCTGCAGCTCTGTGTGTTTGTAGTGATTTGGTGAAGACCTCATGTCTGGCTGGGAAATACAGGGCATTCATCTTCTCTGATACATGCATGCAACTACACACATAAATCCATTAATTCAGGCACATTTTGCAGATGAAAACAGATGAAAGCATGAATAAACGTCTGCACACACACACTCTGCTCTGCCTCATCCCTCCCTCATTCCACTTGTTTACAGTTGTGCTGGTCACCGCAGCGTTGAAGCTGTCACTCAGAATCAGATTCTGCCTTTGTATGTGGTGATTCAGACTGCCTGTTTCAAAAACAGCCATCATGATTGACAGATGTGTACTTTATATCGTCGCCAGAGACTTGATTCACAAATCTTATTTTGATGGTTGCTTGTACTTCTGAATATGTTTGTGTTCTAATGGTGAAAATGTGAACGTTTTGGTTAGAGAGGCTCTAGTGTGGCTTTAAGGGTGTGTCATTGTCTGTGCAGCCACAATTTTCCCTCTCCCCTTTTGTTTTTCAAGAACACCAGAAATGCCAAGGAAAATAATCCATAAAAACGGTGGCAGACAGGACAGCTTCAATGACGTCTTTTGAAGAGAAATCAGTATTTTTAAGAAAAGAATGGCTGCCTCACAGGAAAGAATGTTATTTGAAGATGAAAAGAAATTCCAGTCACTGGTGATTTCTAAGACTGTCCATACACAGGAAGTCTAAAGTTTTGAAATTCAAAAACTTACAGTTGCTGTCATTTGGCCGACATGGTTAAATGGCATAGGGCATCTTTAAGGATATGATGTATAGGATGTAATATAAGAAGCTGAGTTATGGTAAATTGGTGTGCCATTATTAAACTGTAGGTAAAGACAGCAACAGCTGAGCCTCAGCTAAAGAGACTGAAGTTCATTGTGTAACCGCTAATAAGGACCAAAATAAGGGATGAAAAGCTTCTCACTGAGAACCACACAAATGTCATTTTAAATGTGTATCTTATTATCTTGAGTCTGGAAGTCCAAATCAACTTCAGTAGGCAGAGGAA
>JBBMJY010000012.1:4662873-4693517 GCA_037833715.1 Toxotes lorentzi | reverse complement strand
CACACACACACACACACACACACACACACACACACACACACACACACACACACACACACACACACACACAACTCTGCTGTTTGCAGTCTGCGGGAACTCCTCCAATCTAAGTGGTGTATCAAGAGAAATAAACACCAATTGCACACATGCAGTTGCACACATACACACAACATATTTTTTCTTTCACTGTCGACTCGTATACTGGTACGTCTTGAAAAAATTTGGAAAAAATCAAGCTCTGTTCTTAGAAACAAGAACTGAGAGCAAATGAATTTGAAAGGGATTTTTTTCTCCTAATATAATATTGACAATATTTCTTCATTCAATTTATATTTAATTGTTTTCTCTTATTTCTTAGTAGCTGAGTGCCACTTGACTAATACAGCAAATACTGCTTTTGCTGCACGGGTGGTGGATATTTTTATTTAATACCAAAAATAAAGTTTATGTAGAACCAGCTTAACAGGAAATTTGCTCTTAATGTGTGAATGTTCAGGTTGGTGGTCTTCAGATCGATAACCACTCTGGTACCATATTTATCGACAGAGAAACACCTGCAAGATTTATTTTCCTGGCTAGCACATTCCCACCGTGACTACATAGGCCAGCTTGTTTACCTGGTTAGCCTGAGCTCTTTTCTTATTTACCTACTGAAAGTAGGCATTCCTACGTCACTATAAAATGTGTAAAGATAATATACATTACAATACTTATTTACATAACAAACGTTACAGAACATCAGTAACTACAGATATGATAATTAATTGTGGTGTTGTGGAAATAGTCAGATGAAACAGTTAAGGTCTCTGTAAAAGTTCTAACCTGCGACCTGATACCACAGATACTTTTAGCAATAAGAACCACAGCAGATGAGTTTGCAGGCCATATGCTAACACAACAAAAGTCGAGAGGAACATCTACTCAGTAGTTTTCTGATCTACTTTACCAACCACTGATTGTTTCTTTCAAATTATCATTTAAGATCCAAGCCTTCAACTGTTGCTCACACTGACTTGCCCTCAGCAAAGCACAACAACAAAACCAATTACATCTCCACTGTGAAATTCACTGTAGCTTAGTATTAGAATTGGCGCTCAAGATTTTCAAGGTTGAGTGAGTGAGTGCGTAGTCTTATCTTTGTCAAACTCTCCCATCAGTTCCTCCATCATCACTTATACATCCCACTCCCATGACTAACATGGAAATAAGGTTTAAAATTGGTGTCCTTTTATTTTCTTTCTGGGTTTCTCTTTTCCTTTTTTCTAATTAAAACAACAACAAAAAAATTAAAGTACTTGTATATTATATGTCACCAGGACACTGTGTTTATGTCTTGAACTTTTTGTCAGTGTGCCCCATCAGTTCTTCGAACAGGGCACTGGTGCGCTGTGCACAGTATGTTGGTGTCTATGTTCTCATTCAAGTTCAGCTATGTTTTTATGTACAGGATGTGCTGTAGCTGGTAACTAGACAAGAGGAAAGGAGAGAATGAGAGATGGAGGGATGGAGCGAGAGATGAGTCATTTTCTCTGTCAGACACTGTTGTTTTCCACTAAGCCCTGTTATTTTCGCTCATAAAAATCGATGCCAGGTAGTGGGTGGAAAAAGACTCCCTTTTTTTGTTTTCACTTTTGGTGTAATTTTATAATAGGGGCAGACTGTGGTTAAACTTGAAACATTTGCATGGACTTGTCCCTATGTAACCCTCATCTCCCTCTTTATATAGACCAAAACATGCATTATGAAATTACTTGGCAAAAGATAAAAATACGTAGTTTGTTACATCAAAAAGGTTATTATAATCATAGTTATTATAAATTAAAGTCTCTCTCCTTAAACCCACAGTAACCGTTTGTTTTTTTTTGAGTGGAAACACTGACATATTATCGCCATATAAAGTTGATATGTCAAAAATTTGTTTGTTTGCACATTCAGCAAACACAGAGTCACATTAGCATTCATTGTTGTGTTTTGTCTAAGGGAAATACCTGGCTAAATAAATGGCTAAATAAATACTCAATTTGCCTGTCCGTTGTTTAGTGCTGGACAGGTTGTGCACAGTGTGTTTTGACAGTACATGTAGCAAACACTCTGGCTGACTGACGAACCGCGGACTCGCTGGTCAGGGTGTTTGAGCCCATGTAGTACACGGCCTAACTATTCGGCTATTGACTCGCCCCTGTGCAGTGAGTTCTAAAGAAAATGCTGAGTAAAAATGCTACCACAACGGTGAGAGTGAACCGCTAAACCAAAGCACTGCAAAGACATTAAGAAGTGTAATATCTCTGAGGCTCTAGTTGGCTTGTGGAGAGTCCCAGGTATTTAACCTCTTGTGAGGTTGTTAACACCTTTAGGGTTGTTGAAGTCACATGTGAGTTATTGACCCACCCGGCCATAATGTTAGTCATTAGGGTCACATGAGTCATGGTGTGAGTGGATGTTAAAGTGTGTGGGGAGGGAATCTCAAAACTGCATTGTAAGTGGTTGGTAAATGGTGTCACAGACCACCATTTACAGACCACCGCTTCTTTCACTCCTCTTTCAAAGCATCTGTCTTCTCTGGCCAAAATGTGCACATTGCTGTCCTCAACTGGAGGACCCATGGCTCCCCACCAGTCTGTTCGAACTGAAGAAGCCTTTCGGATGAGAGGTGAAACATCTCAAGCATCCAGTTGGCTTTGTATAGGACTTGTAAATACCATCACCTGGATGACTGGGAAACATTGAACTCAGAAAAGTTAACTTTATGATCTCATGAGAGCAGTGAATCTTTGATTTGCAAGAGCCACGTCGGGTCTGTTCCTAATTGACGGACTCTGGTATGCCAGCCTTGAAACCTCTTTTGAATACTTCTCTATGACAGGTAAGAAGTGAGAAGTGCTAGATCTGTGGCAGGGTGTATTGAAGTGAATCAAAATACAGATGGATTTGAATTGAGTAAAAAAAATAGGGTTTTGAATGGAAGCTTATGGTTGTGTTTGGGTCTGAAGGAGCCTTTTCAGGAGGCCATTTGCACTTTGTTAAGCTGCCTGTGAGAGTTTCTTCTTTTATCAGAGTGGCTAATCTCTTGCCTCGCTGCTGCACTTCTTTCCCGCCATGACTCGGTTAAGATGATGTGCTGGCCTTTCACAGTTGAAACCACTGTAGAGAATTTCATTGGCATTCGTCCTCGTACTCATTCGTACACACTAAAATATATGGAGCAAATGGTAATGCTTGGAATATTGCCCACCAGCTCATTCTGTGTTCTTAAATGATCATCCTTCTCCTGACAGACACGTACATATGCCTTTATTTGACAGGACCTGTATGGTGAAACGTAAACACACTTTACCTCTAACAGCTTATATAACTCTGTTTAATATTTCTGCTCTTACCTGTTAGGTGAGGATACTGAGGTTGATGTAAAGCTGGCATCTCATCAAGAACACATTAATTTGTGACATCAATCCACCTCATTACTAGTTCTGTTTTGTCTTTTATTGTTACTTTTCCTTCCCTTTTTACTCTTTCAAAACATGTTTTTCTGAAAAGAAGTCAGATTTCTGTACTGCAGCTTTTCATTTTTGTGCCACTTTACCTTGATGTTTAATTAGCCTCATGCTGCATCCTCTCTGTTCCTCTCATTTCTGACTCACCAGCATATTGCACTGGGACAATTACCTCAAAAACATAAAAAAGCAACAATAGCAAAACAACTAAGTAATATTAAATTATTAATTTTACTTTTGATAGATAAGAACTGCGAACAAAATGGTGGTACACAGTTTAAAACGGAACAGAACGATGAAAAATTCAGCACAAACCAAATTTTCCATCTTTATAATTTTTGGATTCTCTTTGCGAAAAGAGAGTGATTTGTTTTTCTTTTTTGTCTGGTGAGAACTCAGTCATTCCATCTTTGTTACAGACTGACATCTTCATTTAAGTAAACACTGGACTCCTTTTTCCCTCTTTCTCCATTAACTCACCTTGGGACCAGAGATTTCAAGTGTGTCTGGTTGATCCCAGCTCCCATAGGACCTAGATGCGTGTGTGTGTTTGCGTGTGTGTGTGTGTGTGTGAATGATCAGGTATCTATGTGCTTAGCTGTGATACCTTGCTTGGATTAGAGTCATTAAAAATTGAGCCTTGTGTGATTACACCTTAAGGTTGTTGTGGGAAATCTGAAAGTGACACTCGATTCCTCCTTCTCCAAACACGAAGCTGCTCTGCTTTCTCTTATTTCTGCAACATAGTGAAGAAGCTTCATTGTGTACAGTGCCAAAAAGTGAGTGCATGTCATTATAGCAGATAACCCTTTATAGTAGATAGCCTTAGATTCGCAGTACACCTCTATCTGAGCTGTATCATAAAATTAATATTCTTTTATTTATCCATCTGTTATCACCCACTATATCAACATTTTGTCAGTCATGATAAAACTGTAAACAGAGTCTAAGAAACAAATAGTGGCAAAAAAAATCTAGTCTGGTTCTGTGGTTTGAACTGAAATTATGAGGAAAAGTGTCTGGATATTTAACACTTGCTATTATCTTGAAAAAGTCAGGCTCTTCTCCCTCAGTAAGAGGCCCTTCAGCTTCACTGAGTGCCAGGCCCTTCTCCTTCAGAGCTCCTCTTCTTTTAACAGCTTGCCAAGCCACATCGGGGAACGTGAAAGAGTCTGTTTTCAAGCACAGGCCCAAGATCCATCACTTCAGTTTATTATAACCTAACCCCTGCCCTAACCCTGAACTATGTCCGCTATCACAATCGCGTGGTTTTTATGAGGCAGTGCTCCTACATGTGATAGGTTTCTGTCTGTCCTTTATCTGTTTATTTTCTTGTTGAACTGAATGTTTAACTGCTGTAAAGCTTGCTGAGAGCATACTACTAACTACACTTCAAATTCCAGCAAAGTTTAAACGTGGACTTGTGTGCATCTGCTGGTGGTGGATGGTGGGGGCAGGGGGTGGTGGGGGTGGGGGTGGGGGGTGGCGGTATTGATTTACACCTGCATACTTGGCAGTCTAGACGAGCTAGGAGGAGTTCCCCCTCACAATACTGTGGTGGAACATAAAGTGGACTGATGTTGTCATTATAACTATTATTACCTTCTCAACAATGTTGCTGGCTGCTGTACACAAGGGCCATCACCGTGCACAGTGGGTCAAGTCTTAGAATGACAGGAAACTGGAATTGGAAGAGGAAAACGTGGGAGGCAATGAATGTGTTTTACATGGAGTCATATGTCTCTTTGGGAGGATGAGCTTTTAATTTATGGTTGTGACATAATACTGAGTTTAAGATTTTCCATTGGAGTGTTAGTGGTACAAATTACACCTGTGTGTCTAAAGGCAACGTGCGGGTGTGTTTTTGTATGCACCTCTTTCTCCTCAATCCACCGCTCACCCCATCAACACATGGAAATAAAACACAAAGGAATTCACCTTTCTGCCTTAAGAGGGCATGAAGGGAACTACGGACTAGAGTTGCATACTGGGCGGGCTTATCCTCTACCTTTGGCTCTTGGTGGTACCGACACAAATGCCCTACACACAAAGCACAGCACACAAAGCCTTCAAGTTAAGAATGAACAGGGTTTGATTTCCAAGATAAGTCCAAGATAAAAATGAAAAAATTAAAGGATTCTGCTAGTACGTCTGTATCCAAAATGTAATCTAAAACTTAAATATAGAACATTTAATTTTATTTAATAGAGATTTTATTGTTTTCTCACCGTGGCTCTTAAGAAAAATGGCAGAAAATGTATAGGTGGATGGATCCCATCAGAGCGTTGTCAGTTTTAAAAAAAAATAAAAAAAAATAACATTAGGAAGGTAAACTACTGGGATAAATAGGAATAACTGACGTTATCTTTGACTTTTTATCTTGCACCATCATCGGGTCAGAATTTTACTTGTCCCAGACTTTATGACCAAATACCTGCAAAAGTAATGACATTCCCATCATCTTCATATGTACTTTGTGTTTTATGCTAATTAGCAAATTGTACCACACTGACACGCTAAACTAAGATGGTGAACACGGTAAACATCACAAACAAACAATGCTGAAAACTGTACGGCTATCAAGTAAGTAGTATCCTTTTAAATAAGCCTGTATGACACCTGTATAACATCTGTTCATGCAGAAGATGTTTATGATTTGGACAGAAATGGGTTTTCATTACAGTTCATCGATGTAACAAGTTCTTGCTTTGCACTGATGGTCTAGATGTCATGTGCATTGTAGGCCTTTGTAATACTGGAACAAACTGCAATTTCACATATTTTATATATGCCACACAGACCACAGCTAATAGAACAATAGTCCAGTAAATGTTGGATATTAATGAAAGGAAACTATTCTTCTATTTTGTTTCAGATGTCATAAAGAATGTTAAGTGAGACACAGTTCCCTTCGGAGAGCTGCTCGGCCACATTAAGCACCTTACATTTCAATGAGCTAATATGCTAGTCTTGTTGCCTTTTTTTACTCTGACAGAGATTTTGGAAGGGAAAGCCTTTTTTTTTTTCCTTCACTTTTTTTGGACTGTGACAATGTGATGAAATCACAAGGGCTCTGCTTTTTGGACTTTTTTTGGTCAGCAAACAGGGTTTAATTTCACAGTACCACAATGGTAAATCTGGGTTGGGAAATTAGTTACTTAAAGTTTATGGCTCATTATTTAAAAAAAAAAAAAAAAGGAAAAGACATGGTTTCTTCCTCTAAATCATGAGCACCTTGAAAGTTAAGCTGTTAAAAATTCAACATATGATTGCCATTTATATTGAGATTTTAGGTGTCAGCTTTTCTTAATTTCATAAAACTTTAAATCTTGCCTGCTGTCTAATTCCCTCTGTCAAAAGCCACTTTAATGTAGAGGACGTTAGATCTCCCAAAAAAGCAACATGCTTACGTTTCTACTGATTTTCTCATCATGTCAGCTGTCATCATGTCAGGCTTTGGAATATTTAACCCTTTCATTGACTGAATCAGTCACTTTGTAAAAACTCTACAGTGTATATTAATTTATTTAATTTATACATACAGCAGTCAGTATGCTCAAATTATATAAATGCCATTTTTTTTCCCTTTTCTCTAAAATGATTTCTTGTAAATCATGATTCACAAGAAATATCAGGTTCACCCTTAGCTTAGTGCCTCATTGCATCCGATATAAATTCATGCTATAATTCCCTACAGCAGATCTTGGGTGAGCTGTCCAAATATTAACATTATATGGGAAACATTGCGAATATGCTGCCAGGCCCTGTCAATGGCAGTGGCTGCACTCAAAAGACCACACATTACTGATACATTAAACTGTGGTTGGATTTGATTTAACCAGTAGATTCAGTGAGTTCCTGAATTATTCATTTCATGTTCTTCTTAAGTAGAGAAAGATGCACTAGAGCATTCTTTTGGAGTTATCATCAGAGTATAGTATGCATAAGAGGTATAGCACTCATCTATGTCGTCCTCCATAAACCCTCTTGTTTTCAGTCTGTCTTAATTTAAAATGGCTAATCTTGGTATGGACTTCCTCAGGCCATTTGAGGCTTAGGAAATTCCCAGTACCAGAAGTTCAGTGCTCTACAGCATTCCATTGTCATGTGGCTTGCACCATTAGCTTATAAGGCCAATTTTACTAACATAAAGGAGTCACCAGACCTGTCATCCACCTGATTATTTTGGTCATATGGCTCCAAAGAAGGGGCTAGATGTCTGATTATTTTTGACCATGTTGACATGCTACTGGTATTGTTATTGCTTGGTATCAGACTAATTTATGTTTAGCATGAAATTATTGTTCAAAGGCAGCAAGGCTTGAAAATGCTTGAAAATATGGCCAGACTATACAGGTTTGTTTTTATGGACCAGAGTAACATACCAGTGAAAATAAAGATAAAAGAATGAATTGGTGTGGATAGTTTCTATTACGTCATCAGAGAGCATTTAAAGGCAGTGTTGTCAAAGTAGCACCTGTGTCACTGGATGTACCACCTTTTCAGACCCCTTTAGTTACTTGTTTTCAAAGAAGCACCTAGTCACAAATCTAACCTTAGCGATCTTCTGTAGAAGAGAATTGCTGTCATCATCAGTATCCGCTCATTCTGTTGTATGGCCGTTGATACAGACATGAATTAGCTTCTAACTGGTTAACATGTTGTCTTAATGTCCGAGTTTCAGTCACTATTTCATATTTGTTCCATTGTGTGAAAACAAAAACAGAAAAACATGTAAATGAGAACAGCTTTATTGGGAATTCAGTATTAAATTAGTGTATATGTGAGCACAGAGAATAGAAGAGAAGCAAACAAATAAAAGGCTGATAATGGCAGAATGCAAATACGTAATGACATTCTGAAATTATTAGCTTATTACATCATTTAGTGACTTTTTGAGCAAGCTTTAATTACTTTCCATTGAAAGTAGTTGTTTACAGTGGTTCCACAACAGTTTTCAACTACATCCTCAATTTCGCATATTGAGCACACAGGATCCAGACATACATTAGCCAGTCATTTGAGCCGGTCTTGTTAAATTTTAAAACAGTACATCAAATGACTATGTATAACATCAGAGGTGCTGATTCGTGGTGACTAACCCACAGACAGTATCTTCCAACTTATGCACTTTCCTTCAGCTCTACGGTGTATTTTAGTATCTTTCAGCCACATTGTTTTGGTATTTCTTGCTCATAACTTGCCCTAATGATTGACTTTCCAGATGCTGCATTAGCTGTCAACAAAACACTTCTGATAAAGCTTCTGTAGCCTACCTGGCCAGTGTCAAATAGCCGACTAACAAAGTTGGTGTTGAACCTTGAAAAAATGGCTTTGATCAGCAAAGATTAAGCTGTTCTGAATATGCTTTTGAACTTTGATTTAGATTAATAACATTGAGTCAAATCTGTGTATCAGATTGTTATTAAATTGGTATGTTTATCTTCGGTATGGATCAAAATAAAAGACGAGTGCTGTTTTATTACCCATCTCACTATAAACTGGCACTTAGCTCTGGCTTCTATAAACAGGGGGTGTGGTACTGCCAAGATGCAGCAGTTGTTAGCTATTTATCTCAAAAATTCAAAATGGCTCTAATAAATGCTACATCAAAGACCTCAATCTGCATTTGAATCAAGCCATTGTGTTGATCTCTAACACAGTTTTCTAATTTTACATTCTTGGAAAATTAACAAATAGTGGGTTGTAAAACAGAGTTGCTGACAGCATTATTGAACTTTTATCACACTCCCTCAATTTAATGATATGATATAGTGTTGTGGTACATTCACTAAGATGATTGTGCAAGTCGGAGTGTAAGAAATGTCCAGAGGTTCCCTTTGAGTTCAGGGAATCCTTCTTCTTTCTTTTGTTTTTGTTTTCTTTTACCTTCTCTATTCTGCTTTCACTTACTCTCTTCTCTCTTTGTTTCCTTTCTCAGTCCCTCTTTGCTTTCTGCCTGAACATTGTTTTATGCTTCTTTATTTTGAAACTTCTCCATCATTTGCTTCTTTCTTCCTGCCCCATTTCTCTCTTGTTCTTCTTAGTTCTTGTTAGTACACTTTATTTGTTCCTCCATCAGGTCTTCTCTGTCCCCTCCTCTCATTCCATTCCCTAAACTCTTTCCTCATGTCAGTGATGGCTTGTGCTACATTTGCAGACTTTGCCCTCACCCCGCTGACCCCAATTATCACGTTAACCATTAACCTTCAGGTTTCACCTTGCTGGCCTTTTGCCCTCACTTGTTGTCATTACTGACATAGCTACATGCTGTATTAGCTTTAGCTGCATCAGATATGCAGGGATCCAGTAGAGGAGAAGGGAAAAGAAATAATGGAAGGTATCTGGTGTGAAAAGTGGGTGTCAAAGTGTTAAGGAAGAGGCAAGGCGTGGGAGTGTAGGGAGTATCAATGAATATGCAAATCACTGGAGCAACTACAGAGTTAAACTGGAGGAAAGAAGGCAGAGGAAGAGCTTGAAGTTGGACTTATACCTCTAGACTCAGAGGGATCTGGAGGTGTGTCGACTGTACGCTACTGTGTTTGGCTGCTGGGAGGAAAATGGAGGAGGCTCTCTCATATTAGTGAAAGGTCAGTTGTAGCTGCCAGAGCTGCTGGGTTGGGTGAGATGTGATTTCATTTCCCTTATATAAAATATTATTTGTCTTTGTTATTCATTCCCAGCAAGTCTGCTTATTCCCCTGGGTTTCCGCTCACAGGCAGCTGAAGGTTTGATCTCAAGTCGGTGTCAGTGTTGTTTTGCATTATGCTGATGCTGATGATTTATTGTTTGGTAATGTTACCGACATATGCATACATAAATACAGTATACACAGCATAGTTTTCATGCCATTAAAATAAAAAGGTAATGATTTGTTATTTGTTCTGAATTTATTGTTGTTTTGTTTTTACTAATGAAGTCATAAACCTGCCCTTCATGAGTAACGTATGACTCATGACAGGATATGCCAGCAAATAAATTTAGTGCTGTACTTTAATGGGCATGTTCTGTTACTATTACAGTTTGGCAATTAAATCAGCATGCATTTTGGAGAAACAAACAGAATTAACCAAAACCAAACCAGACGAGACCTAAACCAGACAGTCAAAACAAAGAAAACAAAGGTGGATAGAATGAAACAAACAGAAACAAACAGAAAACACTTAATTTGCTTCCACCTTCTTTCAGCTGTATTAATTAAGGTAAACACCTTTACTGCCAAAATTATAGTATTCTCTTGTCATGATTTTCTGTCACTTGAAATTTAGGTCCTCTGGTTAGATGAAGTAAGCGAGCCTTTCAAAGACTGCATTCAAAAACAATGCAACTGTATCCATTGTATATAGTATTTATACTCCTGATACTCCAGGCTCTGTCTCTGACACCCAGTTTGATCAAGCCAGTGAGGTCAATGACTTTCTTTATATTGGCTGCACTGATCACATTTATTGTGCTGGTCTTCCTCCATTCTCCATGAAATCTGGGCCTCTCTTAGTCCACAGGTCTTGTGGGTAGGAAGGAGACTGACCCTCTTCCAAATCATTAACTGTTTGGACTTTGTCATTCTGTTTGCCATGTCTGCCCGCTGAGCTACAGTAACACTGTATGTGAATAAGGAAAATAAGCTAGCTAACACTGCTGTATGCTTTGTGGTGTGTGTGTGTGCAGTGTTTCATTATGTTGCATAATTCTTCCTCTTGTTTCATCAGGCCCAGATCTAAGGATAATATCCAGCCTTTTCTGTGCAGTTAAGCGTGTTTATCCTTAAATGGCTCAGAGATTACGGCCTTGAGATTGTAGAAAATAAGCCTTTCTGTTTTCCTCATTTGATTTTCATTGAATGTAATTAGAGCAATAGTGTAGTTAGAGTAATATTCAGTACTCTGGGTGGTTTGGTATGTGGTTGTCCCACACACACACACACACACACACACACACACACACACACACACACACACACACACACATCCAGATGCAGATGCATTTTGCAGAGCTGGTCATTGCAGGCTGCTGTTGTAACACACACACATGCAGACCACACAGGGACGCTCTGTCCTATCCAGCTTCACTGGATGAATGCTCAGACAGCTTCTCTTTCTTGAATGAGGCAGCCATGACCTTCGCCTTTCCTTTGCTTGTTAACAAGTTGAAGCAAGAAGCAGTGAAATGGAGGCAAATACAGATCCTCAGAGAAAACAACTATTAATTTATCTTTGTGTTGCAAGAAAAAAAAAAACTAATTAATTAATTAATTGAATGTGGAGCTTTTAAGGCTTGTGTGATTTGTCTTATTTGTGATATCTCAGTCACATTTTTCACCTACGTGGACATGTACAAATCTTACATAAAAATTCTCCCTCTGCTCTGTGTCGCCAGCGCTCACTACCGCCTCTTTCTGCTGTCCACCAGGTCACAGTTTACGTCATCAGAGATCTGGTCTGAATTACGGCCTCTTTTAATTTGTTATTTGTTTAACTTGGCCCACCTCTGAGGGAAAGCAGAGGGATTTTCAAAATCAGACACCCATTGTTTCTATGGCAAAATCTAACACAGAAACAATGGCGTTATACAGGACATTAGGGAGTAAAACAAATTTAAATGGCTTAATGTCCATGTTGGTATTAAATATTCAAGCCCTCTCAATTACTGGACAATGGCTCCTCTGTGTGGTTTGTAAGTAAAAACAACATTTAGAATATTAGCTTAATGAACTATCAGTCAGCAGTAAGACATTATTATTATGCTGGATACTTTAATCAACTTACAATTATAGGAAAATAAATATTTTCATATTGCTGGTCATATGCAGCATTAGTCTGGAGAAACAATCAAAAACCCCCTAAGATGTAAGATGTCTGACAGACTGGTATTGTGACAGAAGGGCTCAGATTTGAATGAATTAAGCTTTGGCAGGGAACTTGATGTATACAGAACCTGATAACAATAGTGAAATTTCCCTTTTTTTAAGGCTGATATTGAAAGCAGACATGTTTTAACTCTGTTGGATTCTCACATCCTACTTTGACACCACACGACCTGATGTGCGGGCAATCATCTGGTGTCCCTTTGCCCTTATTTACATACTCTAGGCCAGTAATTGATAAGAATGTATTGATCACCTATGAGTGAACTTCAGCTCATCTTTGCATGCATGTAGGGAGAGAAATCTTTCTCTGTCTCAATGATTAAGGCAAAATCCTTGACAAGCTATTGATTTGGTTTGTAAGTTTAACATTAAGCATAATTAAAGACATGTTTAAGTGTAAGCTACAAATAATAAAATGATAATAAACAAGTGGGGCTTCCAGGTGTCTATCCTACTTCAGTGCGTATACCTCACATCCCTCTATGTTCTTTTGACACTGAATAAACAGAACAAAATAAAATGCTCTTAGAAGATGACGGGCTCTGTGCTAGAAATATGTTGTCTGTCTCTCAGTGTGTATACTTTGCACTAAGTACGTTACAGCCTCAGTTCTCACTAAGCCATCACAATTAAGCTGCCAGGAACAGCAACGGGCAGATCATGTGACACCCTCGGGCCCAGAAAGACTTTCTGCCGTACACATCCACTACAAACAGCTGTAAAGTATGAGGACAATTTCCTGAGTTGAAAGTCTCTGAAAGTTGAAAGTTGTGTGCAAAACTTGACATTTTGGCCCGAGGGTGGCACTAGAAGAAAGCTGGTCTGGTGTGCAGCGGAAAAAAGGTCATCATCATTTTATTTCCTTCATCCCCTCTTGCTTGCCTCTTTATTTTCTTATGCTTGCATTTCTGCAACCACCTTCCTCTCTGCATTTCTTGTTTCCTTCACCAGCCTTGTTCCCTTTCTGCCACTTTTTCTTTCCTCCTTTAACCCTTCGTTCCCCCTCTCTCTCTCTCTCTCTCTCTTTTCCTTTCTCCTTTCATTCCTCAGTTCCCGCCTTAATTTTTTTTTCATTACTTCATTCCTTTCTTTACAAGCTCCTCTCTGTCTCCCCCTCTCTTCCTCTCTCTCCTCCCTCTCCGTCTCCCTGTCAGCCTGCCAACGGACCGACGGCATGTACGTTTTCATCCTCTGCCTAGAAAACAAGGTCTAAAGTTCAAAGCTGCTGTTGTGGACTGGCGGCAGGAGAGGGAACACAGAAGGAGGCCAGGCCTGGGTCAAAACAGATTTGAATATCATCTCAGATGGATGGAATTTTAATCTAGTCAAACACCACATTTCGATTTCAGTCCACGTAATCACTTGTGAATGAGATGAATAAAGTAGGGATTTTATTTTACTCATAATTGTTTGAGTTTCATGACGATTAAAATTACATGTGGAATTTGTTTGTCTAAGTGTGGCAGTCCACCGCAGACAGCCTGTAGACCATTATAAGATGCTGAGGATTTCTACAGATTATTGGCCAGGTATACTGCCAAACAGTGTCGGCCCACTCCAAAAATAACTCTGATGAGGAACACTGTTCTTAATTATCATCCCTGAAGGTGGATACTTGTGAGAAGAGGGAATTAAAATGAAACAACTTGGATTATTTGCAAAGAAGGTAGGAGAGGAGTAAGTGGAGGTGTTGTTACAGGGGTAGGGAGCACAAATCAAACGGGGACAGTTGCAAGATGTTTTTCTTGGTACTTTTAATCTGATGACTGAGGGAAATATATTTTGAATGAGAAGTAATTTTCACGTTCCCACACCCTCTCAGCACTTACTTACCACAGGGCTTGTGTATGTATGTGTGTGATTTAATTTCATTAACATATTATTCGTTTGCACAGCTGACTTGTTCTGGGCTGTTCCCATGTTAAAATCTGTGTGTGTGTTTGAGAAAGAGGTGTGTGTGTATGTGCTTATATGTTTGTGTGCCTCCACTTGAGAGAGGGAGAGTGTCAGCCAGGGCGCCCACCTGTATTTATCCCAGCTCAGCTTCCTGCAGACCTGTGCACTCACTGACACACCATGCAGACAATTAGCAGCATCTTCAGCACTTTAGCTGCTGGTGAGTGGGTGTGTGTGAAGGAGATGAAGCTCTGCCTTTGATTTTGCTGTGAACGGTGAATGTGGCTGTATGCTGTTGAAAAAAAGGGTCAGCACCTTTAGAGTAGATCCTGTATGTATATCTAATGCACAGATGGGCATTGTATTATGTTAATTTATTAATCATTTTATTAGTTGCTGTTAAGAATTATATACATCATGATTTTTTTTTTGTTAATGAAATGTGATTCAAAATATATGTTAATGATTAATGAATGTTAATTGATGCTTGCTCAAAGGCCAGCAGCTACAGTATAAGTGTGTTGATATTAGCACCTGGATCAGCTAGGATACTTGACTTTGTTGCTGCAGCTACGATAAGCCACCGCTCAAGTCCACACTAAGTTTACAAATAGATGATACATTTAGGAAATTGTTCATAATTTGCATTTCCAGTGTGGACTGTGTAAATTACACCTTGCTTTCAACCATCTGGTCATTTTTTGATGCACAGACTGAATCTGACAGCTGTAATTAAAGTAAAACGCGCATCTTGAGTCAGTAGATGACTAAAGAGATATTTTTTTCTGGTTTTATTTTAAATAGAAAAAACATAAAGGTATCTCTTTGGTTTGAATATTTTGTCTGCAGACAAAGTGACTGAAATTCATTTTGAAAGGTCTGATTACATTTTGTGTTAGTTTAATATGGTGCAGCAAGTATATGGTTGTTAAGACTTGTCCAAACTGGTTGAACGTCCACTTAACTGTGAGCATGTTTATGTGCGTATTTGGGTGTGTGTCAAGGGGTGCGCCACATACCAACCAATCACATTAGTCCCTCTGTGTAGCGTAGTTCTGCAGCCAATTGGGTTAGTAGTAGCAGCCTTGACACACACACACGCACACACACACACAAACAAATGCACATGCATGCACATTACACCCCCACCCCACCCATTTGGATTGTATTGGATATAATCGCTCAGTTAAATCTATAGATACTGGCATACATGTCTTGTTTTACTGTCTCCAGGATTGCAATTTTCTCACTTTACTAATTGTCTTATATTTTCATGTTCCAGTCACTATGTTGTTCTTTGCCTTTTCCAGCTTTTGCACACTAAATCCAAATTAGAGCTTTATTTTCAGTCTACCTGAGATTTGGGACGGTTTTGGGAGCATACCTGTGGACCCACTTAAATCTCTCCATAACTCAGCGTTGGACACCAACTCAGAGGGGGGAAAAAAAACTTTCTTTGATCTTTATGTCCCACATTGAGGTTTGGACCCAGAGTAGGTTTTTGGGGTTCATGTGCTGCTTCTCCTCTGTGATTTCTTAACTTACCTTTGATGTCCAGGATTTATGGAGCCAAACAGGAATCAAATACCTGGAGCTGACCCTCCTGAAGAGAAAGCCCACCCTAGTCAAACGGAATTTCACTCATGATTTTGTCCTGCTCAGTCAACAAGTCTAGTCAAACCCAAATATGACAGAGACAGAAGTTTCTGTGTACCATCACTTCAGGAAACATAAGGTGCGGCCGTTTGGTTTTCAAGTGGTGGGATTCTGAGCATGTGTTTATGCTTGTTAAGCTCTGGCCCGGCTGCGGCTTTGCTGTATTGTACTGGACTGAATTTTATGGCAGTTAGCTGTTAGTGAGGCCCTCTGTGAGGCAGCTGGTGCTAAAAGTAGGCCATGCTCCCTGTTTTGCTGCCTATAGAGCTAACTCCTCTACATGCAACATCCATTCCATTTCCTATGGTACCCTCCTACACTGAGCATTATACAGGACCGGTCAGTGCTGGATTATTGCTGAGCTTTGAAGAGAGACACCGTGGAAGGAGAGAGAGGCCTTTTTTCAAGTCCCACAACTTTTTGTCTACCGGAAGGAAATGTTGGAAATGGAAAGGGTTAGGGTTAGGGTGGAAAATATTTTGTTCAACTGCTCAGCCTGACATTCTTATTAAGAACAGCCTACCAGAGAGAGCAGAGATGAAGGGGACATTTGTCTCAACTTCTGCACAGATAAAAAAAACAACAGGAAAATCTAACAAATCTAAATCGTTTATGTTAACATACCTATAGTGACTCAAGCAACTCACCACAGGACATCCTCAATGGATGTGTGTGGTCTTTAACTTCTTTAATAATTGATCAACACAATGATCCATCTACTGGCCACCTCCACTGGGAGGCCAAAGATCAGGGTCAGCCATGGAGCGGCAGCCCCACAGTTGGTGGGGGTTTTGGTGCTGTAGTTCAGGGACACTTCAGCAGTTCAGATGCTTGCTTGTATCGTGGTGTGAACACAGGCCCCCAATTTAGGGACAATCTCTTTGACCTCTATGCTTCCTTGTTGCCAAGTTCAAACCACATCAACAACACGTGGCCACTCTGTAAACATGTGATATGAGAGGTGGGAAAGAGACCAGTGAAACACACTGACAAACATTCTTTTACTGCTTTTATGATACATGATTTTCAAAGAATCTCCAGTGTCTTTACAGGTGAATCTTTATCCACTCTGCTAGATATATATTTTAGTTAAAAATCAAATTTGAATTTTCATGATCTAGAGCTACACCAGCCACAGGATGACTGAAATCACTCCCTTTTGGATGGGATTCAGTTTCTCCTCTGACTTCACACATCATTTTCACATTTTCACACATCCAGTCTAATAAAAGAAGAATCTCTTAAAAAGGGGACATAGGACATAATGTTTCTGAACACAAACCTCCTTTCTACATTATGGACATTTTTTGCAGGATATCTTCTATTGTAAAATGAATTAAGGGATCCTTCATCCACTGCAGTGAAGCCTGTGCCGTGCTGATTTGATCCACTTTGTTATCCAGCAACTTCATCTGCTTTTCTCTCAACAAAACAGAATAATCAGTTTTGTCGGGTTGTGGTTTCCACAGGCATTTCTCAGATGGTGGAACAGCACATACAGGCAGAGGCCACCAGATGTTCATTAATCATCAGGCTCGGTCTCAGTGTTATAGTGACAAAATGCTCAATCATGATGATGATATTTGATTGTACTGGCACAGGTTAATCAATACATTGATAAGTCCACCACATGCTTTAATGGAAGGCCTCACACACGCTCACACATGCACCGTGACAGTCCAAGCTCACCTAAAGTTTATTAGGTATATACAGTACATACTAATTGTCATTTATCAGCATGAAACATATTCTTCTTTCCTGCTGGTGGTCTTATTGGTTACTACTATTACTAACACCTCATGGGCTGTATAGATTTTGCAACCTGGAACATCAGATTTATGAGAAGAAGCATGAAAACAAACACAGCACAGTCCTGTGACTGGCCTCCAAGGGGCACAGAACAGGCTGGAGTGGAAGCGAAAAGAAAAGCAGAAGAAGAAGAAAAGTCACGAGAACAACATGCAGCGTTTGAAGGAGGCACAGCACTTTCCAACATTGTAAAGTGACCTGAGTGGACTTTGTTGGTAGAGCACTTTCCAGTGCTGTAGGGAGTGTTGATTGGTCATCAATATAGGAGTTATTGGTATTAATACTGCCAGATATTTGATTGGCATTTTGATATTGTTTAATATGAACAATCTTAGGCACAAAGGTTAGGGATTAGGAATTTTATTTCATAATTATTTAACACTTTAAAGAAATGTATTTTTCTTTATACATGTAATCTCTTGTTTGTTGATCAGTGTTTGCATAATTGGAGTATATGTATATCTTAAGGGGGGTATTGCAATATTTTTACTTTTATTTTCATTGTACTTTTTATACTTTTTATTTTTTCACTTCATTTTATCTCTTGGTGTACACAAGTTTTCTTAATTTTCTTCATTTTCAAGAGGGAATTTGTACGTAACAAAAGAATTTACCTACGGGGATTAATAAAGTTTTTCTGGTTTTGGTTTGCCACCCGGTTAGCTCAGTTGGTAGAGCATGAGACTCGCTCTCTCTGGGTCGTGGGTTTGAGCCCCACTCTGGACGGCACCACCTCCCATGGGCTCACCACCTGTGGGTGCTGTAGGACTTCGGTGCTTTGTGGACTGGGCAGGAGTCGCCCCTGTGATCTGGCCCTGGACCCAGATAAGTGGCAGATGATGACATGGCATGATTCTCATTAAAGGCAGTGAAAGCAAAGTTAAAACCTAGCAAAAATAACTGCAGTGTGTTCTTGTTAATGTGCAATGAGAAAGTGCAGTTCAAGTGTGAAATGCTTTTCTTCATTTAACCCAAAATAACGGCAAATATGTTTACCTCGGGCAACATGCACCCCTTCAGTAGCCTTCACAGGTGTCGCATTGTGTGGGCCATTATAGCCCGGTCCTAAAATGGCTGTTGTTGTGTTCGAGAGCTTGAGTGGTCGTACTGCTTTTAAACAGGCTTGGTCATATTTTGATGCATTTTCTGAATTAAATACTTCTGTGGGTCACTTCTGTGGAAATAACACAAACTGTGCTCTGTATAGTGTTTCAGTAAGGAAGGCCAAATATCCTTCAGTGAATGTTTCTTCCACACATTGCATGGTGATGGGGCCCTAATGGCCAGCCTCATGAGACCTAGTGTTTACAAGCTATGAGGGGGTTTATGAATTTTAACGCGAATAGATGGCACTCAGCTGCACCGTTCACCACTGCAGAGAGGAAAATAACATCAGCATCAGCAAATAACAGACAGAGCGGCTCTGCTGTAATCTGGCCTGATTATCTCTCTCACTAAATGTTTCATCTGTTTCGTCTAGATGTCACTTGTAGCCGACTCTGCATTGTTCTCTGATTCAGCATGGACAAATGTGTTTACAGATGAGCATGGAGAGCTCTGAACACTGACAGATCTTTTTTTTGTCAGTGTTCAGTATTTTGCAACACTATTGACATAGCATTGAAATTTGTTATTGTGTCAACACCAGCAAGGACTATAGGTACAGTGAGTGACAAGAGTCACAAGGCTGGAACACGGGATTTGAGGTGAACAGGGATTGGCTTTCTTGACAAAACAGCACAGCTCTACTTGGACACGTAAACAAGTCATCCTGGGACAGTCAGCTAGCTAATCCTGACCCCAGGGAGTTCTTCTTCGGTGACTTAACATACTGTATAGAGATACTTTTGTGGCATGTAGGGACTAAGACTGCAGCTAACTGTTCAGTTAATTCACTGATTATTTTCTTGATTTTTCTTGACCTTTTCAACATCATAAATAAGTTAAAAATGTCCATCATTTCCTAGACCTGAAGTTGATGTCATCAAAGGTCTTGTTTTATCCAACCAACATCCCAAAAATCCAAAAATCATGTTATAAAAGCAGCACGTTTTCACATTTGAGAAGCATAATCCGTTACAAGGTACAGCCATTTTTGTGCACAAGCCTGAAAATAAGGTGCCCAAATTAAAAAGTACTGATCTTCAACCCTTTTGCTTACAGTCACGACCCCAGTTCTCCTTTTGATATTTAACTCTTAAAATTTTACAATCAAAGAGTCAGAATGAGTAGAAGAGATACTGAACCAGAGTTACAGAGGCAAAAACATTGTAGAATTGTTGAAAAGTTTTGGTTTTTTTTTTGTTTTTTTTGCCTCCCTAATATTTTGCATAAAAAGGGAATGTAAGGCCTGGAGTAGGACCTTTTGGGTGGATAACACTTTGGAGCCATAGCCACAGCCATCCTGTGTAGGGAATCCAGAAGTGGTTCCAGCTGAGAACCGGTTCCAAATGATTGGAAACATTAGAATCGTATGCGTCTGTGCTTATCACTTCCCTTTATTAAAGCTTTATTTAAGCTTGTATGCATAAATAAGCAAAGCATGTCATACACTATTAAGTATGTATCACTGTCAACTACTGATTGTGCTTTTAGTTTTGTCATGGGAAACAAGTGATACTAGAATCCTAATCAGCTCTGTGTTTGTGTATGTTTTGTAACAATGACATTGCATCTCTTGTCTCTCCCAATTCAGTTCACTTCATTTTGTAGACATGAATGTCGTATTAACAGGTACCTGAAAATACAAACAAATAAACATGAAATCTGACTAAACTCATACAAACTCAACAGCTCGTACAAGTGAACAACATGTTTGTGAGATTAAATCAGTTTTAAAACTTGAATGAACTAACTCATCATCTTTCATTAACACGTAGATATAGATTCATGTAGATGAAAAAATATTAGTATAGTAGTAGTATAGTAAAAGTGTATGTGTGAGAAAAACAAAGCACCAAGGGAAAGATGGAATTACCTGTCAGCCTGGCAGACTTTCTGTCTGCCCTCTTTTCTCTGCCAATTCATCATGTTGACCATAAATAAGTAAAAATGCTAATTATTAAGCAGTGTTAAAAATGAGTAACAAGTAAGAGAAAACGCATAAAGGAGGAAAAAGAATAATGGAGAAGTGATTAAAAGAGAAATAACACCAGAATTGTTAATTACAGACCTGGAGCCTACTCGCAGTGTTGTTAATCAGCACCACTAATGAAACTGCAGGTTGTTTTGGTGTTGTTTTTGTGGATCTGCTGAGATGTTTGACACACCATCTCTCCATTTTGACCTCTCCAACTATTTCATTATTCACCTGCTGCTGCATCAGAGGGAAAAAAAAGCTGTTTTTGTGACATGATGACTAATGCTGTGTTGTTTTTGTGTCTGCATCTGTCCTGTCATGGCGCTCCTCACCCACCCTAACACACACTTGGAACCAGAAAGTACTGATATATTTTTAAATTAGTCAAACCCCTGTGTTCACATGTGAATCACACTCGCACACAAGCATCCACAGGTGCACACAAACCCCTTATAGATGGTCAACATCCACTCAGTAATACTAGTGTGTGTGTGTTTTAGTGTGTGTGTGTGTGTTTTAGTGTGTGTCCTGCTTTCCCAGTGTGGTGTGTTCTGGGTAATAGGGACTGATGCTGCACAGCCAGAAGCTCCTGTCTTTGTGCGTGTGCTTTCCTGGGAACCGGTGCTGAAACTTTCAACTAGCCAGGATGTAATGAGAGCTAATGGAGTCTGACTATGTTTGTCTCTGTCTTTCACTTACGCTCTCACCTGCCTCCCCTCAAACTCTCCCCTCTTTCATTATTGCTGTCTCGCCATCCATTGCTCAGCTGCACCAATTCCTCGAATCTCTTTGTCCTTGTTTGCAGTGTGAATTTTGTTAATGAAAACTACGCCGAAAATATTTTTGACGACAGATTTTTCTCAACAAAAACAAGAGCAAAGCAAATACAAAGTAACCTCTGAAAACAAAAAAAATAAAAAAAGATAATGAATGAAAGACGGACGATTGGACAAGTTTTAATGCAAAGTCTTATTCAACAACTTGCATCTGTGGAATCACACAGTTTAGCTCCTGATTAGTAAAACAGTTTCCTCTGCTGTTCAGACGGCGATTTAGCCACTGTTGCACTTCTATTAATAAAGATCTATCAAAATGATGTGTCAGAAATGTTTTCGGACATTACCTCTTCTTGGAGGAGACAGATTTATGAGCTGAATTTATCCACAATCCACTGAGAACAGACAAGAGGCAGCAACAAAACAGCTGAGAATAACTACAGAGACTAATGTAAAAGTGAATGTAGCTGTCAGGTGCTGTGGAGGTAACATTAATGTTACTTTCAGTCACCTGTCTTTAGTGTTACTATCAGGATTGGTGAGCAAGTTTCAGAATTAACGTCTAAGTCGTCAAAGGCATTGAATACATAAAAATTTAAATTGTATGATGAAACATTTGTATGATTAGACATTTGATTTCTGACTGACAGAAATCAACTGTCTAAAATTGCACTAAAACTAATTCAATTAGTCAATTGTCAAAAGACTTGAGACTAAAACTAAATCAGAACCAGCTGTCAAAATGAACTCTGCTCGTTGGACATTAACCGAGTCCTAATTCTCTGCACGTCAGCTCCCCACAGGCTACATTCTGCAGCCACGTGACTGTTTTCCCCCGCTGTGCCTGAAATCATTGCATGTACCCCCTCCTCTTTTTGTCCTCATTTGGTCTTCTTCCCCTCAAATGACTTTTCCTCTCTCACACATAGGATTTCCCTGTAGTGTTGTTTGGTCCAGATCTCAGCAAAACAATACTTAAAGATACTAGCCATGTTTGTTGCATCTCTTTGTTGCGTTTTGAATCTTTTCCTTTGTTTTAGTGTCATATGAATGCCATTACATCATGTTAGGGAAGTGAAGAAACCACTAAATTTAGTATTAAAGCTTGTAAAATGTACTAAGGCTTTTTGCAACACAAATGCAGACCTACGTAAGTTTTGGTGAAACACAATGCACACATCCGGGTACTATAGTGCTCAGTCTGCTTTGTTTTATGTTCCCCTATTGCTGCTCCCTCAATTTCAGAACTTTCATAAGCTTTAGTCACTTAATAATAATAATGATGATGCTAAAATAAATAGAAGATTAAAAACATGAACCATTAAATCCGTAAATAACTTCACTTTAGACAACTAACAGCTTGATTAACATATGTCTGTGTGTGTGTCTGAAACATTAACAACATACGGTGTTCTTCTTCTTCTCTTCCTTTAACTATCCTCATCTCTACAATCAGATTTAACTCGGGTGCTTTCAGAAGAAGATTGATAAGGATTAGTTTGCACATAGTTGGCCAGTGTGTTACTCTTTTGCCGTTTATATTATAGGGGAAGGCCAGATGGTGTGTGTGTGTGTGTGTGTGTGTTTGTGTGAGAAAATGAACACTGTAAAGAATATTTCAGCTTGGCAGTATTAGATGTATCAGTCATTTCTTAGCCTTTGGCAAATGGCCCTCTTTCTGTCATTAATTCTCTTTTGTGTATGTATATGAGTGTGTGTGTGTGTATCTATGTCTGCTGAGTCATTCAGCCAATAGCTGCAAGATGCAGTGTGGCTGTCAATGGCTTTTGCTAAATATGCTAATAGCCTGACACCTGTTTGTATAAGAAGAGGAAAACACACACCTCCTCATCAAGCGCACACTCAAACTCCCACATAACACAAGAGCAGGGGAATCAAAGACATTTTTTTGCTTCGTTCGAGGTTGGTGAAATTCATGGATGGACGCATATACAGTACACATTTCTTACTTTGGTATCTTTTTGTGTTAATGTTTTTCTCTGGAAACGAGGAACAGGCTGGCACTGTCTAATCTCTTCCCCGTTTTTCTCTTCAGTGATGGAGCCCATGACGGTGACGACGTCGGTGGTCGGACCGGACGAGTTCGACCGCAACGCCCCGCGGATCTGCGGCGTGTGCGGTGATAAGGCCACCGGCTTCCACTTCAATGCCATGACCTGTGAGGGCTGCAAGGGCTTCTTCAGGTGGGTGTCACCCCTGAGTCTGATTTGCTTTTTATTGTGACAGATTGTGGCAGGAAATGTGCATGTGTATGCATGTGAGATGTTTTTAGCAGACTTTGCATGTGGAGAAGGTGTCCTCATTATCCACCCAATTTGCTTTATAATGGGCATCATATACTTTAACAGTGATTTTTCTGCCAACCTGTAACTGTATCAGTGCCTCTCTAATTTTCCAACTGTTGGTTACATTCATTTACAAATCAGGTGTTTATGTTTAATTCTTTTCTATGTTTCTAGATTTTAAAATTATACTTATTTTCACTTTCCGGCAGCACTGAAGTGAACTCACTTCTTAAAACAGAGATAGATATTTATGTTGAATATTGACTATACACACACACACACACACACACACACACACACACACACACACACACACACACAAACGTTACCTAATAGCACACAAACAAGTCTGACTGTCTAATGCCAGTATATACTGTGTTTGATGTTATGGTAGGTGTTTTTCTGTCTGGCTGTATGAACATGCATACAGTGTTTTCAGAGAACTATACATTATTTAGTGGTGCCCATAATCCTTTTTCCTTTTTTCCCCTCTTTCTCGCTCGCTTCCTCACACTCACTCACAAACACACAGATGTACTTTTTCTCCTTGGTCAGAGACTCCAAATAGGATTCAATGATGCAGTATTTTAGTTAATTTTAATCCCACTCGCTGGAGGGAGAAGAGTAAAGACATCGTCCCTTCAAACTGGGATTTTATTTTAAGTGGAATGAGCTTCTTTAAGTAGAGTTTAATTAGTAATTACTTCAAAAAGTTTATTTAAAATACAAATGTTAAATGTGTATAAATATGCCAGTGTAATACAGAAGCTGTAGCTTGTTTTTCAGTACAGTTTTTAGTTCATCCTTTGTACTCTATTTGTACATAATTAGCACCTTGAAAGGGACTAAAATATTTGTATAAATGTTTTTGAAATGAAAGTTGCATTAACACCAATGACCGTTGTTTTCATTATGTCTCCTGTTCCTGTGCAGCATGAACCACAGATAAAGCCACTTCACTCGTGTCCCTTCATCAGCTTGCTGATGACACTGGGAATAAATGATTCTAAATCAACAAATGATTTATTTTGACCTCCTGTAGGCGCAGCATGAAGCGTAAAGCTTCATTCACCTGCCCTTTCAACGGAAGCTGCACCATCACCAAGGACAACCGGCGTCACTGCCAGGCCTGCCGTCTCAAACGCTGCATCGACATCGGCATGATGAAAGAGTGTGAGTTGACCTGTTGTAATCGCTGACATCCCAGTCATGCTGCTTATTGTGTTGGAGTCACAGCTTGAAATGGAAATACAGCTTCAGCTGCAAATATTTTAGCTTCAACAATTTTTTTATGGTTGGCTGTGAGTTGTCATTACTGCTTTCATCTTATGTTGTAATGGATCGTTAGCTGTTCTGACAAACACAGAATTAGCTAGAACCTGGATAGATTTGATGTAACCAGACTGTAAAATGAAACTAACATGGAGTCAGTAACCACTAATGCAAACTGTACAGCTCGGTCAGAGCTTATCAGAGCACACCCAGATAGTGTGTCTCGATGTGGTGTGTGGGCTAACGCGGCGTCTCATCAAAAAATATTTCATCTAATATGGATAAAGGTAAGTTCAACTAGATCTGGCTTGATAGCAGCAGATTTACTGCTTGGTTGATTCTTGTTGAAAATAACGAGTTTGAAGGCCACTGCAACGTCTACAAGAACATACAGAAAGGCTAAAATAAATGCTTTTCCTGAACAATGCCTCATCAGATTTCTGTAGCTCATATATGATGAAAACAATTCTACCTAATAGTCATTAATTATAGTATTTTAATTTTCTCTTTAATGCTCTGTGAGTACAAAATGTCTCAGTAAGTTGAAGCTCAGTAATTTTTGATGTAGTAGTTGCCTGGAAAGTGCAGGTTTACAGTGAGCACCAACCAACCTTCTGCCCTAAGACTCACAGTAAACCGGTTTCCTGCTTGCATAGTGTTTAATTTTAAGACATTCAGGAAGAACAGCAGCCAACAGAATCAATGGCTGGGTGTAAACAGATCTGATTTGCAGCAAGAATACAGGCAGCACTGGCTATGCATGAGACTGGCTGTGCCATATGGCAAACTCAGGTCTGGGTCAAATAGCTGCAAATAACAGTTAGGATATTTAATCCTGCTTTTATCCTGCCAGATGGAGTTTTCACCATTATTGCATTTTAGCTGGTCTTAATCAAAGTATAGTAATATATCTTACCTAGATTAAAATTGCATTATCTCTCACATTTGAAAGGCTGTTTGACAGGGCTCTGCTTGTAACCTTGTTGGTTATGCATACAGTCGCAGGGTGTAATACAAGTAGAACGTGCTGTGAAAGCAGAATGAGATATCATCTCACCCGATGTTAACACAAAATGGCACCTTGTCTCAACTGATTCATAATGACTAACACAGAAGTGTGTCTTTAATCTGCATGTTGACAAATTATCACATTATCCAGTAATTATTTCACCATCTTCACTGCATCTCGCTTATTTAAATGTAAAAGAGTGAGGAAGCACTGCTTTTTTTTTTTTTTTTTTTTTGACAAGTCAGTGTGCATTTGAATACTAACGCACCAACAGGAAGTAACACTAACAACAGTGCATCAGCATAACCATGACAAGAAGTAGATGACAAGGGGAGAATAATAGAGAAAGGAAAGGAGGGAAGGAAGCCGGGTTTTGGTGGGGGTGGAGGGGGTTAAAGTCCTGTTCAACAATGGCTCTCTTTCTTCAAAGAGCTGCACCATGGTCCACATTTCATTCACAAACAGACTGTCTGTGTGTGTGTGTCTCTGTCTGTGTTGTGTGTGTGAAACAGAGATGATGCAGGGCAGGGTTCAGACCAATGATAACAACCATGTTGACCACAAATCGCCACATGACACTGGAGTGTCTGTTTTTCATTGAGAAAAGATGAGAGAGGAGCGAGCCGGAGGAAAGAGAGAGGGGTAGGGATGGCAAATGAAAAGATTTTATTGATACCGTTGCCATTATCCATTCTGCATTCTTTTATTGACTCACTCGAGGATTCCTGATCATTTTTCTGAAAAAAACACTAGCCCACACAGGTTTTCAGTGTCAGTGCAACAGTTTTATCATCTCTGAGTCTGAACAGTAACAGCAACAGTCTGTCGTCTTCTAAAATGGATGAAATGAGAGAGTATTTGTACAGCTTTCATTTTCATTTATGCTTTCTTTCTTTTCCACCCTCACTTGAAATGACCATTTCACAAACATTACAGTGTTTTCCACAAGTTGAGGATGTACTTGTGGTGGTGGGTGGCTCATGCTTTGGCCCGTTTCTTCTTCTTCACCATGGCTCCTTCTTGTTATAAGTTTCCAGCAGCGTAGACGCGTGAGTTTGATGTTATTATTTTGCAATGTGCAACTGTCAGAAAAGCATGTTGGCATCAGTGAGAGGAATTTATAAACCCAGGGGCGGATAATTCCTCTCGTTTGGACAATTTGGAACCGGTTCTTGACTGCCATCCCTAGAGTGGGAGAGACTCTTATCAGTATAAAATGGTGTCTTTGTCTCTCACAGCTAGTATACAGGTTCATGGGGTGAAGGAAGCCCACTGTATTCACTGCTGAGTATTGCAGCTGCTCTGCTCCTCTTTACAGTATCTGTGCATAAGTATAGCAAGTTTTTTTTTCTGCATAGAGAACTCTAAGGCAGCTGTGTTGTTTACATTCTGCCTGTACAAAACCCAAACACTTCTGTGAAAATAAATTTGTTTCAGCAATGTAAAGACATAATTACTCTTGAGTAGTGCTGAAAGGAAACATATCGGAATGATATGCACTTGTATTAAAAAAGAAAGTTAACTAGTCTCTTTCAGACATGACTGTGAGGTTGGCTGACTTATGCAATAAATATGGCTTTGCCCTGGGTCTAGGCGATATGGACCAAAAATCATATCAGTATTTTTAGAATGGGATCCTTCCCTTTCACTTGAATAGGAAAGTGGTGAATGCTCCTTCAGTTGTTTTCAACAACAATAACTGACTTTCTCTTTACAAACCAAAGGTCTTACTCAGCAGTGTGTCCCCCTCCATGCTGCAGGAGAACTGCAGCATGGAGCGAGTTGTGAGCGAGGGGGCCTGGGTTAGTGCGCGGATGCAGAGGGAGAGTGGGGGTGGGGTCATCTAGAGTGTGAGGGAGTAGAGATGTAAACATTGGCGTGTCTTTGCAGAAGAAATGTGTAGTATAACACAATACCAAACTCTGTTGTTAAAACAGTATCGTCCCATCCTATATCTCGTTTAAAAATATCTCAAATTACCTTAAAAATTCAATATAATGCTTGGCCCTTCTTTGTCCTGATGTAAAGTTGATTTACTTTTCTCCATGTGAGTATTTGGAAAACAAATAGAGAGTGTAAAGAAAAAGACAGTCACGTGCCTTATCACACTGTCATTTCAAGCTATAAAACAGATCATCTCTATAAACTGGAAAATACAGAAGAAGAACTGTTACAGTGTGGACAACTGGGTATTTTTCAGTGGAGGCTCTAGCCACAGTCCATACACTCTTTGAGCCAAAGTGCGCTAAGTTTATTTTCCTATTTAAAATAAATAAATCCAGGTTCAGTAGGTCATGGTTGAGGTACCAGCTTTGCCACATTTTGAGCCAGGAAAAAGCCTGTGGATCCATGGACCCATGTCTCTGTGTCCACTTTGTGTGTGTGTGTGTGTGTGTGTGTGTGTGTGTGTGTGTGTGTGTGTTACTTTGTTTTTTTTTTTTTTGCTTGTGTTTGATTATGTGGATATAATAACACAGGAATTGTACCCTAGAAATTAAAATACATGCTGAGTCCAGGATGAACGTGTGGCATTGAGCTTTGATTGGTTAAAAGTTGAAAGCCTCACATTAATTATAGAGTCTTTGCTTCTCGGCTGGAGTTGAGCCTGAACGCAAGAACAGATAACGGCACACACACACAGGTGCACAGACACACACATACCTACAAGCATGTGGTGCTAATAAAGGAGACACTTATTTCCTGCCATGACTGAGCTCCATGTTGGTGTTTGAATTTGTTTGTGATTGCCATTAGAGAGTTTGCCTTTGGTCCTGTGACCTGTTGCTCATGTGACTGCACACAAGGAGGAAAAGACATGGATGTTTTGTTCATATCCCTACATGTTGTTCTTGTGAGCTTTTAACAGTCTCCTATTTGTGCGTTTCAACAATCGGTCTTGCCATGAATGTTGTGACAGCACTGACAAACATGACAAACTTGGGAACAGACTTTCTGCTGTATCCTGGAGATATTATTTGTCTTCGTCTTTGCCCACCTGAGATATTACTATGGTCATTAAATTAGTGTTTTGCAGCACTGCCAGATGAGACAGTATATACATTACATTACATTTAAATTACTTTTTGTTACGTCTTTGATGAAAACAGAATAAGATTTCCACCCATGTTTATCAGTGGCTTCTTTAAAGACGTTTTGACTAAAATTTCTAAATGTAAAGTTTATGAGAATGCAGAAGAAAAAGCCTTTACTTTCATTATTATGTTTCAGGACATATGTATGTATTGTTTTTTAAGTACAACCTTTCATTTTTAATGGAAGAAATTATATTATGTTCATGAGCCCATCTTGGAGGTTTAATTACAATACAGTTTTGTAGGTATGTGTTTGTCTTAACACCATCCTCTATTTAAAGTGGCACCCTTGTCTAATCTGCACCTGTGTGTGTGTGTGTGTGTTTGTGTTTGTGTTCCCTCTGTGAGCTGTGCCAGCTGAGAGCGTAGTAAACACCCCTACGCTGTCCGTGTTTGACAGAGGTTAGAGAGATGCCAGGAAAAGACCTCCCGACTTGTGTGTGTGTGTGTGTGTGTGTGTGTGTGTGAGGGTTTTTATTTGCATAGGGTATCTGTTTATCTGTTTGCACGGGTGTGTATTTGTAACAGGATTAGAATCACAGGAGAGTTTCTCAAACGTTTTAGCCGTTAGATGATTGAATTCCCGCCCTCGGTTTCTTTCAGCAGCAAAGCTTCTCCTGTGGTGCTGACCTCTGTTTACCTCCCTAATTCATATTCTTCATTCTCCCTCTGAGTCTTTTGTATTCTGTCTCTTTGACAGTCTTTACACCTGCATTACCATGAGGACCAGATCCTCGGTTTATAGTGACATAGACCAAAAACATGTCAAGTGAGGACTGTGAAAGCATCCAAACAACAAAGACTTCATCCCCCATAGAGTATTTAGCTTATCACTCAAAGCATTTTTAATGTGGGCTCCAAAGATTTGTTGAGACTCAAATGCTTTGTGCCTCTTAGTTTTCAGATTTGTAAGTTATGAGATAACTTACCGTTGAAAATAAGTTACCAATATATTCTATTGTGGCTGAGCAGACATAAGTGTCACCAAATATCTTCATGCTCCACACAGTCCTACCATGCACACTTCCATTGTGACCTACTGATAAGACATTTTACGTCACACTCAGCATGTGTGGGCGCCCTGACGCCTGACTGACCTGAACTTACCTCTTGAACATCTCAGCCCTGGAGCAGTAGTGGAAAAATCTTGGCTACAGACCAAATCCAGCTTGACATATATCACACCAGATCTGAGTGTGAGCTACGTCCATTGTATTAAACTGGTCTGTTGGCTGGTTAATGAGTAAGCCCGCTGTGACCCTCAGGCCTACACAACACTCTGCCTTTCCCTCTTTGTCAGTGTGGCATTACTGGTGTTTACCAAACTTTTTTTTTTTTTTTTTTTTTTTGTGGGGGGGGGGGGGGGGGGGGGGGGGGGGGGGGGGGGGGGGG
>JBBMJY010000012.1:4627432-4660641 GCA_037833715.1 Toxotes lorentzi | reverse complement strand
AATTTCAAGAGGGGGTGCATCTGCAAAGAATTTCTCCACGTCGGGTTTAATTTATCAGCTGAAATCCAAACATCTCCTTTGCTATGCTGAATATGAGAGGAGTGCAGCACAGAAAAGGAAAATCCCTCCGAGCATGCCAGCTCCGTCTGTGGCAAATTAAACATTTTATTTAGATTTTTATTTTGTATTGTGCGTTTTCAAAATATTTTCATAATTTTGTAATTGATTTATTCTTTGAAACATTCATATTAATTTATGCAATCACAATACCTTGCAATTTTAGTGAAGTTAGTACACAGTCATAGCCATAAATGCAATGGTACTAATAATTGGCATAATTTCTTTCGGTTTTCGGTTTTCGGCCTTGATTTCCGCATTTTCGGTTTTCGGTTTCAGCTAAGAATTTTCATTTCGGTGCATCCCTAATATATATATTTTTTTTTTATATATTAAATACTCGTACCAAATACCAGGACCAAAGCAGTTGCATGAGGCTCCATCTAATCTCTACTATGATATGTATGATCTCATAACTCACATAACAGTGACAGTAATACTGTTAAAACAATTTACTTAAATTTCAGTTCAAGTAGTAAATTGGCTTTGTTTACAGAGTAGTCTAACAAGGAAAATAACACAGAAGGATTTTTTTCAGACCACCTTATTACTGCGTCACGTTCACGCACTCAACATTTGAGCCGCCTGTTGTTGCTTGTAATTCAAGGTTTCCTGTTTCACACCATCGGTGGCCACTGCAACACACATCCAGATGTCGCCCGTCTTTAAAAGACAAATATTGTGCAGCAGGAATTGTGTGGGTCACTTATTCTACACTGGATCAAAATAATTTACAGAACGCAATGGTAAGTGTTGAAAATGGTCTCTCCACATCAACAGTTTGTACTGGGCCAGTCAGGGCAATGGCAGCTGCCCGGTTTATGGTTGGTTAGAAAAAAAAAAAACCTCTTTCCGAGACTCAGCCTGCCCTGAATCTGAGTTCAAAGAAGACTTTAGAAAGGCACGACTGAGGTGCTGTTGATTATGTGATTAACTCAGACAGAAACTCATGTCGACCCACCACAGCTGTATTTTCAGTGCTCTGTGCAGTCATTCACGCAGTATTGTCACAGCGGGGGTGCCATTATTTTCAGTTCTCTTGTTCTTTTTTATTTGCAGCAGTTAGTTAATGTCACTGTGAGGTTTGACTCTAGTTCAACACCTCCTGCAACTCTTTCCAATAACAGCGTTTTATGTGGATGGTTTATCCTGTAATGCCACTTAGGGCAACATTGACAATACTGGCAGTGCCAGCTAACTTTGCCAAAAGTTGACTTGAACTTTGAGATGTAGACAGTTTTATTCTTTGTCTGGAAGTTCATTTACAACATAGAGAAGACGAAAAGGATTTTATTTCAGCTCTGATATTTCTCAAAATATGTTTTAATATGGTCATAGGGGTCAGATTTTGGCAAAGGAGGCGCAGCATTTGAGAAAGCTGCCTCCTCCATATTCACTACACTCACTGTAAACACTATGTCTAATCCATTCTGCAACACTGTGCCACTCTCTCTGCAGTCTTTACTACTGCAGCATTAATAAGGCAAAAGGCACTTTAATGTCAACATCCGTTACGTCAGCTGCATGAAAAGGCAGCAGAGATGACAGTGGGTGGCTTCGTATTCCCTGTTCCTTATTTTTTTCATGAAACTCATCATGAAGCCCTTAATTTGAGGAAAAACAATCCAATTAAACCCAAACTAAATGTTCAAGTATTTTAAATGTAAATTATTATGTAAAAATAACCTCCTGTAAAATCTTTTCCTTTTTTTCTGCATATAACTGAAATGAAACAATGACAAACACCTTGAACAGAGGACAACAAGCACAAACTGAACTGTAACATGATGCCAGCCTGAGACACGATTTTACAAATGGAGTACAGGATTAAAGCTCCTCCAGTGTGATGCTGTGTTTTGTCAGCAATTATTACCTTCAGTATTTCCCCTTGCATAACAGTATTTTAACACAGATGGTGTAAAGACAGTGTGGTGTCACAACACTATGTGACACCATGTATGAGGACCTGTGCATGTGTGGGGTCATGTGCTTTCATGAGCCCAGATAAACTACCATCGAGTAATATTCACGGTGAGAATGTGTTGCAGCAGTGCCTCTTGCCTCAATTTGCAGAGTAAGGAATATGTGGTCAGTTCTGTTGAATGTTAAACTTTACTTATTTGCCTTCTGTATGTTCCTGTTATTCTTTCAGCTTTGATACTGGTAAATGTGTATGCTGTTTGATTTTTTACTTTATTTGAATATTGCTTAATATTTCCTGTCTTCCTTCCTCAATTCCAGTCATCCTGACAGACGAGGAGGTTCAGAGGAAGAAAGAAATGATATTGAAGAGGAAGGAGGAAGAGGCGGCCCGGGAGGCGATGAGGCCACGGCTGAACGAGGAGCAGGCCCGGATCATTTCCTGCCTGGTGGAAGCTCACCACAAGACCTATGATGCCTCCTATTCTGACTTCTCCCGCTTCAGGGTTAGTCCATTACAAAGTTTCGTCCTTTACCAAAACCACACTCACATTATTATTGATGCAGCCAAATTTGCTTTGTTCTCCACCATGACTGTGGGTGGAGCATGTCATGATGTCATGCTACAGAAGGGAGGGTTCCCTGTAGCATGGCATCTGGAGTAAAAAGCAATAATTAATATCACAGTGTACTCAGTTTAGATTTCCAAGTAAGCAGCCTGTCACCATAGAAACTAAATTTGAGCCTAAATGAATATTGAGGCTAAATGCTAAAGAACTGTTGTTCAAACAAAACAAAAAATGTAATTATAGGATATAGATACCGGCTTTGGTTTACCACAACACTTCAGAGGAGGCTACAATTATAGATAAAACATCAGGGAAGGCCACCAGTTCTTCATGTTTGATTTTCATTAGAGGAGCTTAAAGTGTATTTACGTCTTAATAATTTCCCTCTCTTCACTCTGTACAAGGTTTCAACTCTTGTACAGAGTGAAGAGCGTCAAGTCTAAAACTTAAACAGCCACACCTACATTTTGGTCAAAACCACTGTATAAATTATACTTTGTTGCATCCTTGTATCTGGTTTACTCAAGTTCATGCTTACTATTTAAAGTAAACCAGGGATTTCAAATAAATGTCACATAAACACATGAGCAACTGGTTTACTGGTCAATGTGGTGACATGCAGTCCCAGCAGGCCACAGAGATGCTGATGACAGAGAAAATTAAACTAGAGCTCAGCATCATCGACTTGACTTGCTCTTTGGTATAATTTATGTTCTCTGGTGTTTGTATCAGTTAAGATCACACAAGTCACACATGCATGGGAGCAGTGCTGAGTAAAACGACTGTACTGTGAATGAAAGTAAAGGGAGTCAGAGTCACTCCTGTGATCTTGAGATTGCTGTAAATAATTTCTGTAACCACAGTCATATTTACTTCAGACCAGTCAGCTACCATCGCCTGTGCATGGTTTCATTTTGCTTAACACCAGTAAAATGAGTCACCAGAGGCGTTTATCTGCCCGACAGTGGCATCGTATTTTCCTCCTCCACGTCATGACTTGATACTTTCAGACAACATTCTCTCTGTGGACCACAACAATTGGACGATCCGAGCGAATGAAATGGAGGATACAGATTGGATGGAATGAGAAGGTCTCAAAACGTTCGCCCCTATCTCTGTGATTTATTAGAGTCGAGTGTGATTGTGTCACACGCTGCGCAGCAGACAGCCACAACCACACTCCACTTGGGTAGTAAACATCAGAGCTTGTCAGATATTAAGTTGTGCTTGTCACTTCGAGCTGCATGTGATGCAGTACTTAGTTAAGCCTAAAAATAAACCATGCAAAAACTTGACTGCAGCTCTGATCAGACAAAAAAAACAAAAAACCTAAGGTGTGCTCTGGAAAATATCAGAAATGGTTGCCTTAAAGATAAATAAAGTGGGTACACTTAGACTGATTTTTTCATGAAAGACACACTATGTCTTAGCTTTTTGGAGAACTCTTAACATTAATCTTTGAGTAAACACAAAAATAAGCCAACACACATTTGGATTACAGAACTTCACTCTCCTACTTCAGGTTACAAATAATAAAACATCACATTTGTGTCCATCATCAGGTTTTCTACAAACCTCACAAATGCTTTTTTCTTTAGCCTTGCAAAAAAGTAAGTTCTAGATACCTAGATAACATGGTTACAGTGCTTCTGTGGTATTTTTTTCTCTATTTTTTTTTTTTTTTGGACTTGATTCTTAATTCCAGATGGCACAAAAGAGGAAGACCTTAGCAGTGCACAGAGTTGTGAACATATTACTGTGAAGATATTAATATTTGTGTTTCTCTGTGTGTGTGTGTGTGTGTGTGTGTGTGTGTGTGTGTGTGTGTGTGTGTGTGTGTGTGTGTGTGTGTGTGTGTTCGCAGCCTCCGGTGCGTGAAGGCCCAGTAACACGCAGTGCCAGCAGAGCCGCCTCCCTTCACTCTCTGTCTGATGCTTCCTCTGACTCATTCAACCACTCTCCTGGTGAGACACGGAGTTCTTCTCCTTCTGTATTTAATTGCTTTCATGATTCAGGGTTAACTTTAGCACCCACTGTCTGCCTCTGCCTCATACTGTGTTTTATTGTGCCAGTGAAATTTCATTCAGTATGTACATTTGTAGAACCTCTACTCTTTCACTCAGCAAGGCTGCTCACTTGAGAAACAAGCAGACATGCACATGGTCAGTCTGTTTGTGGAACTTGTCATTAAATTCATTGTGTCCTTATTCCTTCTCTTACTATTAAAAGGTTTGCAGTAACACTCATTTATCTAACTTTGTGTTAGTTTGCACCAAAATGCCGGTATGGGGAGTAATCAGTGCAATTCTAAAATAGGATATGTAAAAAATAAATGTTTTCTTTTTATATTTTATGTTGTTTAATTTGGATATAACTGCCTATGCACAGGTTTTTAAAAGTCTGAAAACACCTGCAGTTTCCAAAACAAAGGCACTCAAAATTTCATATTTGTTCATCCATGTTATGAATATTTTTACTTATCTAAGTTTTGTTTTAATGTAGATTTAGTTTCCTTTTTCTTATATTGCTTATTTTAGCTTCAAAATGTTTTATTTTGATATGTACTTTAATCAGATTTTTTATTGTTTTAAATTGTTTTCTTCATATAAGCTAGTGTCAGTATTCAATTCTTCATACATTTATTTGAATTCATCTCTCCAATGTGAACTCACCTGCCATCTTACCTTGTTGATCTGTTTTTGTGTTTCAAATGTTTTAATTACTTCCTGACTCTGCCCTTCCCCTCTCTTTGCTTCCCTCCTCTAAACTTGTCTCCTAATCCTGTCCTCAAACAGAGTCAGTGGACACCAAGATGAACTTAAGCAACTTGTTAATGATGTACCAGGATGGAGCTAGCAGTCCGGACTCCAGTGAAGAGGACACCAAGCTTTCCATGCTGCCCCACCTGGCTGACCTGGTCTCCTACAGCATCCAGAAGGTCATTGGTTTTGCCAAGATGATTCCAGGCTTCAGGTACAAACAAAACACACTTCAGTAACTATCTGTGCACGCTGCTGCTAAAATTGTTTGTTTTAAATGATGATGTGTTACGTTGCTTTTGGCTCTGGAAAATCATGATGGACAATTTTCATTATTTCGCGACATTCTATATTTGAAGGGATTCATTGATTAACCAAGAAATCTACAGATTTATCACTAAAAAAAGATAATTATATTATGATAATACTTGTCGCCCTCGTTAGATCGATTGTTTTAATAGTCTGTTGTGAGTGTGAGTGTATCTGAACCTCCTTAGAGACACAGCTGGCTGCTGAAGCTGACCTATAGCTGTTGGTCAGCAGGAACACCTTTGATTGGCTCAGAAGGGCCCTGATATTGATATGCACTGTATGTTATAATCCTCTGGTGTCATATTCTCACCATCTTGAAAATTAAACTTTTATTACCCGTGCAGCTATCTGTTTTGCTCCGTCCTGGTAATAAATTGTTGACTGGTAAAATTCTGCTGCATCCAGTCAGTAGCACGTACAGGCACAAAGGCTAGCAGCCTGAATGAACTCACCACCCACATGCAGAGCACATTGATTTGCTGCCCACATGTATGCAGCGTATTATTGGGTAAGGGGAGAGGCTATTATTGCTCCCAAACAAACAAGCTCCTCCAAGAAAGTGCTGGAACAGGCTGTAGCATGATGGGAACATTCTGAGCTCAGAGTTAAGTTTATAAATGAATGCACGTACAGAGACCATGTAATAAAAGAGAAGATGTATCTGCCATATGGATATATATAATGCTATTGCTCACTTTGCTGCAGTGCATCATGGATGGATTATTTGAATATGTGGAGTTAAGGGGGCTTTTTTTTTTTAAGATATGAAGAAGTCTGGGATTTCTTTGTTGTCTTTGATGATGCTGCAGATTTATGACAACATGGAGCTCTTTGCAGTTTGATGCATTGACTAATGGTTTTCAGATATTTTCATTCTTACCCTGAAGGAGATTAACTCTGATTAGACCTCAGCCCTCATGTTGTCTCTGTGCCCTAATTTGAGAAGCACTTGTTCAGCTGGATGTGTGATTTCCTCCCTGCTTTCTCGTTTAATAAATGCTAGGGGTAATATAAGGGGTAGTATAATTCAGCAACATTTGAGTTCAGAATTCAGACCTTAATATCCCTGACTGATTTCTAAGTCAATTCTTAGTTCTTAGCATTTAACAGGCATTACTATTTGACAAAGATTTTAAAACTTTTTATATATGCTTCATAAATAAAAAAGTGATTCACAGTATAATCAGTTCTTTCTTGGAGAAAGAAACTTTGGTGCAAAGGAAATTTACATTTGCTTAAAAGAAAAAGACAGAGCGGGGCATTCTGTTCAGCACAAAATCATCACACAAGATTACAAATTCTCAGAAAAAGTAGGTAACAGTTTCAAAGAAAAAGAAATTATCTGAAGGCCAAACTGTAGAAGTGGAAGTGAAAGTTTTTTATCGTCCTGCTTCTTCTGTCAGCGTGTGGAGATGCATACTGCAGTGTCCTATATCCAGTAAATATCTAAGGCCTAAGAGAAGGGGTTTGCCGAAGGTGGCGTCTGTATGTGCACTGTGCTTGTGTGTGCTTTTGTGGCCACACAAAGCGTAGGGTTGGAAACACTGTTGCTACAGTAACTATTTAATACATTCAGTATGCATGCTGTGCTTATTAGTCTCCCTCCCTCCCTCCCTCCCTCCTTCACACAAACACACATGCACACACACACAACCACAGTGTAGGTGGTTCAGTACAACTTTCTGACAGATAAATACCTGTTTTCTGTTAATTGGACCTTTTTGTGGGATGGAACAATGTGACGCGGGTGTGTGTTAAGAGTGAGAAAGTTGCAAGGACATTTAGATGTTTTATCTCGAGTGACTGTTCAGTGAATTTTAATTTCGCCTCATTTGCACCACTTAACAACCTGTTTTTTGCGGTCAGTGTTTATTTGTGGATACAACAGCGCAGACATTTGCTGTAACTACACAACAACACACACCAACTCCATGTGTGTGACATTAACAGAGTCCAACTGTTTCTCATGTTTTTCTCCAGTTTCTGTCTGCTGCACTTTTGTCTCTGTACAGTCAGGTTTCTTTGACCAAGGGTAAAATTCATGTTTATCTTGTAGATGCAGACCTCTAACTTCTGCCTCATGCTCAGTCTGAATGACACCCAAGAATAAGACATTGGAAGCCATCATTAATCTATCAGACAACCCGTTGTTTTCTCTCTTTGGTATTTCTGCGGCAAGCTAATGACAAGCTAATATTTACCAATTTATTCATCTAGTTCCTATAACTAAAGTAAAAGGAATATGAGTGGGTTTTTAAGGACAAAGAGAACTGTTGTCCCTGAAGTTGAAAAGCAAAATAAAGAAACAAAGAGAAGTTGAAGCTGAAGTAAAGACTGAGTGTAAGCTTGCATTCTGTAACACATGCTCTGTCTGTGACTTTGTGCATATTGCAGAGAACTGACAGCAGAAGACCAGATTGCTCTGTTAAAGTCAAGTGCCATTGAGATCATCATGCTGCGTTCCAACCAGTCGTTCAGTCTGGAGGACATGTCCTGGAGCTGCGGAGGACCTGACTTCAAATACTGCATCAGTGATGTTACAAAGGGTTGGTTGGCTCTTGTGTTTCTTGTGTACTACATAAACAAATACAGTATTCAGCATGTTTGGACTCTGGTACATGGCTGCTCACACACACAGCATGTCAGAAACTTTGCTTACTGATCCTCTTGATACACACTTCTCTTCTTCCTGGTTTACCAAGTGCTCTGGAAGCTTCCATGAAGGCTGCAACATCTAGCACTGCACAGATGTGACTGTTCACACAAGTACACACTCTCAAGGAGTGAGAAGTGCTCATTGTTGCAGCTGATGACACAGCTGTGATGTTTTTTCCCATCTTATATAACAGAGTCTTACAAGGATCGCCCACACACTTGCTTTTCTATGCACACTTGCACATTACTATGAGGCTATGACTTCAGGTATTTTCATGGAAGCAATAAAGCAGCCGCAAACACACACTCAGTGCTTATTCACTCACACATGCAGGACAGGAAGTAATGTTCTCTGTCCGCACTGTATAAATACACAGAGCAAAGCTTCTTCTTTGGAGCCTGCTGCTGTATAAAGTGTGTTTTCATTCATAAGTCAATAGGAAAGCACAATAAATGTTCCCCTACCTCGAGGTGTAACTGACTCTGTGTGTGTCGTCCTGCGTAGCGGGTCACACTCTGGAGCTGTTGGAGCCGCTGGTAAAGTTCCAGGTTGGTCTGAAGAAACTCAACCTGCACGAAGAGGAACACGTGCTGCTCATGGCCATCTGCCTGCTCTCCCCAGGTACCGTGTGTGTGTGCGTGTGTGCGTGTGTGTGTAGGTGTATTTCCAGCTGAGCCATTTTTAAAAGTGAGATTGTTAGTAGGTTGACCGTCTACTAGCAACAACATTTCATCAAAGTATAAACAGTTTAGCACAGGGTTTGTGTTGGTGTTAATGTTGCTTTTCACCTGGATTAATCCAAACATTAGTGTGTGTTCTTGTCGCTGCCAGTAACTCATGAAAAGGCTTTTCCTGAAAGACAGAACATTCTGTTCAGCAGATTAAAGTATGAAGTTATAACACAGTGTCAGAAACAAATATTTGTAAGCTTTCAGTGACAAGTTGCAGCCAACAGCCAACGAACATAATCAGTGAAGGAGGTCATCAAGCAGCAAGTCTACTTCAGAAGAACGTGGTGCAGACTTTATAACTGTCTAAAATATTTCAAAAAATAAAATCGGACATTATCGTGTGTCATTGAGTGAGAGGGATATCCAAATTTCTCTGAACAGCCTTCTACTTCAAGGCTTGAGGAACATTATAACATTGCAGCCTAAGAAACAAAGCTCATTAAATAAATGAGATGAATTGAGAGTCTTTTGAAAACCACTCTCCCTTTTAACCCTTTGAGCCAATCTGTGCCAATCTCCGTCCTAACTTAAGATCTTACAGGTTCTTAATGGTAGCAATATCTCTGATGCATACACAGGATACAACACAACTGCCCTGGTCAACGTCACTAAAATGTAAAGTAGTCCTGTCCATTTAAGACAGTTTTATTTATCTTTAGCCAAACATCCATAGTTACAATGATAACTGCAATTGCTAGCTGCAAGTACAGTATTACTTTTCATGGTTTAGATAAACCAAAATGTAAACACATACAGGCAGAAAGTAGCATCTCAAAGTGTATTCATGGAGAAGAAAAACAATAGGAGTGCACACAGTAAGTGTATTTTCCCTATAAATCCATCAAACACTGATGCTCTAGACATTTGTAGTGTTTAAAACCTGTGGAACAAACATGCACAATCTCAGTCAGTGTCAAAGGGAGAAACACCAAGCAGAAACAGGGTATAGGTTCAGAGGGTTCAGGCAGAACAAAACACTTTCTAAAATTACGAACATATTGGGAGCACAACAACCAAATGGCAAAGAGGGTAGTTTTGATGAATCTATATTTTGTGCTGAAACTGTATATAAGTAAATACTGTTTACTGTAGATAGTCAGTATGAAAATAAAGACGTGTTGTCTGAGCTTTTTTCATTATTGACATTCAGTTGAGGAAACATCCTGTCTTAGATTATGTTTAACAGTGAACATGTGCATAGACCCCAATTACAATTCACTAACTTTAAACATTTTGTTTGTGGCAACGGTTTGAAAAACAAAGCAACAAACTGCTCTGACTGATGTTTTCTTTCTCTTTCTTGTTCCATCCATCCACGTTCCCACCTCAACCCGCTTTACACTCTGACTCTGCTTGTTTGTCTACTTGCCTTCCTCCTTTGCTCCGTGACCTCTCTCATAACGGACATGTACGTGCTCCCCACATTCCACCCTCTTCATTCTCTGATGGCAGATCGTCCGGGTGTGCAAGACCATGCCCGCATTGAGCAGCTCCAGGACCGTCTGTCAGAGGCACTGCAGGCCTACATTCGTGTCAACCACCCCGGCGGACGCCTCCTCTACGCCAAGATGATCCAGAAGCTGGCTGACCTGCGCAGCCTGAACGAGGAGCACTCCAAGCAGTACCGCTCGCTCTCTTTCCAGCCCGAGCACAGCATGCAGCTCACCCCGCTGGTGCTGGAAGTGTTTGGAAGTGAGGTGTCATAGCAGAGAAGGAGGCAAGCAAATATACATATACACTCTCATCACACACAGGATGATTAACCAACCCTTACCGCCTTTTCCCCAAGAAAACCCCAGCCTTGATACATCCCTGGACCTGTGGGAGAAAGATGGATTATAAGATAGGTAGACAGTGACCTTCACCTCTGCATCATTGGCCCATCCTCCTCCTCTTCCTCCTCCTGCTCCTCCTCCTCCTCCTCCTCCTCCTCCTCCTCCTCCTCCTCCTCCTCCTCTTCCTCTTCCTCTTGACCTCAAGGAGCAAGACAATGATGCCTGAACCTCTGGAATTATAGATTCAAGACACCTGAATAGGGTGTGGATTTCTGCAGCGCTTGGGTTTGCAAACACAGTGCCACATTACATTTCACTGTGTCCCGCGGAGATATCCTGACTCATTGACATCTGGAACAGATGGACATCCTGATCCCCTCCATGGCCACAAACTCCAAATTTGCCTTTTTTCATCACCACCTTTCCCCAGACATCACTTCTAGATTCCTGCCATTTTTATTTTTATTTTTTTACAGTGGAGACAGCTTGATGGATGTGTCTGTCGCATCCTTTTTACCGTCATCCTCATAACATTGCTTCATGTTCACATCATCGTGATGACAGACAGGAAGAGATACACAGTTTTACTTCTATTAACCCCGCTGGTACATTTATCTGTGAGGTGCTGATAAATTGCTAGCAATGTTGCTACAGTAGTGTTAGATAGCTATAAACTATCATTGATTTACAGTTTGTTGACAGCAAATACATCCAAATATATATCAAATCAATATAGCCAGCCATGGGCAAGCTTACAGTAATGGCAATACTTCACTGGTTTAAAAATACTGAAGATGGAAGTCTAGCAGATGTGTATTCCTGCTAAGCTCTGTGTATCTGTGTAGGAGAGGTCTCATATGGTCAGATGAAGTGAAGAAAGGAAGTTTACGTAGGAAAGTTTCAGTATAAGAGTGGTGGGAAGAAAGGTGAAATTTGGAGGAATGAGTAAAGGAGACTGGGTAGATGGAGGCAGATGCTACGGTTGGAATTCCCTGCTCATGAGACAAAAGGGAATTTCACAAAGCAAGAATGTATGTATAATTCTATATAAATATAAATGATACGTATAAGCTGATATATATATATATATATATATAAATATATATAGATATATTTAAAAGAGAGCAAAACACGGTTGCTTCCATGGAAGCAAATAGTTCTGAGTGTTGTATAATGTAGAGGATTTGAAGGCCCTTCCTCAGTTGAGTGTATATGTGTAATCTTTCACAAGACAAATGTATACACACATGAGAAAGTGCAGAGAAGTGTGTGAGGAGTCCTTCTATTTTTTGTGGTGTGTGTACAGTATATGAGAATATTGATGGACCACAAGGGGGTGTGCGTACAGGGTCTATGTGAGGGTTTAGTGCAGGGAAGCACTTCTCTTTTGGATTTTGTCGTTATTGGACCTGTGAAGTTTATAGACTGACATACGCCAACACAACATCATGTTTCGTGGATAGTGATTATCCAAAAAAATATTTGTTCGGCTGGTTAGATTGCTGCTAAGACAGTTAGAGCCAGATAGTTGGATAGAAACCAACTACCGGCTGTTGCCTCAGGGAAAAGTTTGTCTGATGTGTACTTGGTGTTTACGGTGTGTGTGGCGTAAGCTTACAATCATGAGACGGAGATTGTTTTTGAAGCTCTAGGCATCACTGTGATTTCTAATCATAGTAAATAACAGCATAAGTAAGCTAAAAGTGAAACTTTTTAAAACAATGATTAGTATAAGACTTTCATTCCTAAGCTTCTATTCAAAAAGAAAAAAAAGAAACTCCTCTGGTTTGCATAATCATACAATGCATTAGAGATCCTTAAAGTTAAAGCTGACATGAAAAATACAAAGTCATCTGTGTTAAAACATCACTTGATTAATATCAGCCTTAACTTTAGTTTGTTTTTTCTTTTTTCAGGGCAAAGTGAATATTCTACAGATGGTAGCAATGTACATTAGTTGAACAATGTATAGCCTCTAGTGTGTTTGGAATGAAATCGTTCAGATGCTCTTAACAGAAAACATGGGAAAGAACTTTTTTATATTCTACACAAAATCAAGCCTCATACCGTTCTGTCGTATTTATATCATTTCAACACCAGCCGCATAAGCGAGGTTTTAGGATGTTGCTTTTCAACATCACTACATAACATATCACTTTCTGTTGACACAGTGCATGCTCTTCCCTCACGCAGGCCTGGATCACCCCCTTGTGGACAAACTTTGTAAATACCACTTGCTGAGTCTGTACATAGTTAGAGAGTAGGGTAGGCTAAATACTAAGAGAATTCAATTGTTGATGGCAAGAAGCTCTGGAGATACAGCACTATATGCAATTAGGAGATGGACTCTTTTGTTGTATTTAACTAGAATGTACAGAGGTGGCAATCCTGGTGAAGGTACTGAGTTGTTTGAGGGAGCACTGAAGAAAACTGTTGGATTTGTGTTTGACCAGTACGGCTTTTGGCAAGCTGATATTTTTGACTGAAAATGTTAGCATCCAATATTCAAAAATTCAAATTAGACCAATTTCACACCAACAAAATGCTGATTCTAGGTGTTTCACAGACCAAGAAGGCACCTTGGTCATGCCAAACTGGCCAATAAAGTCCCCAGTGAAGGGGCCAGCATCAGTCCAACCCTGTTTCGGATGATGCTCTCATTGAAATTAGTATTTGTGCAGTGATGGGACTCAGAAACTTAATGTGTTAAAACTGCAAAGTTCATGTGACTGAACATTCCCAGTGGTGGTTGTGTTGAGCATTCCAGCTGGCTGAGTCTCAATCAGGATCTACACACAAACCATCAGTGTGAACATCCTTAACTCTCCGGCAGCCTTTTAAAGGCGCCCAGCAACTCAGTATGCTGCCACGGGAGGTGTCCTCTCTGTCCGTTCCAAGCTTATGGATGTATGTCTTTTCTCTTTCTCTCTCTTTCTAAAGTCAATCGATAAGCTTTTGACAATTATACGGTATATCCATAATATTTTCATTTTGGTGAAAATCTTTTATTTTCCCTCTTGTTTTTTTTCCGTTCTTTTCAAGATTGTCAATTTTAACGTGTCAGAGTTTGCTGTCTAGCTAGTGCTTGGCTTTCTGCGCTGGGACGTCCTCTTAATGAAGCAGAGATGACTCCTGGAGCCTTTTCCAAGTCCAAATGAACAAGCTCCCCTTCCCTTTTGCCCTTGATTTCACCTGAGTGAATATGGAAGAGCCCTTTTTAACTAACGATGTGGCTTTACCTTCTTGTTTGGACAGGGAAGGGACACTGGCACTCATTCTCCATCCTTTTCCTAATGGAATAACAAAAGACTTGTCAGTGCAGCCATGTTACACCTGGATCTGTAACCTGACGGGAAGGAACACAGCGGAGCTAAGTCTTGGTTAATGGAAGGGCAGTCCTCAGCTCTGTAATAAGAAGAAGCTACATCTGCTTTTCCAGAAGCAGGATGTCAAACACAATCAAGCTATCATAAACTAACACTGCCTCAACTGACTGACACAGGATTTAGCCAATGGCAAACTGTCATAGCAACAGCATGGGCGTGCCTCTTCATTCATCATCCAACCATCTAACCGCCTCTTCTTCTGCAATAGCCAATTACAGCAGGATTACTCTTCATAGCTTTAACTCGGCAGCCAGTCAGGCTCTGCTTTTGGGAAAACTGTGGTGCACCAAGGGCTGGTGGGAGTCTGAGATTTCAACAGAACAGCTGCTGTGGAATTGGACGTGTGATGACATGCATGATAATGTAGAAGTGGCTCCTTTGTCCTGTGTGACCCCTGAAAACCTTTGGATTGGACATCCAGAAGACTGTAGAATTTGTTTAGAAGATCATAGGAGATAAAGATTTTTTTTGTCTTTTTTAAAAATGAAAATTGCCACAGGCAGACATAGTGACATGCTGTACAGCCAGAGTGGGCAGTGACTGACAAGATGTCGCCTCCTAAACCCAAAGTGTGACATTACCTTTCTCACTACTCTGTGTCTCGCATCGCAGCTCTTGAAATTTTTAAAGAATAGTTGTTGAATGATATATATAAAAAAGAAAGTGGACTTTTTACATACAGCATCAACACCTGCATCATCTGTATGAAAAGGGATGCAGGACTGGGTGATGGGGTGAGAGTCGCCTCAGTTTTTAAGGGTCCTGAGAGTGAAACATCACTGATGTAACTTTGCTATGCTGATTTTTTTTTCCCTCTGTGGATAATTTCTTCATTTCAACTATTAATGGTCAAGTTTGAGGTTGTACATGGAGCATGTTACGCCTGCAAGACAGATCTGGCTGACCATATTCACACTAATGCTTAACCTGACGACTGTAGCTGATGCTAGAAGCCATTAGCGCTCGAATGGACCCGAACAAAGCTGAGGTCACCCCCCCTCACCCCTCCTCCCGTCAACCCAGGTCAGCAGCTCCACCTCAGTAGCCTTACTTACAGAAACCTCACTCAGCTGGAAACATTAAACAGATACCTCAGTAATTTACAGAATGACTTTTTACAATAGCTTTTAAGGGAACCAAACATAAACTCATACTGCACACATGCACTCAACAGACACACTACAACTCTCTCCTCAGTCTTTACAGTGTTTTTACAGCAAACATACAGTAAACCAGTTGCCAGTTGTTGTATGAAGAAGATTGTCCTGTATAATCCTGTTGCCAGTAGACCAGTCAGTAGACTGGTAGTCAGTGGATCCCAATGTTTCTAAATGTTAACCGTCTCTCTGCTTTACTCACTTGATCCTCATCTCTGCGTCATACTGTATTTTCAGTCTTTGTTGTCTCTCTGTCTCTATAAACAGATGACGTGCCGCTAAGCTTTGGCGCTGCGTTTAACCGAACATACTACCTCTCCCTTCCGCACATATAAATATATATTTTTTTTTTTTTTCGCAGCATGATTTTGTTTATTATTAAGCATCCGTTTTCATTTTAACACTAATTTAGAAGGGTTTTTGTGTATATGTACAGTGTATTCCTTTTTAACTCTTTTCTCTTTTCAAATGCTGGATGATTTTTACCTCAAATCTCAATATAAGCCTACAAATCTGAAAGTCAGTAAAATCAGAGGCCTCTTTAGCATTGCTTCACCACTGCAGTGTGTAAATGCATATTAAAAACTTTGCATGTGGGTAAGGCTACGTTCACATAGCAACTGAAAGTGCCCAGATTCTTTTTTATATATATATATATAATAAGACACAAGTTAATGTTGCTATATATATTGCAGATTTATATTTTGGTCATGGTGAAAACTGGAAGAACCATCCTGTAACAGAAGAGTGTTATCTCAAGAAAATATCTCATGAAAGCAAATAAGCATAATCCCCAAAATACGAAACTGATCCTTTAAATAGCAAGGCTATTAAAATAACAAAACAAAAAAAGCTAAATCTGTATTAAAGCAGACTTTTAAAAAAGGATTAAAAGAGACAGTTGGTTGAAAAAGTTTATTACTTAAAGGGAAATCAAAGGTAAAAAAAGAATCTATTAGCTTGAGTTGTTCACACAGGCAGATTGCTAGGATAGAGATGACACCTGCTATGTGAATGTAGCATAAAACCTCAGAGATGATGAGGGGGTGACGAGTCTGCTCATCAGTGCACACTTCAGAGGCAAACAGTGCACCAAGAGTGTTTCAACTCTGCGGAACAGGAGGCAGGCTTAAGCAATGCCCTTTAAAAACACTGCTACTAAATTAACAGGTGGCGTAAAATGCCACCTGACTTGGCCTAAAGACTTGTTTGTTGTGTTTGTCTGATGGGAGCTGCTGGTTGTTCCCTGGGCTTTTTTTTTGTAGAGTTAAAAGTGCACAGTTTGAAAACTTCTCCATCAGACTTGTGCAAATGCTTTCAGCTTCACACAACTGTTCAGAGACTAGAGATGGAGGTCTTGGCATTGATTTATACTGACTCAGATAAAGGGAGTGGTAGTTTGACTTTGATAACTGCTCTGTCCTAACATCGAAAATGTTAAAAAAAAAAAAAAAAAAAATAGTGGCTGTGGCCGTACCCAATGCAGTGTTGTCCCTCAGTCAGCTTTGCTTATATATTGCAGGTTTCCTGTGTGTTTCTCTCTCTAGCTGTAAGCTTTCCTCAAAGGTCTGGTAAGGGTTTGCAACATTGGGATCCCATTTTAGATGTTCTAGATGCAAATAGTGCGTAATTTTTTCTGGCCGAGTCTCACACACCCGCTCTAGCCTCAGCACTCTGCCTTCTTCTGACTCACCCTAACTCTGGTTCTTAATCCTTCATGTTTATTTGCTGCTCTCACTCAGCTTTCAGATAAGCAGGCCTTTTATATATATATATATATATATATATATACATATATGTGTGTGTGTGTGTGTGTGTGTGTGTGTATATATATATATATATATATATATACACACACACACACGCACCAAGCCTTTAGTGATCACTCTTTGTATTATATAAACTAATGAATCACGTTTCAGCTCACAGCATGTGGAAGTAAAGGCTCCTCTGGGGTTCATTTATTACCATCAGCTGCTGTTGATGGAAAGCTTTGGACAGATGTAGAAATTCACAGATTAATTGAGTTTATTCAGTTTTAAGAATATTTGACAATTAATGAATTAATGATGCAATTGATTTATTCCCTCAAGTTAGTGTTTGATTCATGGACTTGTGGGAAAAGGATGAAATAATAATAGAACTAGAAAGAGTTTTCACCTGATGCCCAAAAAGTGAAGCTAAAGTTGTTAATATGGATTTTTAAAAAAGTCCTTTGAAACTTATTTGTTGATTAAATGTTGACAGTGAAAGTAGCTGTATCCTGCAAAATTAAATTTTAGGTGTTTTTTTTTTCTTTTCTTTTTTTTTTTTTTTGAGTCGCTCTGAGTTTGGAGTGACCTCAGTTAAGGTCTGCGACTCTTACCTTACTGAATTAATGAACCTGAGGAGAGAAGGTAGATAGAAAGTCAGCTTTTCTACTGTTGTGACAGATGCACGGTTGTCATTCAAGACAAGATTGTCGTCTGTTGCTCTGATTGCATTTCTCTGCTACCTCTTTAAATGTGCGCTTGCTCATACACACATGCACTTAAACAGCTGCACTCACAGACAAACTCATACTGACTGAAAAAGACAGACACTGAACACAGCAAACACACTCAGACAGACACACACACACACACAGCACACTTGTGTGCACTTCTTTCTCCCTCACCAGCAGTTTTTGCCAATGATGCACTTGTGTTTTTGTCTCTAAATGCTCTGCAAAACGTGTGATGTCGAAAAATGATTTGTCACCATCTTTTTCTTCTTTTTTTAAAAAACTCTAATCTCTGTAGTAAAACCTGGACTAGCCAGGTGTTTAGAAATAAATCGAAGATTAATTCATTCAGTACATACAGTAAGTTTCATGTCTTTAAAAAAAAAAACACACACACAACATAAATGCACATATTGCTCAGCTCAGTTGTACCTTGGTGTGCCTAGAACCCACAGCCTTATTTTGGGACAATATCAGGGGTATTAAACAGGACGATCTGTCTTGGTATTACTGACGTTAAGACAGTTTCATTGAGTTTTAGTAGCTGTTTTTTTCCTCTCTTCATATCCATACATTCGTTAGTTTCTTCAGTTGTTGCATCAGTTTAATGAGTCAGCAATAGCGTGCTTGTGGGAGGTGCACGTGACTGTGATGTGCTCCGTCGTTTCTCTGCTGGTCGTTCTTCTGTTCCACTCAGTACTTTGATTTATTCCCCTTGACTGCTTTTTCAGTGACGTTCGGTTCTTACAAAGCCTAAAAATTAATCAGTGTGTTACGAGTGTTGTCAAGTCCAAATCCTTGTGCTGATGCAATGGAGTCTAATGAAATTTCTTGATTTTATTTAATTTGGCTTAACTGAAGCTTGTTTTTGAAGAATGTCCAGCAGACTGTGACCTCCCATAACATGACTTATTCTCATCATTAGGAGAAAAAAAAAAAACTAGGTTCACATCATAGTTGATCTCAGTAGAGTCCCAAGATAAGTACTTTTACCTTCACACATGCACACCACATTGCAGTGAAACTCACCAGACCTCAGTGCTTCTAGAAGGAACTTGTCTTTTCAACATTTACAGTTGCCATGGCATCGCTGTTGATGGCACCATCAATAGCCCTATACAAAAATAAATAGTGTTATACATACAGTACCTTAACCAGTGTCTCTCTTTGTGGTTAAAAATCACTGCCTGTTTTTTTTTTGTGTGTTGCTCTTTTCTTTTTGCTCTTCTTCTCTTTGAAGTTGATCCATTGTACTTTGATTACATGCATTGTATGTAGTAAAATACTGATAATGTTTTGGGGAAATCACAAATAAAACAGCTGTACATAACGATGCAAAACATCCCTCAGCTTCCTGTCTTTTGTTTGCCGTGTTTCTGGAAAGGAGACGTGGATTGTTGAGAATAAGGTTAAAGGGTTAGTTCACCCAAGTTATGAAAACACATTTTAAGTCTCAGTTGTATATAGTTTTATATCTAAAAGAACTGGTTTTGAGATATGTTTCAACATAATATATATAAAAGACATTTATACTGTGATGTTCACAACATTAAAATACTTAATAATCCTCAGAAATGGTGTTTCTGTTCCTCCTAAGAATTCAGAGTCTGCTGTTCAAGCAGTTTATATAAAAGCTGCTCACAGTAAAATCTGTGGCTCATTCAGATTCATTGGGACAATTCTTGTGGGAAAGACACATTGTTCAGATATTTAAATGTTGTGTTTCAGTGCTGTGAGCACCACAAGTGAAATTCCCCCCACCTCAATTGTTTTTTCTAGCATTGTTAAAATGTCCAAAAGATGAAAAAGGGATTTTTTGTTTTTTGGAAATGCAAGAAGAAAAAGACACAGAACCTGATCCCTGCACAGCAGTAACAGAGGCCCGCATGCATATTCAGTTTAGTTGGTTTTCAGTATTCATCACAGAGTCTGAGACTTCCTTTTTGTTTTTACCCATATAGTTGATCATATTTAGTGACAGAGAAGTGCTTTTTAAAGTGGTTGAACGTGGTGTAGATAGATGCCTGTGGTCAGTAGAGGGCACTAACATGCTGTTGTTGTCATGGACAGCTGTTAAACTTTTAGAATTGTTCCCTGTGTGCCTCAGTATGTATGCATGTACATAAAGTAGCTGTTTAATCTCAGACACTCAGAAAAAGACTTGGACCAGCAGAAACTCTGGGTTGTAGTTCATTACATCTTTTCACAAATTCAAGCTTTTTCTTGTGAAATAAACTTTAACAATGTCAGGCCATTAAAAATCCATCAGATTAAAGAACCTGAGAACAGAAACATTGCTCTTAGGTTGAACTGCTGATAACTCAAATCCAAATGATAACATTTATTTTTGGGGGAGTGACTGATACCACGATGATGTCAGGCTTTTAACAGTTCAGCTTTTTTTTCTCTTTGTGTTATTACAGACCCATCTGGGAAGTCTTCCTCCACTAACTTCAGGTTAAATGGATTTTTGAGGAATTTTGTTTGAATCTAATACAACAAGCTCTCTGTTGAAACCTAAAATGCCACTGGTGATAAAGTTTCTGTGATTTATTTATGAAACTCAAAAATGCTCGTCTGCAGCTTCTCAGAGCCAGCGGTACTTCACTGTTGTTGTTGTTTTACTTTCAACAACAGACAAAGTGACCTTCCTTGTTTGTAGAGCCTTACTTTCACTTTCCTCCTGATGGTTTGTTGGTTTTCTCCCCAGCCCTCCTTTCTAATCGTAAAACATCAGTTGCATGATGACAGGAAGGAGAAGAAGACAGACTGTTTGAAATGACGTACAGTATGAGACAGATGGGGCTTCACAGGGAACAGTTCAACAAGAGCTGATGAGCTTAGATGCCTGAAAGTGTAATAATCATTTTAGACCTTCTCTTTGATTTCAGACTAATCTGACACTTTCCTAATTTGCCTATGTTTTGACAAACCCCGCCCGACGGGCCCACTGAGCAGGGTGAAACAAACGCCTGAGAATTATTTGCAAACCCCTACGTGACCCAGGTCTGGGAAGCAGGAGGACGACGGAGCGCTGCGCCTGTCTGTGATGGGAGTCATCCAGACCTCATTAGAACAATCTCCTCCATGTGACCCCACAGGAGACACCTTGGACTCAGATGTGTGGACATCTTGGAAAAAAGAGACAATGAAGAATAGTGAGAGCAGAGGATGGAGAGAAGAAGAAAGAGAGGCAGGGGAGAGTTTAAATGAGAGGACAACACTGATTGGCTCATGAAGTTTTTTATAGCTTACATTTTCGTGATTACTCACTGAACAGCTTTCAGTGAAACCAATCACATGGCAAAAAAAAAATCAAAAAGGTTTAGTGAGTACTTTTCTTTGTTTATGTTAATGACACATCTCATGGTTGGATGACTGTGTTCTCAGGCTTGAAAGAAACTGCAGTGAAGCCGCCATCAAAACTTCCACTATGCAGCACTGGTTGCGGTTTTCATAATAACTGCTTCTCCCATATTAAGTTCTCCTCCGACCGACAACCAGATGCTAATGGCTCACGCTGCAGTGTGTTGATTGACTATTATATCACTGGCTTTCACAGCTCATATAAAGAGAGTTACAGTTATGGATGAGACAGAGAGCCAGGCGTCTGAAGTGTTTCTGCAGTCACATTCCTGCATAATTACTGCACACACAGCCATGTTGGGAAACAGCTCTGACACACAAAGACATGCAGAGGCATGAACACACACACATACACATAAAGTAAAATGTTATAAATGTCATAAAATGTTATTGATATCCCCACTACCGTTCCTTAGTCACAACCTGCTCATGGTTCATGACATGACATGTTCGGATGGTCTTCACTGAAATGACACTATGTCGTAACATTGCGACGAATCAGGACTTTGAAAAGTGCTGATCACTGGTGAACTGCAGATCCAGTTTACAACCCTGAAATCATTAAAAACAAAACAAAACAAAACATTATGAACATGAGTGCTGTTTTCTTTGACCAATTACATGGTCGACAAGGGAGGAGCACATGATGGTTTTTGGATGGCAGCAACAACGGAAAGAGGCCACTGATGTATTATCCAGGATCTTTAAATCTGACCACTTTATTTCTTCCAGAATCTCTGGTTTTGTTCAGATTGAAAAGCCTTTGAAACCCTGGGAGACACTGAAACTCCTGAAATCCAACATATTACTTCGGTTATTAGTTAAAGGATAAGGCTGGAGTTCATCTATATCTTTCTCCCTGTCAACAAATCCCATGCAGAGACCAAAACCAGCGATGTGTTGGTCCATCTCTTCATACTTCCTGACTTCTCTTCCCTGTCTGTAGCATCCTGGGTATCCCACTCATTCCAAATGAAGACATGAATCTTTAAAAAAAAAAAAAAAAAAAGTCCCAAATGTATTTTCATTAACAAAAAAAAAAAAAAAGGTCTGTAATTTTTCAAATTGAACATGAATAAATAGTGCATTTGTCAGTGAATATTTCCAATGACGGCTTAATACACGTTTTGTGTGAAAGAACAATACTACAGTCCCTGTTCATCATACTGAAGGAACGTGTGGCTCACTGGTGTGCTTTAATCATTTTTGGATAAGTTTTGGTGTTTTCATGGGATTTGTTCACTGTGAGAAAATGTTAGAATATCACCAGACTTATCTTTTAGCTGTCACATTAAAAACAACTGGCTGCTAATGTAACTTTAATCCACAGAAAGATAAACTCCAACTGAAGCACACCTGCTACATTACAGATGCACAGCACAGATAAGGTGCTATAATAAAAGAAAAATAGGCAAACATTATTTTTGTGTGTTACAATACGTTACAGAGCAAAAAAAAAAAAAAAAAGCTATATTGGCCACATGTATCGGTCCTCTCCCCAGAAGGGAGTCACCTCTAGTATTTCTTGCTTGTCTCATTTTCACATTACAATTTCCCTGTGCTGTGCAGCTTTTTCCCAGCGGAGAAGGAATGTTTTAGTGGATAAGATTCTTGTTTCTCCAGCCAAGTGTCCGACATCCACAGCTGTTGCGGCAGACAAATGGAGAAGGAGTTGAGTCTTCAATATAGCTTTTATATTTATGCCTCCTGTTTCTCACAGTTAATCAGGCACATCCTCAAATAGCCTGCCATCTTTTCACAAGAAATCTAACATGGGGTACAGTGACACCCCCCCCCCCCACACACACCTTCCCTGCTTCACACACACAGTGAAACTTGCTTTTGCTTTCCCTCCTCCATCATGTTGCTTTGCTGGGGTTGGTGCTGGCTAATTTTCCTTTTTAAATTTAAATTTAAATTTCATTAAAAAAAAATAGACATGTTTGACATTGTTGTAGCAAGCTGAAGAAGATGCAGGACCATGTTAGCAGTCTTTTGTAGTCATGTTTCTAACCGCCTGATCTGAGTCCTAAAGCTGTGTTTTGATCTGCACCAACTCTTGAAAAACATGTCTGGCTCTTTAGACACACAATGCTCCATTAAGTTTAGCAGCTAGTTGCTAATTCAGTTTGAGTGCCGTTAGGTGCTGGGCAGGTAGTTTATGGAGGATCTGACAGAGCATTTCCACTCAAAATAGCTGCCTGGAGAAGTGGTTGTTAAGCCCAGTCGAACTGAACCAAAACAATGTGCTGCAAGATGCCAAAATGCTGCGTAGAACTGAGGGGAACTGCAGAGCTGGGTGATGATTCTCCATGGGCTCATCACAAAGAGCGGCTCTTTTCACATTGAATAGTGCAGCTTTAAATGTAGTGAAACACACATATTGACACGCAGTATGGGAATATCACAGTGTTCATGTTCTGCTTGTTCTTCCAACAGCTGATTCCAGCTATACAGGATGTTCCTATGGCCACATCAGTGAATGAAATTATTCTAAATTTCTTGAAAACATGTGGATCATATCATTCATTACTTGTATTGAATTGTAGCTTTAAGAAAATGTTTCTGCCTCTTTCTTCAGCTCTTACTCTCTGTCCTCTCTAAGGTCGATGAGAAAGAGAACAAGATGAAGGAAAGAAAGGAAAGAGCTGAAAAGGAAGAGGAGAGGGGGGAAGGAGGAAGAAGAATGAGGGAGAGGATGCGTTGCAGAGGGTGACAGGAAAAAAGAAGAGAAAAAGGGAAAAAGAAAGATACTGGAACTGAGGAAAAGGAGGGAGGTGTCGGGTGAAAACAAGAGGGTGGGGTGCATAAAACAAGGAGGATCACGGGGTTACAGGGAGAGAGGGAAAGAGAGAGAGGGCAAGAGAAGTTGCGGTAACACTGCTGACGCACATGTGAAACATGGAAGGGAGGGAAGGATGGAAAGGAATCTCTGGCAGGGATCACCAAACCTCGAGACGAGGTCAGAAAGCCACTGGCGACATGACGAACACACAAACACACACACGCACAACATACGCTCACACACATACACTAGAGTCGGGGTAGTAATAATAACAGTAATAATAGTAGTTTAATAGGTGATAATCATTGATGGGGTTATGATTGTGGAAACCACAGGGAGTGAGGGAACAGAGTGGTGAACCCAAAGTCTCTCTCTCTCTCTCTCTCACACACACACACACACACATACACACCTTTCCTCTTCGATGCCATTATTTCAAACAGTACAGTGTTGGTTTCTTTCTCTGGGATAGCCCTTTGTCACCGCTCCTCTGTTCCTGTTACTTTCCTCTATGTGTGTGAGTGTGTGTTTTCGTGAATGTGTTTGTGTGTGTGTTTCTGTGCATTTTGACATTTGCCAGTGCGTTGAATGGTTTGTGTTTTGGCTGTTTGTGTAGCTGTGTTTGACAGTTTCGCTGAGCGGTTCTATTGTGCAGCTTTTTACTCTTAATAAATCACACATACACACACACACACAGGCACACACCATTTGATGTGGTATGTGATTTGTCCAACAGCGTGCATAAACACATGCAAATGCATGTGAGAGTATATGTGTGTGCCTCTGTGTGTCTATAAATGCTTGCATGACCCGGCAAGTGAGTCTATTTTTGCACAGGTATGTGAATAAGTGCATCTGTGTGTTTGCGTGTACAGTATGTGTGCAAGTGAGACTGACAGAAAGGTTCATCCATATGTATATGGTACGTATGTGTGTGTGTGTGTGTGTGTGTGTGTGTGTGTGTGTGTGTGTGTGTGTGTGTGTGTGTGTGTGCTTGCATGCTAATGTGAACATGTGTGTTCTGGCCAGTCGGAGCGTGGGAATGTGGTGAAGGACTTCTGTGGTATTTTTAATGTTTGTTATTAAATATTACCACAAGGGACCACGACCAAACCCCAGACACTCCTCCTCTGCTCCCCCTCAACCTTTTTTCTCTCTTTCTGATTCTCTCCCTCTCTCTCCCTCTCTCCAGCCCTCCTCCTCAAATAACAATGAAACCAAAAAGGCTCACAAGTTGGTTTAAATAAATCTGACACTTACGGAACAGGCCAAACAAACTAAGTCAGAACCAAACTATGGCAAAAAATTAAAATAACCAGGATAACACAAGAAGGAAAACCAACTCAGGAGAAAGAAAAAAAAAATGAAAGCAGAGTGACACACAGCAGCAGCAGCAGGTGGAGACATTGGTGTGTGAGTGATGAACAACAGGTCAACTCAGTCACAGGATGTAAAGGAGAATAAGACAGTTCTTAGTTCAAACTTAAAATGTGAAACATGATGATGTTATGTTGACAAGTTGTTTCCAAGGTCTGTCACTAACCTTTCTTACACAACATATACGAGCCCACTTGTTTTTTTTGTTTTTTTTTACTTTTTTACTTTTATCTTACTTTTATTACTTCTCACTTTCACTACAGGTTTATTTCAATAGTCCCCAGAGTATATGTCTTGATAACATTACCATAATGTTACCACATTGTGTTATTATGTTGCCATATTGGCCGTTTACGTGTGCTACTGCTACTGCTAGCAGTCAGCTCGGCTGAGCGGAAGGACACCTGAGACTGACAGGTACAGCTGGAACGCGTTACCTAGCAACCTCATAATGGATGACAAGGAAGTCCAGTCATGCAACTACCCTCTAAATTCACAACTTGTCATTTTTACACGTCAGTTTGTTTGCGGGTCAATTAAACAAGATACAATAATGTGTTGATTAGTGTGCTGATTAGTGAGCTTTAGAGGGACCAATATTTTTTTTTTTTACTTTTGGAGAGAGACAGGCCTGATCTTCCCTTGTTCCCAGTCGTTATGCAGAGTTTTAGCTCATTGCCTGCAGCCTCTGGCTTCAAATTTAGGAAACCTTGAGTAAAAAAACATCTTCTCTTTAAAGTCACCCTAATACTGGTATAGACCATTCAACAGTTTTGCTTTCTGGAGTGTAACAAGCCTCATCAGGCTACTGGTATGGCTATACACTGCTTTACAGGCTCTCATTTATTTTAAGCACATAAATCAGCCCAGAAACACGACATTTATGTTAACTATCTTGTCATTGAACCATAAAGTTACATGAGGCTCATTTATCTACCTAAAAAAAAAGAATAACTTTCATTAGAAAGATATGTTAGTCCTTTTTTTCCGTTTTTTTTTTTCACTTCAGTTTTTAGTGGGAGTTAGTAAGCTGAGAATACCAGATGGTGTGATGATACTGTGGTCCAGTTGTAGTCATAAAAACAGACACGGGAGTACTGAGAACAGTTAGACCTGTTTTTACAGCGCAAAGCAGAGTAAGCAGTTTGAGTGTTTATCTGATCCTCCCTCTGCACTGTCTACAAGATAACCAGGAAGATAACCAGCCAGGTTGTAAAATTAGACTGAGTCACTCCATCAGAGGATCATCAGCTTCCTGCTCATTTATTTATCCCAAACATGAACTCAGAGTACCATAGGGGTCCTTAAAAGATTCCCAGAAGTTCACCAAAAACATTAGAGATTAGAGATAAAGTTTGGCTGAAAATGATGATGCCTATTTTTTTTTTTTTACATATTTACAAACCATATTTAAGAGCTCTAGAAATTAAAACATTTGAGAACCTTTGCTGTGCTGCTTCAGTATAACACTTCATTCCTCTGACTGCAGTTTGACTCACTCGGCTGTCAGAGAAGAGAAGTTCAGGTTTTGGGTGGAGCTGACAGATGGAGGGATTCATACCATACAGTAAACATATTTTTTTCTTTTTTTTCACTTACCAAATGCAGAACTCATTATTTTTCTTTTCCTCAGTGGAGCTCTTCCATCCTTGAACTCTCACACAATCTAATTTCAGCTTCCAAAAAAATGTGTGTTTCTATGGTATGGTATATATCTACAGTTTGAACTGCAAATTCAAACCAGCTTGAATTTTCTATTGTTGTAACTGGATGGTATTTGTGTGCTTGTCGTAAAGTATGTGGTTTATTTCCTGCCCAGGCAGATATACAGCAGATCGGAGGTCATATGAAACAGGAATACAGAAATGCACTGCTGAAGGGCCGATTTTTATTTTAAGATGAGGACTTACTTTTTTATTTTCTGATTTCCAGAAACAGCTAATGGCTCTCTTTCAATGACATGAGGTAACTTTTCTTGTTCTGGCACAGTTAATGTTGTGTATCAAACTGTATCATTGCATATTTTAAGAGTTTATCTTTCTTAATGTGATGTTTTTTAACTTTTCAGTATCAAGACATTTAAAACATGTTTCATGGGGTATTCAGGATGTCTTTCAGCCTCAGAGGAGTTTATGTGGCCCACACATAATATGGTGACCGCATCATTTTTATTCAGAAATCCTAATTGTACTTTTCCAGTGCTTATCTTGTACGTGTTTACAGTGTAGACATGTTTCAAACTCCTGACAGGAGTCCTCACATTCCCCCATCAGCCCCTGTTTTCCTTTTTATGTCACCCAGTTCCATCTGTTCCTGCTCCAACTTTCTCCATTCCTCTGTTTGTTCTCCTCATTTCCGACTCACTGCCTCTCAGCTATCTTTCTTTTTCTTCTTCTTCTTTTTTTTTTAAAGAAGTATGTGAGAGCGCAATCACGGAGACTCCAAGCTTTTCCGCACAAGCAGCCAAATTTATCCTTGTGGTTTTCCGCATGTTTATTTTAGGTTTTCTTGAGGGACGACATATCTGCGGGAAAACCAAACGGCCTGGAGCGGGTGCTTTCCCTCTGGGGATCATCTCGGCTCAGGGTAAAAATAGGAAAGTCTTTTTTTGGGAAATGGAATTAAAGATTGGTGAGTGCCTCCCGAGAGAACCGCTCTCAAAGCTGGGACAGGACGGGAGAGATCATCACTCATTTTTTCCCTTTGTTTGTTTGTTTTTTTTTTCTTTTAATTCCTCTCTTTCTATTCCGCAGAGCATGTGAAAACAACAATTTGGGTCGTGTTTTAGACACAATAGAAAAGCACCACAGCAGTCATTCACCATTTTTAATATCACTGTAATTCCCCAGAACAATTAGCACCATCATCATCATCACATAATTACTTTAACAGATTAAACAAATCACTCCGTCTCCTCCTCCACTTACCTCCTCTTTCCTCTCTCTGCATCTTTATGTAAATCTACTCTGAGGGGAGTATTAATCTCTGTCACCCCTTTCAAAAACTCTTCTGCACTTTCCCTCTTGCTTTTTTTGTTCCTCCCGCTGAACTCGATGGCTGTCATTGTAGGATGTGTGTGTGGGTTGGGAGGAATTCTGGGATAGGAAAAAAACTCCTCCGCTCTGACTTCTTGGTTTGACCTGTGCTTAACATGCTGTCTGCTTTGGTAATCTACTACTACTACTACCACTGCTTCTGCAGACACAGAAATTGTTCATCTGCAGGGTGGGCGACCTGCTCAGATTGCATCAAGGGAGGAGATGGGCGAGTAAACTACTTTGTTTGCTCGGATTTTACTGCAGCTAACCTGCGGAAGCCTTCATGACATCTAACTCTGCTGATATGGCCTTCATCCAACGACTGTCATCGATATGATGGAGGTTCCTCCCCACAAAACCTTTGGCCTTTGATAATTCATTCTTCATTTAAAGGCAGTGATGTGAGTTTTCCGACCAGAGTACGAGAGCCATGAAGCTGTCAACACACCAAAAAAGAATTTTATTACTTGTCTTTCAGTGGAGAGTATTAGTGTCTTGTGATGGTCAAAATCCTGCAGCTACATGAAATCAGCAAATTGCATCCTGATCTCCCAAATCTCATCCTTACTCTCAGCCATCTTTGCTTCATCATACTTAGTACTTACCGTGCTTCTTCTTGAAAAGGAGCAAGAATATCTCTACATCCACAGTGCTTACACTGTGCAGTGCACTGTATGTGTTTATAATCTAAGCATAGTGACAGGTCAGAATGTGCTGGACAGGTTTTTTTCTTTTGGAGATAAACAAAATACATTTTTCTGTGAATTCTTAATTCAGCAGCATTAATTCTTTGAAAGAGAAGATTCATATACATGACTCAGACACGGAGAAACTGTTCAAACAGTTCACCTTTATTGAAGGTGATGCAAAGGTAATGCAAATAGAAACAGGCAGGGGAATGGGCAAGGAAAAGGTGAGCAGGCAGGTGGAGGTCAACAACAAGGCCAAAAACAAAAACAAAACCACAATCTGACAGAGGACAAGTGGAAGTGGGCCGGTATTATCGCCAGGGAGCTAATGAGGGAATGGGGAACAGGTGAGAGGGAAAGGCTGGAAGGACTGGTGTTACTGTGTGAGAGTCAGTGGCACTGGCAAAGGTCAGACTGAAAATGATTGAAAACTGAAAGGAAACATGAATGAACTATGACAAATATTAAAGTGATCATTTCCAGTTTCATTCTGCCTTGTGCTGGCATGTCGTCGCATGATTGTGTGTGCAGGCTTATGTAAGTACCGTGAACAGAAATTTAGCTGGAAACAAAAAGGGGAGGTCTATGGTTGGCAACTGTTGTCGTCAGTAATTATTAGTATGTGGTCAACTAAGGGATAAGTGTGATGCAGATAAAAATCTGGAAAAACTGCCACTTTAAATGTATTTACCAAAGGAACCGAACATTATTTTTAAAGACAAACAACACAAAACCTACTGCTTAAGCCAAATACTGTGTCTCTAAGTGATTGAAATATGGTACCAGATGTGATATGATGACTGCTCTTGCTTATTCTTCTAGTAGTAAGCTGCCTGTAAGCAGCTTTATGTCCACGTCAGCACTGACCACAGCTTTCATCACTCAGCCGGTCATTTGGGTGTGGCTGGGACTCAGCAGGCTGCTGTCACTGCTGCTAATAAGAAACATGTGCATGTACACAAATGTAAACACTTGCACACACTATTTTGTGGTGCATGAGAACAGAACACTCACGTTAGCGTGCACACACACACAAAACTCTGTAAAGAGAAGGCTGCACAGTGTTTGCAAGAGAAATTCATATTCAAAACATAGTTTGAATTCTGTTTGATATACAAAGTGGTTGTGTGAAGGCTGCAGCGGTGATTGGAACCAGAAACTTAGAGAGCATAGAATCAAAACACCTAGAATGACGACACAGCTAACAGAGCACATTGAAGTCTTTGTGAAGCTTTGTACTGGATCACAAGAGCATTATAGGAACTCTGAGTTATGAATGGTTGCTAATTAAAGCAGCAACACTGTCCTTATTTTTTTCTCTTTGGTTTCTGAACAAATGAAACAAACAAGATATAACATTTCGATAAATGAGCTTCAGAGGTGATGATAGATTTTTCTTTTAAACCTTAGGACAGAACCAGGCTTTCCAGTCTTTATGCTAAGCTAACAAACCGCTGGCTCCAGCTACATTTTTACTGTACAGACATAAGAATGTCGTCAGTCGTCTCATCTGACTCCCAAAAACTGGAACCAGTCAGAATGTCTTTCCTAACAGTATGACAGACATGAATCCGGTATTGAATGTGTCACTACCTTGCTCATCAGATAATCAAGAATTGGGGGAGACCACACATTATTTATGACTTTGAAAGATTTATTTTCCCAAGTACACGAGAAAATAAACTAAATCCCAACCTGAAAATGATTTGATGCAGTGAATAAAATGTAACCAAACTAAACAAAGCCAAACGGTAAAGGGGACGAAGAGGGAAACTGGCTCACTGCCACTATAATGTCATCAGGCAGTCAGTCCAGATGAACTGAATCTCCCTGACGCCCTAACTCTGCTCTCCAGGCTCCTGCAAGGAAAAGGGCAATGAAGGAGGTAAGTTTTTCCACCCATGGTCACAAAGGCATTATAGGATCACTATAGGAAAAGTACAGTTGTGTATAATAAAATTCCTGATGGCTGAATTCCATTTAGCTACTTTGGTTTCAGGGTCCTGGTATTTTGCCTTTGCACTCACTGTCATGACATAATGGGCTTCTTAACATTTCATTCATTGAGCACCTAAGTTCATAAGGTCATTTGTGACTTTCTTCAGTTGAGAAAAGCCTTGATTCTACAATCACTGGTGTTGGAAATCAAATTAGATGACTTCACTCAGTTTGTTCAGTTGTTTTCATCATCTGAAACTGGTTATAACCTTTAATCCTTCCAGCGGAGCGGAGTGCATTCTCTGAGTTCCTTTTTTACAGGTCAAGACAAGGCCTGTGGCCTCTGACCTGGTCAGAAGATTAATGTGTTTTTAAAAGCCCCTTGTCACCTCTGATACTGAGTGTTTTGATTAGAACTACTGTTGGACAGATTTAGTGGTTTTCATTTTTGAGGACATGCATCTGAATAGTTATGATTTGCCTGTTAATTCTAGTTAGCGTGTGAAAATCTCTGGATCAACTGAGGTTACGACCTTTCATCAATCAATTCTATAATCAGCTCTTGTTGCTCTAACTGCATCATATCCATCATTTCAGAGGCGACGGCACAGATTGACGCAAATGTGATTCTGGCCTCCACTGGTCTACATGGGTCTAAAACCACCCAGATCCCACAGTGAGTCCTGGTCTAGAGGACTGTAATTCTGTGCATGTGCAGCCACAGAGTGAATGTACCCCATCAAAGAGGAAATGAGTTCACGAGACTCAGAGGCCTCTGCAGTGCCTGGGGGAAGGGCTGGTATGTACACACACACCTGTAAACCCATGCAAGCATGCATGAATGTGCACAGCAGGCTGCCGCACAGAAATGCACAACTGCAAACACAGACACACACTCCAGCCTGTCACCTCCCAGGTTTGGTGCTGAGTGTGTTATTTATTTTAGCCAGCCTGTGTGAGAGTTAAAAATGGAATGTTTCAGCTACATAAAACACTTCCTGTTTTGACGACTCCCTCACTGAGCCATTCCCTCAGCTAAATAGTCCCAGAGCACCACGTAATGACAGTCTGCTACACAGGGAAAATGTGTGTGTTTGTGTCTAAATAAACTGTGTACATTCACTCGTGGTTATCCTCTTCACGTATGTGTTATTGCACATTTTCGCCACCAGTCTGTTATGTGTGCAGTGGTTGATGGTCTGTGTTGCAGGGTGCTTGTCTGCCTGTACTTATAAAATAATATAATTCTAGCAGCCGAGGCTGAGATATCCTGACCGTTAGTCCTTGAAACTCCCAAACCAATGAATCTTTCATTTCCCATAATACAGTTGGTGTATTTTGTCAGACCCGCCCACACCTCCAGTTTGTACTGCATGCTTTTTGTTGAAAATGAGTCAAGCCCAGACTGGAATCATGATGTCATCAGGATTTTTTTTTTCAAACTTTAGAAAGCTCCCTACAGAGCCACAGAAGACATGTGTTTTCACACCCTGAATTGTGTGGAAGTGGAGTGTGCCACTTTAAGATTGTTGCACAAGTTCTTGCTGGGGACTCAGTTCCGTAGGAAAATAAAACCATGGGAAAACAATGGCTTTGCAGATGTAAACTTTTCAGTGAGAAAGAGTCTAAAACCCTGTTTTCAGGCCCTGGAGGCCATGCCAAGGAGCACTGAAGGTGTACAACTTCTACTCTGGTGCTGGAACGACTTCTTACTAAGACATTTGTATGGAGTCACAAGACTGAAACTCCACCTGCTCTGTTACAGCTGCAGAGTGACCAGTTGTGCTGGCAGCTTCCAGCTGTGAATGAATAAATAATAATAGCTCTTCTGAAGCTTTTGAGCACATCACATGATCTTCATCATATCTTCATCTGCAGATTTGCCCAGCGGTCCCGGGATTGTAGATATATAATTTTTCTCTTTTTTTTCCCTCTCCTTTATGTTGGTTTGAAAGCTGAGGTTTAAAGTTCACTCTTGACTAGGGATGCACTGAATATTCGGCCACCGAACATTTTCGGCCGAAAATGGCCCAAAAAAGCATTTTCGTTTTCCGGCCGAAAGACTTTTATCACTAAAACAACATGGCCGAAACAGGATGTTGTGATGACGCAAGCAAAAACCGCGGCCAGTACGAGCTTGTCTGGAAGGGCC